>VZSZ01005009.1:202903-430512 GCA_013398815.1 Ibidorhyncha struthersii | reverse complement strand
CGGGGCTGCTGTCGAGCAGCCCTTTGTCTGGCGTTTCCCCCCTTTCTCTTCTTTCCCCCTTTTTAAAAAATTATTTTATTTTTAACGTGGAAGTGTACTGTGTTTCGTCTGTTTAAAATCCATGTGGGCTGCGCCCCCCGTAAGCGGGAAGGGTCTCGCACCGGATTGCATTCTCTCTTACATGCTCACTCCACACAGGTGTGCACTTTCATCAGTTTTCAGCTGCACGGTGTCACTGATGTTTGTCCCTGGGTTAATTTTAGCTATTGCTCTGAAGCACCGCATGTCTTTTTCCAGTGAAAAGCGCTTCTGTCATAATCTTCTGGTAAAGATCTGGTAAAGTTTAACACATTTAACGTTCATTTTATATGCGAGTAGAATGAGTAACTGTTTTTCCTTGCCCCTTTCTTTGCAGGGAGAAGCAGAAGTTTTAACCGTCTTTCCATGGCATCTGACTTTCTTGAGGAGGAGGTAAGGTTAATGTCATGTAAAATTACCCTCTTTATTTCTAATGTTGTACTAATCTTGCTTCTGTAGGCGTGCATTTTGGAAACTGGTGAGTTCATGCATACTTTCATGCATTGCAACATAATACTAGAGCTGATTAATAAACGGTAGCGATAGGACTCTTATGCCACCAAGATTCAAAGTGTCTATCAAACTAACATTCTCACTACATTATGCCACTATTATATTCTTTGCAGTTTTAAAAGAACTGTAGATAATTCCTCAAGATATTGAAACATTTAGTTTATAGTTCTATTGCTGTGGTTGTCACCTTCACTTTATATCAAATTTGAGACTCATTTCTTAAGGATGTCTCTATTTTCTGCTTTATTTGCACATTGATAGCTCTACTGAATGACTAGTCACAGTAACTTTTTCCTCTGATAGAAGCATATTAAAATGTGAAAGCCTGAGACTAATCTGCTTTGCAGGACTTTTCAGCTCTTTGATTAAAGGGAAATGAGAAGTTTGTCTCACGACTCTTGTTTATTAGTTCTATCAGTTTTACTAGCAAGTGGGGGCTTGAGGGTACATTTGTGTCTTTTCTTCATTTTTACTGAAGGCACGTATACTTGAAGGTATGGATAAATTCTCGGTGTCAGGTGTTTCCTTTGCAGCTGTCAGTGAAGTAATATTAAAATTTTATACTTTATGTGTTTTTTTTGGTCATAATTTCCTGGAAGCTAAACTGTTAGTGCAATAGAAAAAACACTTACTATTCAGTTCTTACTTAACTACGGGTAGGATTTATAGGCTGTGTGCTCTTCATTTTATTTAAATTAAAGACTTGTGAATTTAAATTCAGCTTGTATAAATAAGTAATTAAGGCCACTATTTTTACAACCTTCAGTCTGATGGGTTGGTCCTGCAAAGCTGTTTACAATGGTCTTTGTTTACTTTAGTTGTTGGACTCCAGTAGGGTTTTTGACATGAGGGGAACTTGGATTTGAGATGACTGCACGAAATGTGGTGACCCAAAATGTAGCAATATTTGAGCTTACATATTTGTTTTTCTACACTGGTTTCGTTTGCATAATTTCATTTAGAGTGTGCAAATATATGTGGTACAGCGTAAAATAGCTTAATAAATTCCTGCATGAACATATAATAGGGATCAGCTGTGAATATGTTCTTTCTGGGAGGGGGAAAAAGAGGCAGGGTGATCTTGAAAATAATAGTAAATTATATCTTAAAAGTACAGCCACTGGTAGGCTCTAAGTGGTTCGGTTGCAAGTGGCTTGTAGTGGATGGAGTTAAACTTGGGTATCTTGGATACGATACACCTTAATTTAATTACATTAATAGCTACTTTCTGTTGAAACTTTAAAATCTAACGATCCTGCTTTTATTGCAGTCTTTAAAGATCTAATCGTTTTGTGTGTGTCTGAGATGTAAAACTTAGTGCAAGGAGAGGCAACAGATTGGTTCCGTCATACAATTTTGTTGGGTTTTTTTGAGAGTACTTAAAAGATTATGATGGATAATGCTGTCTTGCCAAAGAATGCCGACACAGGTGTTCATCATTATCTTAATTAAGATCCTGAGAAAATGTCATCTTTCGGCATGAATTATGAAGAGAGATGCATTAGGAGATCATTTCAACTTTTTTTTTTTCTTTTTACAGGGGTAGATGGAAAGGAGGCTGTTTTCTCAAAACCTTTTTGATATTTCCTTATCAGAATACCTGACCTTAGACACTTACTGAATAATTTGTTTCTCCACTTCAGTTTATGTATATATTACCAAGAGATCTGTATGTGATGTTCCAGGGAATCCCCTTTAAAAATAAAATATATTAAAAAAAGAAAAAATCCCCCCATCCCCAGTTACTCTGTTCTGTTTAAAGCTGTCCCTATAAACAAAATACTAAGACTCAGATGGTAGTGGAAATTGCTGCTGGAAACATCTGCTAAGAGATGTTTCATGCAGCGTATTTGAAAGTACTAACAACTCATACTAATAACAGGAAAAAAAAAAAAGAATATTTATCCTTTTAATTATGTATGAAGAGAAAAAAATTTCCTCTTCTCACCTGTGCACTACCATGGAAGTAAAACTAATTAGCATGCGAAGAGGAGGGAGGGGGGCTTGTGTTTTTCTATGTTAAATCAATACATTATTAGCTGAGCAAGAGCTAAAACAATGCATCTAAAATATTAGCTGAAGCATCAGCAGTAAAACTTAGGGGCGCTTTCCCGCAGATACTTAACTCATGTGCGTGTTGCTGCGGGCTTCCCTAAGATGAAGGGCTGGGAGTTGCAGGGTCAGTACTTGCCGTGGCAGTGCAGGTGGTTGGTGGCTCAGCTTAGGTGAATGATCTCGGGAAGAGCTCTGCAAGCCACCCTTAACTTCTCTGTTGTTTCTGCTGCCTGCATGCACTTTGCCTGAGGTTCTACTTGTTAGCACTCTCTGCGTTTGCAGTCTGAGAGTGAGGCATAGACTTGCAAACACCTGGAATAACTCTTCTTTCCGGCATCTAGCAATTGGGTATTAGGTAGCTTACGTAGACTTTTGTTTTTCTCGACAAGCCTTTCTATGTAAAAATCACTTTTTGTCTGCTAAAAGAAACCTGATTATCAGTCTCAGTCCTTTTTTCAAATTGCATTGGCAAACCTGTTTAGTATGTGGAATAAAACCATACACAGAAGTGCAGCTGGCAAGGTTTTTTAAGCGTGTAGTTATTGTATTGAACACGTAACTCCAAAGATCTTGACTGTATCATGGGAGAAGCCGAAACTGTATTTCACTGTCCTTGAAGTTTCCTGTAATTAACTTAAATAGCGCGATTTGCTTGAATTTGTTGGCATAATATGGACTAAGTTAAGAATGTCTTTAGGGTTTATTTTGCTTACGGTTCTATGGGCACATGCAGAAAATAAGACTTTCCTAATCATTAAATTTAGTGGAAAAAAATGAAAAACTGCTATCTTTCATGTCTAAACAAGTCTTTTACTTAAAGCAAGCCACATCTACTGGTAGTTGGCTCCTTATTGTGAAAGAGGAGCACCTCAGCGGGAAGGGTGGTGGTGGCTGTGGCTCCCCATGCTGTTTTATGGGACGTGCATGTGCCTGTAGCTTTCCGTACGGTGGCAAATTCCCTTTTGACGGCAGGTGCTGCAGCGTGGCGAGAGCTCCCGTAGCTGGAATCTGGCCTCCAGTGTGGGTATTAGAGGTGGGTGACTTTTAATAGCAGTGTCATGTTCAAAAAGGTTTGTGTTTTATCTACTTCACTTATATATATTTGCAGTCCTTATGACCCGTATTTGCGAGACCTCAGCATTACCCCGGAGAAACGTAAAGCCAGGTAGCCTTTCTAGCCTTACACCCAAAGAATTCTTTTTAACAGTTCATAATTTCTGATTTTTATTAATATTAGAGCTTTTAAGTTTCTGTTCCTTAATGTGGATAATGCAGATGCAAATGATTCTTTAAGCTGTTTTCTGCAGATTAAAGTAAATGTATCTGTAGAGCCAGAATCATCATCTTTTTTTTTTTTTTAATATAAATCATTGTTTGAGGGGGGGGGAAGCAAGCTAGTTGGACCTTTCAAGGTTAATGTGGATCATCATAACAGAGAATTTGCTGTACTAGTAAACTTGTGACTGATCACTCTCCTGCTCTTCCCGAAGGAGGTGCATCATTTTGAGCTAATTTTTTTTCCACAACAGAGCGAAAACTAGCTTTTTCTTTTCATAATCGCATCTTTTTAACGGTATTTCTCAGCATTTCTATTGCAGATCAAGAACGCAGCGTTTACCTCTGAAATATTCTCTGCTGACATCTACAGAACTTTTCATGCCCTTCAAATTTAATTTCGTATAGAATAATGCATGGTATAATATGTAGATCCTCTGTTTTCAATTAAGCTGTATTAGGTAACTATGTTCTTCTTTCATATCCCGTAGCAAAGTATCAATATCCAGATGGCAGTGTGCTGGGATAAAATAGCTACGGGCTTGGCTGCTACTGTAAAACCAAGAACTAACATTTTAGCCCGTGTGATAAATAAAACTGAGGTTGCGACTCTTGGCGTATTGGAGTTGCACTAAATAATGCTACAGTGGTGTTTATTACTGGTTTCATTGGATAATATGCAGCTATAAAACCTGCTTGAAGCTTTTATTAAGAATACTCTGTCATTATAAAAAGGTGCCTACAACTTCTTTATGATATTAACGGTGCAAGAATTACTTTGTGCAGACTTCCTGGCTGTTGTCTACGGAAGGCCTTACTCACTCCCAGCTTCTGTAGGCATTAGGGGCCATGAATGTCTCCTGGGGAGAGGACAGCTCTGTAGAGCCTAGGTTTTGAAAGTTATTTTTACAGAACTTTTTGCTCTTTGCTTTTTCATAGGTTTTTATTTCAGTATTTAATTTCTTGCTTCAGTTAAAATTCAGCTGATATTCTCTATGGTACAGACTGTGCTACCGCGTACCTATGTAAAACTTAACCCCATGTCACCCAGATAGTTGTCTGAGGGGAGGCTACAGAATGGCTGATTTTTATACTGGCTGAGAAGGTGATGGCAAGACTTGGTAGTAGGGAAGGGACTAAGAGTCTTGAATCTTTGTTTTCTCATTCAGGTTCTGGCACATCCTATGACCTGGATTTGTTCACGTAACCTCTGTGCCTCTGTTTACCTAACTGGAACCCTCTGCTTTTCTCAGAAATGTTCAGATTTAGATTGGTGTCCGTAATCATATAATTAATTAGACTGTTGTGCTTTTGAGCAAAAGCAAGTTATTAACACTATTACTGATTCATTAGCTAAATGCCATTAAATTTCCATATTCCACAGATCCTTGATTTCCATAGGCACCTGTTTATGGTGCACTTCTCAGAAAATTCAGACTTGAACACCATCGAGTGGGATGTGGTCCTAACATAGTGTCTGTGTGATTTAACAAACATGGGTGAAGAAACCCTTGCATTGTTCAGTCTGTAATCCTTGTTTGTAAGAGAAACCTGCTGTCTAAAGTAGTGGCAAATACTATTTTTTTGTTCCATTTCCCTGTGCTCCACCCATCCATTTTTTCCCTTTATAGAATGCACCCAAGAGCAGCAGCAGTGAGGTCCATGATGGGGAAAATGAATCCAGCAGTCCGTCCTATCCTGTATCTGCCTAAGTACAGGAAGAGACCTCGTACAAAGACAGAATGTGTCTGGGCTTGCAGCTCTTTTTAACCATATTAAGGCCTATTCAGAGTTAATGGTGAGTAATTTGTTTTGTGTATCTTATGATTCGTTAAGTAAGGCACTACAGTAGTGACACTTTCCTTTGTGGTACTGGGTTCCGTCTCTAACAAAATGCAGAATTAATGTTTCCGGATACATCAGCTTTAGTCCTGTTTCTGTTAAGAAATTCATGTGGTGCGGATGACTGGCATTGTAATAAGTATGCTCTTTTTTTTCTTTCTTTTTTGTCCTCTCCAGATGAGCTCTATGCAGTGCTGAAGAAGGGAAGAACAGAGTTGGAATGCAGGAGCTATTTCAAAACAGGATTATTCTTCTTTCCACAACACTCAAACATGAAGACTTCATAAACTTCGTTAGGTAGAGTATTGATAATAGTGTAATATCAGTAATATAGCATGATGTAATATTGCACTGCTTTATTGTTCAGTGATCCTGTGCAGCTGCATTAAATAAGTGAACATAAACGAACTAGCAGCTTAAATGAACATTATGAGTGAGAGCAGTAAACTGAAAAGGTAGGTACTAGAGGAAATACTAGTAGCTTTTTTTTAAGCCAGTGTCTTTTCTTTTTTCAGCTCTTTCATAACCTGTAGTTCTCTTCTTTCTTGAGAAAGACGCGGTGGAGAAAAATACCTTTTTATTCAAGAAATTGAAGCCAGTTCAACTTCTTAACCAGAAAGACTTCGCAATCCTCTTAGCTGTTACAGCATCTTAATGCTTTGTCCAGCAGAAAATAGCACTCATCATGCTGACCCATGAACTCTCCATAAACATCTGTAGTGCCACAGCATGTGCTGCTCTTTCTTCTTAGGGCTTCACTTGTTGGGGAGCGGTTGCGAAGTGTCTGCTGTGGCACAGCCCTCTGTGACCTCTTGCATCCAAGGATGGAATTTGGGAGTCTCTTTCTGTCTGGAACTTGTGGGAGCTCCCTCCTGAGTCCAGTAGTTCTCAAATATTGCAAGAAAAGGTCTGACAGTGTTGTCTGGGAGAAGTGTCTGACTTAATTATTATTAACATTTATTAAGTGCCTTACAATGGAGGGGAAGAGTCACGGCCTTCATTTTTACAAACAGGAGATGTGGCACGTAGGGAGAATGGATCTCTTCTGTCTTCTGTGGTTCTTGACCCACCTAATTAGGCAATTGTCGTGAGAAGTAACAACCTGGCTCAGGGGAATGGCACTGAGGAAAGATGCCGACACGTTCAGTATGGCACACTGCTGCTCTCTCCCAGAATGGCTTAACATAGTAAGCTGGGTCTTCCCTCTGTGAGTGTCGGTTGGCCATTGAGGAGACTTAAAAGGGCTGATGGGCCTGAGGCTGTCTCTCTGTCGGATAGCTTCATTATAGATCTGATCCAGGGAAAAAGCGAGGTACTGCAACTTTGTAGGAGCTACTTTTGTTTTTAGCAATTACTCACCCTCTGCCTCCTCCCGCTTCCTTTCACAATGGAATGGCCTTTCCCCAGGATAAGGTGATTCACCTCACGGCTGGTGTTTGCAGTTTTCCTGCACTTAGTTAGCCTCTAAGGCGGTAACTGTTTCTTCTGGGCTAAGACTTTGGTTTCTTTTTTTTTTAATAGTTTATTTTGCTAAGAAGGAGAATCTGTCCAGCTGCTACAAACAATAGTGGTTTTGATGTGTATCAATAAAGAGTTAGAGATGTGTATTTTCCATGTAGAAGATAAAGAGACTTAAAACCTGCTTTAAAGGAAGGCAAACCTTGGAGAGGTTTACTTAGATGTACAATATGCCCTATTCTTTCATTTTTAAAAACAGTATTAAGGGATTTTATTTTTTTTTTGCAAGAAAAGAGAAAACAATTTCATCTTTTTGATTGCGTTTTTTTTTAGTCTCACAGTTGTGAGATAAATAGTCAGAAATATGAGTTGGTGAGGTTAATGTGATTAAAATGAATATGTGATAACGGGCTCTGCACATTAAAGATTAAGAGCTCAAATTATAGACTCCAGAGTGAAACACTCCATGAGCATTTGTGAATTTTGTTTGCGCAAGGAATGCAGGCTTAGGCCCACGGTTGAAGTTGCACAACAATTTCATCCTGTCTGCTGCTTTTTTGTCTTGACTGATCTGCACAAGAGTGTCCTGAACACCGTAGTGTCAGGGTGAAAATGTAGTCTGGGGTGAGGTGGGGGGACAAATGAGGAAATAATTTCAGTCCAAGCATTAGTGTTACTCTATAAAAATAGATTAGTTTTACACAAATGATTCACATTTACAAAGATCAGTTTATAGCATTTTGACTGCACAGTAGTTAATTCTTTATGTATAAATTGATCCTTTATACAAAAGTAATTCCATATACAATAGTTAATCTCTTTGAGTGCAAGTTGAAAATGTATTATCAATTAATTTGTGCAGGTTATGACTTTCTTTTCCCTGTACTCTGCAGTGGTTACCTAAGCTAAAGTTGAGTTGGTGTGTGCTTAATGAAAATTAGATGTGAAATATAATACATAGAGGACAAAGAAGCATTGAAATCCTTATTGCTTTTAAAAAGAGGAAGGTACCTCAGACAATTCTTCTTTCTTAATCTCTTGAGAATTTGATGTGTAATTCTGTTACAAGCAATTTGGAATGAATGAAATTGAAATATTTTTAGAAATAGTATTAGTACCAGATATTATTGCTCAGCTTTTGTGAAACCTAGTTTTGTTTTAAAATGCCTTGCAAGAGGCTAGTTTATAGACATTCTTCCATTGAGAAAGAAAAGCGTCTTGGACTTCTGTGGAGAGACAAGCCTAGCTGTTCTGTGAAATTTGCTAATGTTGCAGCCATTTAAATAAAGCGTTTGTTTACATAACAGCAATGGCATTTCTCCTCCTCTTCCTTGCGGTTTTGTCCAACTAGATGTTATGAGTGGCAGTTGCAGTGACTGCTAAGTGTTTAAATGATGACACCATTATGTGAAGTGATTTTGAAATGAGAGATTCCAGCCAAGAATTACATCTGCTCTCATCTCCTTCAAATCATACTCTCTGGCTGTGCAGATTATGATTGATTTGTTTGTGACAGATTGCAGGAAACAGTCATTGATTTTTCAATATTTTACCTTAAAATTATTTACAGTTGTAACCAAGGGGAGGTATTTCCATGGGCTGTCAGCCCCTGAAAGACTGGGATAATATTCCCTGCTCCCTGACAAGACAAATTACCCATAATGAGTGCAGTAGCTGAAGGGTATACTTTTATTTTAAAATATGTCAATAACCCCAGTGACTAAACGAATATTGATTCAGCATAATGAAGCCTGAGTAATGTGAAAATGAGCTCTTCAAGGAGCATAGTAAAGACTTTCTTTTTAGCTTGTAGCAAGAAGCTTTTCATTCTTTACTGTTAGGTAGTTGAAATGTGCAGTCTTAAACAAGTCATCCTTAAACAGTAGTAATATGTGGAATAGTGTAACAAAAGAAGTTGTTTTTTTCTGTTGATTCCCCCCCCAAGTTCTTTTTCTTCGGTGTGTTTCAGCAGATCAGATGTTTAAAGAGAAAAATGCAAGTTATCCAGGGCAGAGATAGAATTACTATTGGTGTTAATGTCTTTTACAATAATATTCTTCAGCCAGCCTAATGGTGTTTTTTAAAGTGGATTCTGTGTATATGGGCATGGAAATGTATCTGAATAAACTGTGGATTTAATTTCATATTATTGACTTCTTGGACATATTGATGTGTGTTCTATGTGATCGGTCTAATATTCCTGTCCTTTAACAATTTAGAATAGCTGGTTTATGAGAACCCAGATATGCTATGTTATAAAACTTAGTTACCGTTAGTGCACATTTTTCTTTCCGGTGTCTTGTAACACTGCATGTTTCTTACCAAATGAGAATTTTCAAGCAGTAATTCATTTAAATTACAGTAATTTATGCAGTGCCATAGGTGTGGTGTGGAAAAGAATCTGATAGATTAATACGGATGTACTTCAATTGTTCAGGGTAAGGATTAGATTAAAGACCATGTTGAGGTACAATTTTTTTTAACATTAAAAATATCGAACACTAAAAATCATCATCTGAAAGGATCAATTTGTCATTTGTATTCAAGAGCATTGTGCAACATTGGGAGGGCTCCGCAAGAGCACTGGGTATAAATGGCTGTGTAATCCAGACATACGAAAAAAGATATTTTCCTGAGGTGTTTGTGTATAATGTGTCAATTATGAAATAATGTCATAGCCAGAAGCATTTAGTGAGCATGTTTGGGCGCGAAGATGACTTTCGTTATTTTCTGAGGACTGACTTCAATTGCATCCAACTAGCTTGTGAAAATCTTCAGAAGGATGTTTTCCTGTCAGCACACAGGTGATTTTTCCAAATGTCATTCCTTTAGTACAGCTAGAAAGTATTTCAGGAGGCACTTGAGAACCTGTGGCATTGAGAGCTAAATGGCAACCCTGGAATGTGAGATATGTTCTTGTTTTTAATTTGTTAATTTTCAGAAAAGAGTAATGTGATGTACATTTGAGCGGGTTGCAGCTGTAAATAATCATAGTTTTGAGAGGGCTTGTGCATAACACTTGGGGTTTGCAAAATATTGGAGAATCGTTAATGGTGAGGGAGTAATAACCTCAAATATATAGCAGTGACAACTGGAGAATTTGGGGCTCTTGGAAATTTAAGGTTCAAAGGGTAACATTTAAGTGCTCAGTGGTATTTTACATATCCCAAGTTCTCTGCCTGTTCTCTTTATTTGTGTACCTTATGTTTCTGTGGCCAGCAGCAGGAGATGGGAAGGGAAGGTCCTCTTTTGATAGCTTTCCCACAGTAGCAAGGAAGAGGGACGCTGTTCAGGGCTGGGTGCCAGTTCTGATGCAGACTGAAGGGCAAATAAATGTTTGTTTTAACTAGATCTCCTTTTCCTGAATAACACTGCATGAGCTTGGCGGTACCAAACTGAACAAAAGTGGATACTGGTGGAGGTACTGCTGACAGCTAAACCAAAGTGGGCTCTGCTTGCAAGCCATTGGCTTGTTTCACTTGCAAGACAGGTGACATCTGTTGCTTTGCTGCCTTTCCCAAAGATGAGTTTGCTTATTAAATACCCACCTGTCTGGCACTCTGGTTCATGCCTGAACCGTGTGCTTGGCGCTAATGGTAAACGGTGCGTTCTCAGCCGCAGGAAGCTGACAAATGGCTTGCAAGCTTTGTGGGTGATACTGGAGATTGCTGGTGATGGTACCTTGGAAACTCTTAAGTTTATTCACGCGTCTCCTTTTAGTGTTAGAACTGCTACAACCACCCTCAGGTGACTATCGAGGAGAGAAAAAAATGCCCACAAAACAAACAACAACCCCAAATCATTAATCAGTTAAAAGTTCTTGTGGCATTTGGGATCTCCTAGCAGCAGAACATAAACCCAATTGCTGTTCAGTTAGGTAAAAGTAAAAGCAGAAAACGCTGTGAAATGAAGGTCATGGGTAAGAACAGAGTAATCTTTGTGGTGGAAAAGAGGCTGTTGGTAAACCATGAAGGGCTAATATTTAAGGGTCATATGTCCTTCAGCACTTGGGGACTTGCAAATTTTGACCCATTTCAGTTCATTTCAGGCCTGACATGAAGAAAGCGTCTCAGTGTGTTCTTGTAGTGGGAAGGTGGTGCAACGTTAATGCTGTGGGTGTTTTTGTGTTACAGTTCAGATCTCTATACCTATTTAATTGTCAGATTCCACTATGAATAAGGTGGCAACCAAAACCAATGGTTGATTTTTTTTTTTAATTTTTTTTACCATTCATTCCACCTCTGTGTTCTCTGCTCTACAGATAAACTGTGAACTTATTTTAGTTGATGGAAGGGGTGTGAGAAGGGGGGAGCATGTAAATGTAGGCAACAGAAATTGTGCTTACTGGCTAAGCCTTCCCCCCTCAATTTGTTTGTTTGAAATCTAGGCACTAATATGTGGTGGAATCTGAATCAGAGCAGGCCGTAAGTGGGCAGACAGCACTGTGTAGAATTTGCTAATCTAAATGTCATGGTTAGTTGAAACCAATTCTTTGTGCCCTAAACTACACATGTTGAAGTTGCTGTTTCTTTTTAATTTATGAGCAAATAATTGCTTTTATCAAAAGCAATTCTATATATGCAGAATATTCACATTTTCTTGGCATGACCATATTATGTACTAAAAGCTTTCACTAACTTGAATGCGGATAGTATAGCAGAGTCGTCAGTATGGTGGCATATGGTTTATGGTGAACTGTTAGAGGGACATAACCCTAAAAAAATATGAGGAGGATCCAAAACACTTTGAGAGTCTTGCCTAACTGCAGTGGTTTAAAAGGCCTGGGCTGACTTAATGCATGAGTGTTGAAAGCTGTGTCTGGAATTATGGAGACAATTTGAGAAACATGAACTGAATTGATTGTTGATTACTTTCCTTTGTAAACGCTGGGAAAAGATGTATTATGCTTTGCTGTGGCCTTTTAAGGATGGTTCACACTGTCCTTTTTATGGTTTTTGTTAACTTATCTTTTAATATGAAGTGTCATTCCCAAAATGAAGTAATGTCCTTGGGCTGGTGGCAACAGCTGGAGTTGCAGAATTCATAAATAATTCAGGGAGGGATAAAGGGTAGGGGATTTTTTTTTTCTTCGGTCATTTGAATCCTTATTATGTGCACACATTTCATTTTAAATATGGCATCATTTGAATTCATTCAGTATGATGATTGCACTGACCTGTCATATTATTTTGATGTCCCTTCGAAGGACCATATGCTCTGTCCTCGGCGTGAAAAGGGATGCAAGTTGCTAACTAAAAAGGCAGCTATGTTCCTGTAGGAATGAAGACCCTTGCTTCCGGTTGTCACATCAGCAGATGTTAAGCTGCGGTGTGGTAGAAGAAAGTGTAGTTGTTACGTCAGTGCAGTGACTTAAATGGCAACGTAGTCTAGCGAAAGATGGAAGAAAGGGCAAAATCCGTTTGCATCAGGGTGTATGGCATTAATAACTCAGCTGTCACTGAGGGCCAGTTGGTGTGAGGAACCTGGCATGGGGAAGATGGAAAAGATTAAAGCCAGCTAGAAATCTGCCAAGGTGGAGGTGTGCCATGGTAGCTTTAATGTGGGACTACAATTAATTATTCTGTATGTTGGAGGTGGGATTGCCATGCACACAGCCTTCCAGGGACGCACGGCAGCCAGTTTGATTATGCAAGGCTCAGGTTGTTTTCTTTGACCAATCCATGCCCTCCTTTCCTCTTAAAGAAGCTGCTTGCTTAGCCAAACAAAAATCTTGGATAATGGGTTTTGGGAAAACATGCAGTTGTAGTTTTCCTCTTTGCTAATTCTGTTGTAACTGTTGTATCTGGTCCTTCACTTATTTTGGTGGTATGTTTCCATGAACAAGTGATGTATTTTCCAGAAGTTACAGAGACGTCTACCAGTTTCAGGTTCAACCATGTCCTGTAAGTAACAAACTGCACGATAATGTCTGATTCCTGTTGGCTGGTATTAGCAATTCATAGTTGATGGGTATCAGGACCTTGTTAATGCTACAGTTGTATGCACTATTAACAGGACAGGATGCAGCCACTACAGTATTTTCATGGTATAAGGTGTAGCTGCAGCAGTGAGTGGTGATTTCTATGAAGTAGATGGTCTGCTGTGCTCATGCCAGTGGTAGAAGGAAGCCAATTAAATGCAGGTTAGTGAAATACAATAACGAGAAGCTATGAACGCGAATGATAACTGTATGCAAAATTGTTTCTTTTCTAGATCCTGCCATCAATGACTGAGCCTCCCTGAAATCTTCTTACCAGTTACTGCCGAGATGAGAAGGATAACAGGAAGGAGGAGTGCTTAAGTGGTTTTAATGACAGTTAATTTCATCTGTTTATCAAATGACAGGTTGTGTTTTCCTCAAAACTCAATTGTCATGACAAGATGCTTTTGGAAGTCATCTTTGTAAAATAAAACTGACAATTTTTAGGCTACAAAGAGCGATTGTATCTTCCTATACAATGTTGTCATTATGGTAAACCGCTGGAAAGTCTTTATTTTTGAAGTAATTTAACTTGCATACTTCATTCATTTATTTGAATGTCTGTTGAATGCCATGTGAAAAGTTTCTTGCCAGAGTTCTTTTATTCAATGGAGTAGTTATTCTTACAATGCTCAATTTATTATTGTCTAAATTACTGTTGCCTTAGCCTCCTGCAAAAATGTTTCTTTTTAGTAATTCTTAAACAAATAAGGAATGAATGAGGTTTTGTCCTTTTCATGTTTTGATCGGCATATTTTTCCTTTCGGTGAAAGCATCTTCAGTTTTCAGAATGACCCTATTACAAAGAGAGGTGCTTTTGCTTTTTTTTTTTCTGTCTCCCCCCCAACAGAAAATGTGTTTTGTGCTATGATTTTTTTAATATGTACACTGCCAAGACGTAATTACTGGAAGGAGAGACAGAAGCTGTTGGGAATGTCATGTTTTGCCAAATTAAGAATTATTAGCTCTTACTTTCTCTGCAATCTCTTTGACTAGAACTCGACCTATTGCGTCTGGCTTATACTTTGACTCTAGCGGAACTAATGTGTCCTTGGAGTAGCATTTTAGAGTAACTTCAGATTCATGTTTTTTTCACAAGTCTGCTTTAAACTGCTGGGATTAACTTCAGAGAAGGCAAGAGATACAGCCTCCTTTGTCAGCAGCTGTGCTGGGTAAAGGAGGAGGCTTCACGGACACTTGCTCTGCTCTCTCCTGGAGGTTTTTGCCCCTGCTGGGGAGGCAAACTGAACTGTTGCCCTGAGCACACCCGAAGTTACTTCAGCCAAAGTTAATCATGTTATCAAATGTTAGTTAACTAGCACCCTGGGTCGTTTTGATGAAAGGGCAGTGAATGCACCAACCAGCTGCACAGACAGTGTATCTGGGAGGGTGGTGCATTGACAGGAGGGTTGCTGGGGAGCTGATGGTGGTGTAGTCTTTTCAACAGGTGCAGTTATATCTCTAAGATGTGGTAAAAATTGAACATGTTGGAAAGCTGTGCAGTTCTGTCATGTATAATGTTCACATTTCAGGGACATACTGGATAATATAAAATAAACCTGTGCTTTTTGACTTACTGCTTGTGCGTGCCAGTGTGAGTGGGGAGAGATGGTATGAGTGCGTGTAGGTGACAGGATCCTTATTTCAGGAAAATGTATCTGGTCAAGGTGCGCGAATGGTACACATTTCCATTACCTGGGGAACACACTGTCCTGTTTTACTCACCAGAGAGGCTGCTTCAACCAACACATGACTCAGGAGCACTGGTTTTGACACGTGGTGCCCTGAGCTGCCTTTAGTGAAGAGGGGAGAACACCTCCAGGAGGAGAGGCCACCCGATCCACCTCTGCTTCTCTGTCCAATGTTGCATCAGTAGCTGCTGGAATCTGGTGAGGTGTCCAAGCTCTTGATGTTCCCTGTGCCAAAATTAGAACAGTATGGATGATCTCTAGTACTGGAAGGCGTACAGAGTGAAAACAGGGCACTAAACAGCTCCCTCAACACTGGTCCTTCTTGCGAGAAGGCTGTGGGGAGTGTAGGTGCCGTCCTGCAGACGGCTCGGGTGTACAAAGAACAAGAGGCTTTCTGATCTGTCAGAAACCTGAGAGCAGCAACCCTGCTTGCGTCTCCTCTTGGGGCACTGCTAGTTGAAAAGCACTCAGTTCAGTCACAGAAAGGACTGCGCCTCCAGCTCAGCTGGCGGTACATCCCTTTTAACTGGCCTGATACTAAAGAATGAGGAAGTATGTCCTGGCCTCTCTTATGTGCCAAAATAATGTACTACACCTGGAAAGGAACCGGTACGTAAGGGGAAGGTGCTGCTTTGCAGGCAAAGACCAGCCTCCCCTGGCTGGTTTATCCTCAGCAGCACTACCCTATCACAGTGCCTTCAGCCTGTAGCTCACATCTGCTCTTTCCTGAACTGTGGGTCTGAAAAATAGTGACATGAAAAGCTGAGGCAGGGCGGGTCTTAGGACTAAGGCTTTACAAAGAGATTTGGGAATGTGCACAAACTTAGAAGTCACTAATATTTTAAAACTACATGTAAAAAAGAAGTAGATATGATAGGACATGACAGAGTGTGAAACCTATTGCTTTTCTGCCAAGTTTTAACTTGGCTATTTACTGCTATACGTGGAGAAAATGTTTGACTCAAACTCTTTCTTACCCCTGTTAGCCTGTACTCGCTTGGTGTGTGCATAGCACATGGAGGCAAAGCGCCAACCCCATAGTTTCCAAAATCCTCACCTTGCCGCCCAGTCCAATCTCTGCAGCTCTCCGGTGAAGGTGCGTGCAGCTCCGGGTGTGAGCGCTGTGCTGGCAGCCTGGGGCTGAGCCACGGCTGAGCTCTTGGTGTCTATTCCGAGCTCAGAAGTGATGTCCCTCCTCCAAAGGACTGTCAGGTGTCTCCTCTGACCATGAACTAAGAGAAGAGCCTCCACAGCTCATTGAGGTAGCCCATCGTTCATACAATTCTTTTCTCTTAATATGGACTATTTAAGTACCAGGGTTAAAATAGTTAATGAAATGCTTGTGATTGCCTAATAATCTTTTTGCCTGCTTAAGTGGTAATACATAGTTAAACCAGTATTGCAGAATAACATATATCTTATGTAGAGCACTGTCATGGATATGTTATGCCAATGAGCAAAATTTTACATCCAAGCACTTAAAATGATCAAATACTATAGTTAAGACTGTCATACTGTTTATGTAGCGCTAAAAAGAAAACAAAATACAATTTCAGAGCAGACAGCTTTTTTTTCTTATAAATACTCCAAATAATAGGTTGGTTTCAACTAGACTTCCTGGCTCTTTGGTGATTGCTGCATTCAGTATGAATCTATCAGGATCCCACGCATAATCATGTGTTTGTTATTATAAGCACATGATTTCTCTGTATGTTCTCCACAAATATGTTGGACAAAACATAGTTTACCTTTTTAACTGGTACTATACGGTTACTTTCTAACTTCTTTAACTTCAGTTCAAACTTGGTTGAATAAAATGTGCATTCCTGAAAATAATCTCTACATCTGTAATGTGGCAGTTGATTTTATATGACTGTTTTCAAACTCCAGACGTAGCAAAACATTTTCAAGGCAATATGTGTTGACAATATACAGAGATAAAAATCAGTTAATGACAAACTCTAAGGTGCAAGCTTTTAATAAGAGCAATGAATCATTAGAAATGATTGGAAAGGGAATAGTAGATTTTGAATGAAGATGAAATGTTTTTATAGAGGTATATGCTTGAACAAATGGCTGGGAGGGGTAGAGGAATTCCTCACGGGCTTCTGCGGCTTTTGCTATACCTGGGGTCAGACTGGGTCATCTTGGACCTCCTTTTGGCTTGGAAGGGAGGAAGGCAGCACGGTGTAACACATATCTTCACAGCATAGCAGCTTTCACTGAAAAGTTAAAAGTTACTTGCGCTTCTCTTTAAAGAAAGATTGGGGCTAGGGGGGGAGCTTTGCTTAACAACTAATTTGGCAAGGTTCCCGTCTCCCAACACCATGCCTTTTTCAAAGATCCTCTTTCACCTGACTGCTGGGTTCTGCAGTGTTACATTTCGTTGGCTTTAGGTGGGTTTCTTTCGTTCATCTGTCCCCTCCCCTCGCCCCTCCCTCGGCCAAATTGATCAAACAGCACATGAACTTTTTTTTTCAGAGCAAATGTCTTCTGCAAAGTGTATACTTCTACAAAGTGTAACATTGCCTTGCTGCTAGAAGTAATTATTAGGTTTAAAATAATCTGACAGCATCCTGCTGTGTATAAATTAGGTTTGTTCTCAACTAAGATTAGTTAGCTGGCACCCATTCACTAGCACATTACAAAAAAATGATCGCAAGTTGGTCGCATCCGGTTATCTGCCTTTTTTCTTTTTAATGGGCTTTTTGCTGCTGTGGTGTCACCAAGGTTGAAATAAATGCGTGCAAGTCGTATGTTTCCAAGTTCTCCCCAGCCTGGGGAGATGATGTTGGCTCTCCTGTACCGTGAAAAGACTCAGGGGTGTAAGCGTTTGCAGAAGGGGAGAGGTTGTCTGCGTTTAGATTTCTGAATCTTGTGCACCTTTGTTTTTGGCTAACGGGGATGTTTTCTCCTCTATGGCAAGCAATATGTTACCACTCAAGTCCAAAATACCAGGTATAATTAGCTCATGTGTTTAAATAGGTGTTGTTATTTTTTAACTTGTATGTACTAGCCTGTTTTCATGCAGAAGTACATATTTTAACTGGGGAGAATGCTGTGTGAATCAGAAAAAGCAGAAAAATTATTTAAAGTTATGTGCTAGTGTTCAAGATTTTAGAAATAACCATGAGGTCTTTATTTCTTTGTTTGTGATTGATTAGGGTTAGAGTTTTAAAAGCTTAATCCTGACTGTAAGTGCTTTACAGTCAGTCACTGAGAATTATGGGCTTGGCATGACTCACGTTTTTGTCCTCCAGTATATCCATTATTGTTAGATGCTGAGTAGTCATTGCACATAGATGACTGATTTTGGGGGGTATTTTACATTTTTACATGTTCAGAAAAATACTTCGTTAAAGCAGCTGCTGGGTGAATGGGGTAATTAAAGAACTGTACGGCTTTTATTGAAGTTGACACATGCTGCACATTCCTTAAAACTCAGTATGTGAGCAGAATGTTTCCAGGATTTATTGAAGTCAGACACCTAGAGATACTAGGGAGCTTTTAATAGCAGTAAAGATAACTTCAAGTTTTACACTGTTATATAAATCTGTCTTTAAGAGGAGAGCTATTATTGCAATATATTGCTCATATTCTTCGTATTTTGTGCATGTGTATGTTTTATGTATGCACACACACACACCTACACAGAAATGCTTAAGACCTGAGCACTTTTATTTGACAGTGATTGTATATTCTATTTAGTATTTATTTGGAAAAAAAGTGTTGTAATGCTGACTGAGAATCTTAATTTGTTTGGTGCCAAAAGAAATCTGCAGTTTATTGATTTTATTTTGTTTTAACTGAAATGCAGTCCTGCTTAGCTTGAATTGCCACTCTTAGTGCGTGAGTGTCTTGGCATAGAAAGTAAGGAATCTTACTTAATGTAAACTGAGGCTTGGTTTCATTTTAACTAGTATGATGAGTGCGATGTTCCGCATGCATAATGCTTTGCAAGTTGTGAAAAAATAGACTGGTAATTACAATACACAGTGACCAAAGACATTATAAACCAATGTGCTCAACAAGTCTATTGAACAGATGTAATTACCAATATTGTAATTTTTAGTGCTATGATCTTTTTCTTTTCCTTTCCTTTCTTTTTCCAGTGTTTTGGAACAATTTTATGTCCGTTTGAGTATGTTCAGTTAGTCTGCTTTTCCTGTTAACAGTTCACGTCTTTAAAGCATCTTTGATATTTCTTTTCTAAAGTTATAATTATGCATTTCAGGCAGACTTAACAAACGTGCAAGTTGCAAGATCAGAACATCTTTTAAGCGCACTTTCTGTGTATTTTGTTTACATGGCCCGTGGTGTGGACCACTCCGCTGCCGTAGGTTTCGTTGAGAGCTGAGCGCTCCAAGCTGCATGCAGCGAAGCACACGGTGGTGTCAGTGCCCATGCTTGGTAGAGACACAGGCACAAAGTACTTGCCTGAAAGAGGGGACAGTCCTGGAGAATATCAGAGGGTCAGATTCTTCTTTTGAGTGACCCCCGAGCCTGACCGACACTATCAGAAACAGCCCCACCTCTTTCCAAAGCCAAGCGGTGCCAAGAGCAGGGAGGCTGAGCAGGTTCAGAATCACAGAATCTCCTAGATTGGAAAAGACCTGAAGATCATCTAGTCCAATCATTAACCTAACACTGACAAGCCCACCCCTCAACCATGTCCCTGAGCACTATATCTACATGACCCTTAAATACCTCCAGGGATGGGGACTCCACCACTGCCCTGGGTAATGTGTTCCAATGCCTGATGGCCCTTTCAGTAAAGAAATTCTTCCTAATATCCAATCTAAACTTCCCTTGGCACAACTTGAAGCCATTTCCTCTTGTTCTATCACCTGTCACTTGACAGAACAGGTCACCTCCCACCTCTCTGCAACCTCCTTTCAGATAGTTAATGGCCCTGCGGTTCGTGGCCCTGCGGTGGGCAGTGGTGGCAGCCCTGCATGGAGGCAGCCCAAGGATGAGTGCGATGCGGGAACCTGGCACGGGACTGGAAATGTGCCGTTTCTTCTTTTGTGAATGCCTCCAGTTTGCAGTGCTGCCATCTCCGTTACCCTGCTAAGAGAGAAAGTCTCAATACAGTAGCACTGTGACTGGAGATGCCTTTTCCAAAGTCTTTTTAAATAGCAGTAATTAAGTCCCAGGCAACTTTCACCTGGAAAGCCTGGGGTACCAGTGTACGTTAGTAAGACATTTTTGCTTCTGAATTGCTTTGTCAGTGTTAAAGTCTTAGTAGTGGAGTGGCTGTTTATCTATCATCCATATTTTGTATGATTTGAGTAGAACATTGCCCTTTTACTGTTGAATTATTTGGCTAAAACAATCAAACTTTCACCTGTATATTTTGGGATGTTTAAACCTTAAGCGCTTTTCAAGCAATATGTGACGTACTATTGCTGCACACTATAAAATAAAACACGCTATTAAAGTACATGCTGAAAGAACATTATTCATCAGCTACAAATAAAAATGTGGAAAAAGTATTTTAAAAATTGTTAGGGTTTTTTTGCTAATTCTTCCCAGATGATTTTGCATTATTTTTAATGTGGGACATGGAAAAGAAGAGGTTAGTTTCCCTTACCAGAATACATGAGGTTCTGTTGTGTACCAGTGTTCTAAAATTCTAGTACTGTATAAATCGAAAATATACTTTTTACTTTTAGCATTGTGTTAGGCATGCAGTAGAAGTTAGTTTTACACCTGGATGTCTGCATGAGCAGGCTAGGTATTTTTAACTGTCCAGGTACTCCAACAAGCTCATCTTATGGGCAAATCGTTTCATATCGGGTTCTGAAAGTTTAAGATGAAAAATTGGTTTCTAAACTACTTGTGTGTTTTAATATTGTGAGTCAATTCCCGTGTGTTAAAGTGTAAACTACTAACTAATCCATAGGAGTTTATGCAGGAGAAAGTCATTTAATTAACACTTTTAATTTCAGCTGTGAAAGAAGGTGAAAATGAGGTCTGAAGAATGGAGAGAGGCTTTGTTTTTTGTTGCGGAAGACTCACTGCGCTGTAAGTCTGCTGACGCTAGTGTACATAGACCATCTCCTGCCTGCTAATTAGGCCTCTCCAACGGGCTCTCTAGAAGGGCGCTGGAGAAGCTTTTTCAAAAAACCACCACGCAGTCATAAATAAGGAATTGGTATGGTATGTAACTATTATACACTGCTCATTTGGCAGACTATAATTTAATAGAACAACAATGATCAGACTAGTATATCAGTTAATTTTCAAAACATTTTATTCCACACAAATTAGCTCAGGTCCTGGAGGGCAAAATGACAAGAGGTTACTCGTACACTATGTATTTAATTAATTGAAAAATGCTCAAATTGCTTTTACAGTTGTTATTAAAAAGTAGAATCAGTGTTGCCAGTGCTCAACCATAATTAGAACCCCGGGGAATTAAATATTTAGCATTAGTAATGTAACAGCACTTAGGACACAAATTTCTATTTTTGTAATGAAAGCAATACAGTGTAAGTGCAAATGGCTGAAACGACAGCTGTGACAAGCGAACCAGCCTGGGATATTTCAATAAGACACCTCGTCGGACAGCAAGTCTCACCGCATTACTCGTTTGTAAGAGATCTGCGAGTTTAAATCCCAGTAGCCAGGCATTACACCCAGTATTTAGATTTCTAATTGCTCACAGGATGAACGGCCGGGCAAATGTCACGCCGTCAGTGGGGGAAGCGTGTGGTGCTTTCCCAAACAGCATGGTGGAGGTGCGTGCCGTTGTCGGTGCGGGCAGGGGCTGGGGGGCAGGTCCCGGGGCTGCGGAGGGAGGAAAAGAGATCTTGTTTGTTTTAAGTTTAATTACGTTTTAAGCGTAAGTGCTTTCAGTGATACAACATGAAAAGTCGGATATTGGGCTCTAATGAGCTGTAGTGGTAGATGGCTGGAGACCCTGAGGGATTCATTCACTAAATTAACTGGATAAAAGTACTTGGTTTGGGCATGGTAGGATGGCTGAGCTGTGCTCAAAAACTCCATTTCAGAGCTGTCTCTCATTCCTGTTTTCATTCTAAACAGGCCATGTAGCGACTTCCACAGCCGCCTGCTACAACTGTTCAGCTTGTCAGAAGGTATTACATTACCAGCTAATAAGTAATAAAGCATATTTGACTTCATTTCTCTTCTGTTTTGTTTTTGGTTTGTTTGGGGGGTTTTTGGTTTTGTTTTTTTTTTTTTTTCCTGGGATGGCAGGGGAAGGAGGAGAGCTTAAAGACTGTTGTGTATCTTTTGAATTAACAAAAGATGTATTTGGGCAAGGCATGCTTTTGCCTTTTTAAAGCACTGATTTTTTTTTTCTAGAAATAGGACAATCAGGCAGGAGAGACGGAATGAAGATGCTTTTGTTCCAGTTGGCACCTGCTTGCAGGATAGATTTTGTGTTCAAGCTGAACACGTAGCAAGAACATACTGTCTAGGCGGCACTGGACCAGGACAGCCTGTTTCTTGACAGAACCAGGTAAGGACCAGCATCGTGCCGGTGCGGTGCTGCATCCGCCACAGGCGGAGATGCCCCAGCAGCTGCCCTCCTGCTTTGCAGCCACTTGTTTCTGCTGTGGGTCACTCTGCAGAGAGCAGATAACTTTCTCTGCAGAGAAAGCTTATTTTAACTCTGCCAAAAAAATGCCCCAACCCAAAAAAGAAAGACTTTGCTTTGCACTAAAGCTTGGCAAACAGCGTTAAAGCTTGGTAAGAGTATCTCTGGTTCTGAAATTTAGAAGGGTCTTTGTCCTGAGATGTTTCAGATAACAATTACAGGACAAATAGCCTCTGGGCTGAGCTGGTGCAGGGCTGAGGCTGCCCTAGCCCAGGTGCTGGCAATCCTGCCATCAGTCCTGGCCGGCCCCTGAGCCTCCCAGCTGCACACACCTAGCACCGACTGCACCTGCCCCACACCGTGGGGGTATAAAAGGCACCTGCTGGTGTAGCTCAGGTTCCTGCTCCTCTGCTAGCTGGGGGGAAGATTGTAAGGTGAGGGCTTCCCTTGGTTGTTTTAAAAATGTGGTGCTCTTTCTTCAGCCTGGCTTTCACAAATAGTTTTGACGTTAGCTGAAGGTTTCCCTCAGTGTCTGGTTTTAGTTGAAGTTGCTGAACTTCAATGAAGTGACGAGCAGCCACTAATGGAGCTGTGTAACAGGGAGTGGTGGGGACCTGGTGGGTACCCGCCTGCAGTCACCAAAACCTCTGGGAGTCATTCAGGTAAGTGCAAGAGGGTTACAAGGTTAAGGTTACAAATAAACACCTCTCTCCTGTTGATGACCTGCTGGGGCACAGCAATGGTGCCAAGGGATGAGGAGCTTCACTTTTGTGTGTTCCCTGAGCAGGCAGTGCGTCTGAGAAAACTAACTTTTCTCTAACAGGTTTATGAATTTGGGCTCAGAGTGTAGATAGGAGCACGCCTTGTGCACACTGAAGACTTGTGGGGTGTCTCTGTTGTTCCCCGGCTGCTTGCATTCCAATGCCCAGCTTGCTCCAGCTCTCTGAGCTTTTCCCTGCTTACCAGACTTGCAGTAAGAAACCCCTCCCGCTTTGTAATTTGCATGATGCACAGAACTGGGTTTGATGTAACTGAATTACTGCTGGGTGTAAGTAACTCTCATCAGCTCTTACTTTCATAAATAAAATGGTGGCATTTCCCCCTGTTCCCTTTCCTTTGATGCAAGTAGACAGCATGGGAATGCTGCTGGGGTCTTCCAGGTGGCCCTGACTCGCAGCAGGACGAGCTGCACCTGGAAGGGGCTGTTTGACCTGGCATCCAAAAGCTGCGCCGAGCCTCTTGTGTGCATGAGCAAGCAGCTGCACTGATGTGATAGTAGCACCAGTGCTGACTATCGTGTCAGTGATCTGGCATCTAAGAAGTCTCTATTCTGGCCTGGGACAAGGTATTTATTTATTTTTTTAAGTCTGTTTCTACAAAGCTGTTCTCTCCTAAGGTTTTTGAGGCTTGGATCTTGTCTGTCATTGCCAGGATCAATTCCTGTAAGTCCTGCGGCAGTCGGCCTCTCCCTGAGGAGGGGGGAAGGAGGGGGGCTGCAGGCTTTAGTTGCCTGGAGATTGGCAGCTGTAAAGGCATTTTCCCCTTCTGCTTTATTTTTTTTTCTTTGGCATCTCTTCTTCCAGTCTCTGTATCCACTGTGCCCAGTGCTGTAAAACGCACAAAGGCAGTCTCTGACCCTTGCTGGTTTCTTGGTGTTTAAGTTGAGGATAAAATGCTCTTTTCTGCTCCAAAATCCACCAGCATCATTTCTTCAGAAGCACGTTACAAGCTGCTTCGTCACCAACTTCTACCTTAAAGCATAGACTAAAAAATATAAGCTTTAGAGAAGGCTAGTCCTAGTGACAGGATATTCCAAGTTACTTCTGAGGCTCTCCATAACCTTGGTTGCTGCCTGGTGAGTACGGCAGTGTGCTATGAGCTCTCTGGCTGGTAGGAAGAAGGTAGGCAGAGCTGAAACAAGTTTTTCCCTGGCACCTGCTGCCAGTCCAGCCTTGCCAGGTCTAACAGCCTCTGATGTCTGAGGCAGGATTTAGTTTTAGCACACTTAATTATATTTCATGAGTTAAGATAACTTTTTTTCAGAACATAAAAATGGATAAAAGCATTTAAAGTATGCTTTTCAATATGAACTCAGACTAACGCTGCTTTCCCTTTTTAAAGTAGATGTGAATCCTGGAGGTGAATGCATGGTATCAGTCATAGATAAGATTTTTCAGAGGTTCCTAACTGACCACATGAAACACTGCAGCATTGTATTGATGGATACTTCTGTTGCTTAAACAAGTGCAAACCTAGTGTGAAAAATGAGACTTAAACTGCAAAAATACCTGGGCACTGCTGGAAGTTTTCCTGCAGCCCTGAGCGAGTGAGTGTCTGATCACATGTTGGTTTTACCAAGGTATTGTACTGAATGGCATTCCAGCGATGCACTTCCCTTCAGCTCCATAGCTCATGGAGCCGTTCTCTTTTGATGCTATGTTAGAAGAAAGCAAATGAGCTGAAAGCAAAGTATGGTTGTGTGCAGGAGTCTTTCTTGTTGTTGCTCCTTAAATTGCGGTTTCTGCTGGTGCTGACTCTCTTCTTTCAATTACTGTCCAGTGTGAAAGGGAAGCAACTTGACAAAGGAGGTTTTCTATTTTTCTGGTTTTAGCTACTTGTTGAGGTAGGATTAATTTCTTTCCTCTGTCCCTTTTAGGCATCGCCTCTTATTTTCTTAATGTCCTAAGCTCCTAAAACTATGCCATGAAAAAATCAGCTTTGCTCTTTGTGACTTGCTGCCCATATCCCCTACTGTATTTATATTATTGGAATTACATTTTATACACACACTGCCACACCCCTGCAGTATTTTAGATCTCCTCTGAATATCTCCTGGGACTTTTGTTGTGTGTTTTCCGTTTTCTGGTGTGTGGTTTGGGTTTTTTTTTCTTGTTTAGTTGTTGTGTCTGTTTTTTTTTTTTTATAACCCCACTGTCAGGTAGCTGCTAGTGTTATCAGAGCCACCTTGCTATTGAAGGGTAATGGGAATTTTCAAGCCATCCTCAAGCTACCTGCAGTCTTTAGGGCCCAATTCTGCGGCTGCTGCTGGACGTCCTGCTTACAGTGCAATAGGGGTGGCAGCTCACCTAGCTGTGCTTGCAGGGTTGGACCCAGGGAGAGAGGGCTTTCCTACTGCTACTGCTTTATTATAAGTAGGGAAGCTGGACCACAAAAAGTACATTCAAAAACTTGCATCCAGCTGCTCTGAAAACTCTGAAATTGGGTTCCTACTGTGTTGTGTTGCTGAGCGACACTTTTCCAGGCAATTGGAAAAGTTAAACTCGCATTACCAGCCTGGGCCATGTTGAACAAGTGAGGGGAAGGCTTTTGGTTTCGGTTGTGGGGGTGGAAGCAGGGTTGTGAGGCTCTTAATGTTACACTCCCATCGTGTGTGTGACGATGAAATGAATTGGTTAATGAGTGCCTAAGCATCTGTTCAGCCTCTGGTGGATGCTTTGCCAAGGTTCAAGTTCCCTGAGGAGGATTAGCCACCTGGTCCAGTTTTCATGATATACTGACAAAGGGGACACCCACCTTTCATTTTACTGCAGAGGATGGACGAACGCTGGAATATTGTTTAGCCAAATGCACAGGGTCCCCGGGAGGTCTGTGAGTTTGATGTATTTTTGTAATTTAATGATTACTTTTGTAGTTGTTACAATTTAGATTACAGCAAAGCCTGCAATCGCTGTGTATTTTTGTAGGAAGAATGACATCTACTCACTCAGTTCGTCTCGTGGTCTTGCCAAACAGACTTATTTATTTTCCTTTTTCTTAGATGACACGCAGCTCTTTGCACACAATTATCTCTCTTGCTGTATAATATATAAAATCAATATATACCACAGGGCAACAAGAAATGGTGATAAAAAGAGGTTTTAAGGGAAAAAATGAGCATATCATAGCCTGAACTTACAATTAGGCTTTCCAAAGTGTCTAGGTTTCACTGCACGGACAGCATTATGAGTTGATGAAAGGTCTGCGCTAAAAGGCTTAAATTTATGTGATAGTAGTATTGCTTTACGATAAGCATGATTTAGTAGGGGTTGGACCCAACAGACACATTATAGTAAAGGAACTTAGTATGCTTGGAAGACAGAAACATTACACATTTGTTGCTGAACTTTGAAATAGCTGAAATTGTGCAACCAACCTGAATTAAGAAAATGACGTGGATGCAGTCTCAGCTAACTGAGAGGCGTAGGGCTGGGCTTTTGCCTCTGGGTTACCTGCTGAAGCCGTGCAGAATCACTTTCTGATGTTGGTTTGCTTTTGGGGTTGGGGGGAAAAGGAAGGTGTGTTGTTTTAACCCATGGCTTGTTGGATAGGTGCTTGCGGTATAAACCCCATGGTGAGCTCTGGGGCAGAGTGAGCCTGGCTCTTCCTGCAGCCAGCTACAGGTGTGCTGAGCTCTCTGAAAGAGAAAAGACTGAAGTCCAGGATGAGATAACTCCAGCTGGGCTGTGTTTGTGACCCTGTGCTTCATGTGCAGCCCATGGGCAGGTGGATCCACCCCGTGCTGGGGATGCTGCAGGAGCCACCGTGGAGGACAATAGCTGAGGCAGGGCAGTGCTGCGGGAGGAGCTACGCCTCCTGGTCCCTGGCCTTTGTGCAACCGCCACGGATGTAGCCTGTCAGCGGGGAGATGTGCAAGGATGCCGAGGAATTTCAGAGTCCCGTCTGCTGGATTTGGCAGTGGTTTAGGTGCCCGTGGGGGAGAGGAGACAATAAGACCATTTGTTGGGCTGATCATCCAGCTAAGTGTTCAGCTCTGAGCAGCTCACAACTATTCCAGCTGGGTGCCCTGGTACGGCTGCAGTTTGAGGCCCCTCTGAAGCTGAAAGGTGGGAGAATGTGGTCAGGGTCTGTTTATCTGAGGTGTTTAAAAACACCCGTGTGCACAGTGCCCTCGGTCTGCGTTTCAGCACAGTTCTGGAAATGTGCATAAAGAAGCTGCCCTTCCCGCTTCATAGCTCAATAGCTTGTGAATACAGGATGTAAAAGGATTTTGGTTTTGTCCCCCATTTTGGCTTTTTTTAAATTCAGTTTACATCCTCAATTTTACATCTGAAATCAGATGACCTTCGTCAACAGTGCTGCTGGCTCTGTTTTTGTTCATTTTTTGTACGTAGGTGTCTGTAATGCTGCTATGTGTGCTGGTGCAACCTGCCGTTTTACACAGCCTGCGTGCAGAAGAGCTATTTACAGCCTATGTTGCCAAATTGGGTGGTTACCTTTCCCTGACTGGCTGGCGTTATTTGCAGTCATGGGTTTTGGTCCCACATTTTATTTGGCCTTAGATAGTTAGTGTTGTTTAGACAGAAGAAAAGGTGATGTTTTCTGGCAGCACACCAGGGGACCTTCCAGTTGGGTTGGACGCCAGCAGCGCAGGATGCTCTGCAGTTCTTAGATTTTGTTTCTGAGCTTTTTTGGCCATCTAACAGTGAATTTTTATTTTTTTTTTAAGAGAAATAACGATTGAATAAATAATCTGTGGAATGTGACCAGCAGAATGTGCAAGAACAACAGGGCAGAAAATTCCCATTGTTGTCTCACAGTTAGTCTTTTTGCACTGTTTCTTCTCCTTGCAGTCCCCAAACAAGAATTACCTTTGTGGGAGCACAGGCAATGCGTGTTTCCCCAGCAAAGATTTGCTTTGGTGCGAGCATCCTTGTCTCTTGAGAACAATTAGTGTGACAACATTTTGTGATGAAAAGTCACAGTAAATTATGCGCAGTGACCACTTTTATGTTAAAAAGAAAACAAAAAATAAACCAACCAACTCAACAAGTAGCATCACGTAAATTGCTTTCCCTTCTTTTTCTTCCCAGCTAAAGCATTTGTTGGAAAAAGCATCTGAGAAATTCCTTCAGGTTTGTAATATCTTGTGCAAGACCAAACATCTGAAGCTGCAACCTTTTAGCCGGGTGTAACAGGACCCACACCGCTCGGTGGGGTTTAGTGCTGCAGCTGGGTCCCCGAGATTCTTGAGATCGGTTTACTACGGCTGGTTTTGTCTGGCAGATCGTAGTAGTCTCCCAGTATGTCTTTTACATACTGCAAAACCATTCATAGTTCATTTGATATTCACCAGCATCAGTTCAAGTCCACTTTGTAAGTAGTTCTGAATTTCTGCATGTGTTTTAAATATATTGGGCTTGCCAGGAGCGAGAATAAGCGGTGTCGGGATTTGGTTTCTGTTTTTTTTTTTTTTCTCCCTTCTGATTTTGGTCACTTTTCTTCTGATTTGCTTGCTGTAGCATATCACAAATAGATTTCTTCTGTGCTTTCAAACTGAAATGTAAGTCTAAATGGGCCTTTCCTAGAAAATGGATGATTTAATGAAACTGGATGAATGAAAGTGTTTTCCATTAAATATGGTAAGATAATAAATAAAAATTGTTTGAAAGAATCTTGCTTGACTGCATGCATACAGTCACGGAGGCAATTAACGGATGAGCTTTTTCACTTAAGGTTATGTGGATTTCCTTTGCTTCTCTAATCAATTTTGTTATCTACAAGTGTGTCCCACCTCCCAGTCTGTGAATCTTTCTGCTCGTGGTAAGTGCTGGAGTGGGTGCACTGTGGAAGCTAACAGGATCCTTGTTGGCAGTCCAATTCCCTTCCACTGGCTCTGCCTGCCTTGGCATGTTTGTAAATGCACAAAGGGGGGAAAAAAAACCCCGAAACTCCTATCTTGTTAAAGGCTGAGCTTGTCTGCTGGAAAAATGCCCATTTGCAGGTGAGAAATTGTCTGTCTCAGTTAGGACAAGGGAACTAATTGTTTGGTCCTGTCTGGTTTTAAGCGCTCTGAGCTATCTGGGCTCTACTGCTTCCTCTGGGAGATTACGTTGCTTAATACATTGGAGTACCAGGACGTTGGTTTCTTGCCCTGGTTATTCAATTTAAAATTTTCTTTAATCTCATTACTGGAGCTGGCGAGAAAAACCAAGTATTTTTCAGAACTGGGGTTTGCTGCTTTTTCAGGATCCGCTAAGCAGTCTCCAAACACACGTCTCCAAGAGAAATGTCTGCAGACAACACCCAGGTTGTAATGGTTCTGATGGAGCGTTCTCCAGTTTCCCCACAAAGTCCTCATCAGTTTTTGGCCTTTGAGAGTCCTGACTGGTTTCTGTCGGGTGTTATAACATATATGACACATTTACATGTAATTACCTTGACCTTTCTGCAAATTCTAAGGCTAGTAAAACTTTGTCATGGAAGGAAGTATGTAAAAACGTGAATATTTCTAAAATGTGAGTAATTAGGAGGAGATGGGGATTGTGTGCATGAAAGGTTGTGTCTCAAACACCTGGTGACTCTAGCACCAGCCCTCGCATGGCTGAGGTGGAGATGAGGAATGGTCTCGCACCAAAGCTCGTGACTTGGAGACAGAATACATGAGTTTTGCTCTGTCTTACACGGATTTATTTTGTGACCCTGTACAAATCACTTAACCTCTTTCCGCCCACAGTCCGAAAAAGAAGGATGGTGTTTCCCTATCTCACAGCAGTGCTGGACACTTAATTCATTAGTGCTTATAAAGTATTCTCAGGTCTTTTGGAGGAAAATGCTGCATGTCTGTGAAGTCTTAATGTTGATTCATGTACAACTTCTGAGGCCTGGGCCTTAACTCCTCAGAGCTGAGATAAATACTGTGGCTGACAAGTTCATTTTTATCATGGACCTAAATCTCCTCTGTGCTATTCCAGGACTTGCAGAAAAGAAATTCCTGAAGAATATTGAAAATAAATATTGAAATGTTTCCATTTTATGAGGAATTGTGTGTGTATGTTTACTTAAAAAAGGCATATAAAAACTTCCCAATGCTTTTTGAAAATGGATTGATGCCACCTGCTGAGCCCTGTGCTGATTTTGAAGGGAGCTGAGGAAGATGCTGAGAAAAGAGGTGTTTTTTTCAATCCGTGTTTTATCTTCCTATGTTTTCTGGCTAAATTTAGAATTGTTAGGAGATATTAGTTATTCGGATAAATGTTATCATATTCAGCATGGTGGGGCATGTCATTTTCCATTGGCATCATGTCATAGGCCAGTGTAATGTGTCAGAAGTATTTTATTGCAATGGCTTCATCACGTAAATGAGACGAGACGGCTTGCAAATCAAATTTACCATACCTACCTTTAACATATACTAAACAAGCTAACAGCATAGATCGGGCATTGGCTAATACAGGGTGTTACTGCAGTGGCAGAGATCTGGGCTCAAATGTTGAGACAGGTTATGAGGGACAAGCAGTTTGATAGTCACCTCTTCCCATGTACATTGTAATTTCCTTTATTAACTTTGATTAGAATTCAGTTTCAGCTCAATTCAAGTTTTCAGCTGCTGGAACAGGCAGCCTGCTGCAGATTTGGACAAGGCAGAGCGGAGGTAGGAGTATGTTTGATAACTGTCTCTTGTTGCCTTTTGCTTTGTTAGGACTGTAAGTTCTCATCTTTAGCAACACAAATTATGACAGACCTGCCCTCTTCCAATCTCTCTGCTTCAGCCCGTGCTTTTAGGGCGTCTCCTCGTGTCCACCAGTAATGTGTTGGAACAGAATACGTTTCAACCATTATCAGGTTAATTTTAAACTTTGAAAGTAAAAATAAAGAACCTTTAGCTTCCTGTGGAAATCAGTAGCTACTTACTAGACGTCGAGGTACCCAGGGAAAATGTGCCCTCTGCTTGACAGACTAAATTACCTTTGTTTGTTGCATGGTGAGCTTGGGTAACTCCATGTAAAGACATTGTTCAGTCATGCTTATTTGGAAGATTTGCTGTTGAGGAATAGTAATGAAGCCAAGATAATTCGTCCCACAATTAAATATATTAGCATTTATTTCAGCAACCCAGTTTAATCTTAATTTACAGTAAAGCTTCATATATAATTATGATAATTAAGTTATTTGGTAAATGTAGGTTGAAATAAGTTTGTAATAGAAATGTTACAAACTTCTTTGGGTGGCTGAGACTGCTATTAATTTTTTTTTTGGGGCGGAAAAGGAGAGGCACATCATTTGTGCAAGAATGAAAAATGCACGGATTAGCAAGTTATTCTCTATAGAAATGCTGAGTTCAAGGCAAGGAGAACTGAAATGCTATTTATAAATTGGATATACTAGTTTCTAAAAATTGAGGTATGTTTCTCTAAAATTAAAAAAAATAAGTCTGTGTCCTGAAAAATACTATAATTTGAGACTGTTGTGTTTGCAGCATTCAGAGAAGGAAAAAATTACACAGAACAATACTGAGAAAGCTTGGATTAGGGGGGGAAGGGAGAAGGTGGAGGGAGGGAGGGGGTCAAAAGGGGAATGATTACATGGCCATTAGGAAAATACATTCTCAGGGTACAAAATTCTCTCTACTGGCAGAACTGCTGAAGCCGGGAAGGATGTTTTTACAGGAGATCATTGCACAGCCTTCCTTAAACTTGGCCTTGGGCTTTCTTTGTAATGTGATCCCATGGATATGGAAATCTCACAGTGATGTTGCTGTCTTGACATAAAATCTAAGGCAACGATACTATGAAGAACCAGATAAAAGGGACATGCTTTATTTGCTTCTTGCTTAAAGAGAAAAGAGTACTTCAGCCACCAAGTACTAGCGCAAGGATGGCTGGTTGTTGGTTGCAGTGTCACTCTGTCCCCTACCGAGTGAATACTGGTGGCTGGTGACCTTAGCAGTTTTTCACTCCCGGAAGGCTTTCAAACAGCCATTTTTTTCTTAATACTACAGATATTAACAGACTTCTGTTGTACATGCTATGCTATGTTTGTTAGATATTCAGAAATGTGTATATGGTATCGTCGTGCAAGTTGGTAAAGTTGTTTCAGCAGTCCAGTAGATCGCTGTGTCTTTATAAAATAGTCAAATGCATGGGAATTGTTCAGCTTCCCCTCTGTAATACTCACTGGTAGAAACCTTTTTTAAAAGCTTTTTCTTAAAACTTCTGCTTTTTTGAATGATCAAAAGACCTGCTTTTCTTCTCTCACAGTTTTTTGTAATGCAGCTTGAGTCATTATGCAATATCACAGAATCGTAGGATGGTTTATGTTGGAAGGGACCTTAAAGATCATCCAGTTCCAACCCCCCTGCCCTGGGCAGGGACACCTTCCACCAGCCCAGGTTGCTCCATCCAGCCTGGCCTTGAACACCTCCAGGGATGGGGCAGTCACAGCTTCCCTGGGCAACCCGGGCCAGTGGCATATATCTTGGATATCTTCCAAGTGTCTTGGTTACAATTCTGCGTTGAATCCAAATAGAAAGGATATTTTAAACAGGGATATCATTCAGAAGATACTGGCTACAAATGGAGAAGGGACCTTTTCTGAGACCTCTATCCAAAAAATACTATTTTCGTCATTCCCAGCTGTAACCTGCAGCTTGGCAGTGGGTTGCCACGTTTGTTTGCAACGTGCTAGACAGAAAAATTCCTACTTGTTTTGTCAAGAAATGTGAGAGGTGAGAAGAGCTCTTCCAGAAATCCCTGGGCACTATGGGGACACAGAGTTGATCTGAACCCAGTTGATCTGGTTTGGGTCCTTACCAGGTTGCTGGCTGTCTGGAGGCTCTGGAGAAAGCTACAAAGTCCAGAAACTCTGCCTGGACTGGTTCAGGAAAAGAAAGAGCAGCCATGGAACCCCCAAATCAGTAAGTTGCTCATTGGGCTGCAAACTGTTATCAGTTATAACATGAGAGGTGTTTGGCTCCAGAGGGTTTTGGGGACTTGTCAGGGGTCTGCTCTCCACAGCACTTTGGATATTGGATTATGCTATTATTAGTTGGGAGTTATTTGTCTTCCTCCTGAGTAATTCCAGTACGATGTAGATGTAGGATCTCAAGCCCGGGGCAGAGAACAGTGGGTGAGTCTGTTTGCTATCCCCACCTTACCAGGGTTGAAGTGGTTGGTAGGGTGGGCAAACACACACTGGAGAAAGATTTTTGGATGGGCTGATGTTAGGGGAAGGAGGGTGAGGGTGTATGCACCAGGGACAGGCTGTCAGCCGTGGGACAGCGCAGGGAGGGTAGGCAGAGGACTGCAGGTCTCGCAGGGTGGTGGAGGGATGATGGAGGAGGAGGAGGTGTGTGTGAGAAAGGGGAAGGAGAGGTCCCTGTGGTAAGGCTCTGAAGTCGAGCACAGGGCTGTGGTGAAAGGGGAAACAGGGTGTGTTTGATTCCCTTGAGAAAACGCTTTTATTTTTGTTAATGTTTCTTTTGTTTGACAAGTCGGGTCATGTATGCTGATACTCAGGTGTAAAAAGCTTGCGTGTGTGTTGATCTTGGAAGCCTCAGAGCTGTGAGAGGGGAGGCAAACTGCAGCCTGGCTCAAAAAATGGATCCCCGTTTTTGTTTGTATGCTGTCTGTTTCCCATTGTTTTTTCACTTCCCCAAATAGGTGTCTTCTCCTTAATCCTGTCGCGTTCCACTCCGTGCAGGCAGACATTGTTTTTCAGAATATCTATTTAAAAGCAAAAGTGGTTTTAATTTTTTATTTGTTTATTTTTGGTAAGCACAATGTGTTGAGAAATAGAAAGCTGCTGCAGCATATATAAAAATTCCCAGATCTGCACCACTTCTTTATCCCTGTATTACCAACGAGTGGGAAATAACCGTTTTGGGAAGTGTCAGAGAATGAAAAAACCCCTCCAGCTGCTCCCCAGGCCACAGTCTTACCCACATGCTGTCAGCAGCGTCCCATTCAGACAGATTTCCTTAGGCAGACATTTGAAGCTATTCTGAACCTTGATAGGAAGAGGAGATGAGCTTTGTCTTCTGTAATTGTCTTTGTCTTTTGTAAAAAAAAAAAAAAAAAAAAAAAAAGGTGTGTGTCACTGGGCTCCCCTCTGTTAGTAGTTTGTGCTCAAGCACTTTTCATTCAACATTGATGTTGTGTTTAATGTAATGTTTCATGTTTTCTGTGAAGTAATCATGTGGTACTGATGGAACTTGGATGCCACCCTCCTGTCCAGGGGCAAGAGCTGGGATTTGACCTCATGGCTGCCTTGCTGGAGGAGCAGCTGGAGGTGAGGATCTGGCTGCAGTGCAGCGGCCAGTGAGCAAGACCAAATGCTTAGTTTTAAAGTCAGCTCCTGTAGCACTGTTGGTTTTCATCAGGCTACAGGATGGTTAGTGAAAATAGAGAACGAGCTGCTAACATGCAACCTCTTGGAGACAGTGACGTGGAAAGACTGTCTCCGGCTGCAATCTGTTAAAAGCGAGGCCCCAGAAGTTTTATGACTTGCAGTTCAAGAAAATGCTTGATGCAAAATTTGAACAGCCTGGATGGATTTGTTACTGGAGATAACAGGAGAAGATAGGCCCTTGTAAGGTTACATTTGTTATTGGGGGTGGGTGGGTATTAAACTTCCAAGATCCTCCTTTTTGTTTGACTTCAGCTTGAATGTTTAGCTCAATTTGTTTTCGAGTCACTAGAGTGTTTGGAAGCTTAGGGTGGATAGAGAGAGATAGACTACAGCTGGTAATAATAGTAGAGCTTTTTATGCTGTCAATTTAACAGTTGTAAAACAATTAGGGAGAATTATGTTAATAGCAGGCTTTGTTCCCCCTTTCCTTGCCCAGTTTTCCTTTTTTTTTTTTTTTGTGACATGCCTTTCCTACCATGCTCCGAGAGCATGTAAACAGTAGAGCTCTGTGTGTTTGTATTGTGTATGGTCAGTGTTATCCATTAAACCATGGCTGGATGTAGATCTTCTAAAATTTTCACAAATCAATTTTCCAGTGCTCTGGCTATTGCATTTTAATGTGGCTGCTCCTAAACAAACAAAATCATGGTTTTGGGAAGCTAAGACAGGATAAGAAGTGATTTGTATGGGAAATGGTGGCTGATTTGCTCGGACTGCTGCAGCTGTTTCCTTCTGTGATACGAACAAAACCCCTTCAAATCAATCGGATCCATGTTGGCTGAGCCCTGCTACCCACGCAGAGGTGCAGCCGAGCTTTTCCCCCCTCCGGTGGGAAAGCAGTCGTGCCAAGGCCTGCTGACCCACACTGAGATGTTGCTTTGTCTGTTGCTCCATTCCTCCCAGTTCTAGACTATGGTAAGGATCCGTTAGTACTGGGACTAATCTGTATGAGTGCGTCTCTTGCAGATAACGCAGCCCACATTGAGGGCAGCTCTTGCTGCTCTGCCATACCACATCGTAGCATGGTTTGCCTCCAGCTCTCTCCCTTCCTGTGCCCAGGGCTCCTGCAGCCCAACCCCATGGCACCTCGTTGCCTGGTTAGACAGCCTCATCCATGCTTGAGAGTCTTCCTCATATTGATGCCACGTGAAGGTCTTAGCGCTGCGCAAGAACAGTGGTCTGAAATGAAGGAATTAAATACTTTTCTATCTTTTCCACTCTAAATACAGAATGATTACATTGAATGAAGAGCATCATAGATTAGTTTTTCCTCCTCAGTCCCAAGGGAGGGAATAGATGTGAAAATTTGCTAAATTCTTCCCTTCCCCCAAAATAACTTGTATGCGTAGATGATCCTCTGAGAAAGAAGGATTCCAAAACTCCATTTACCTTGACAGCTGTCACTCAGCACTTGTAGTTGTCATGCCAGTGTGTAGTTTTTTATGAATTACCCCTACTGGTGTATTTTTTTAAACTTTATCAGTCATCAGCCCATCAGCTGGGCCATTCATAACGGCTTCTGGCAGTTCATCAGGGAGATCAGTGCCATTGAATCATGCCCTACCAACTCCCCCACCTTATTGTGTGACACTGTTTACTGCCGTGCCTTTTTCTGTAAATATTACAAGCAGTGCACTAACAGGAGGGATGCGTGGGAATGAAATGGCTTAACCTTGTAACAGTTAGCTGGGATGGCAGCTCTGCCTTGACTGATAATTCGCGAGTCCTCGTGTTCCAGTTACTTCGCTAAATAACATGTAGACATCCCACTTTGAAGTCTTGTATATGATAGTTAATTAGACAACATTTAATTTGGCTTAACATTTGTGTCAGTTTTGTGGAAGCGAGCCTCCATAATTAGGGAATACAGATCAGGTTTCTGTCAGACTTATAACCTCTCACTCTAATTTAATGCTCGCTCCTCCAGTGCCGTGTCACACTGGGTGCGCAGGATTTCTTTCCCCCTCCGTCTTTTCCGCTTGACTAGTAAGAAAGTTGCCCGTATTACACAACTGACAGCAAATGGGATCGTTCACGGAGATGTAAGGGTGTACGATTTGCCAGTATTTAACAGTGAACTCGCCCATCAAAACAGATTACATGATTGGAATCGGTGTAAATAATACATTTACACAAGCCTGGAATTTAGTTTAAACTACCCCATGTGTCTAAGATACCCAATGCCGGTTTTTGTGATGCTTTTCAGTAGAAATTCATATGCAAAACAATCTATGGAATTAACATCTTGTAATTAGGAAGGCTTTTTCTGGTGTGTTTGAATTGGTCTTTTAGAAAAGGGTTCTGTCTGTCTGAAAATGCTTCTGTCCGGGATGATTAAAAAAAAAAAAAATACGCTGTTTGTTACAGGTTGTTAGGTGTGACATTAAGTCCATATGCAGATGCACATTCCGCTTAGTATTTTTGGTATCTAGAACAAAGAAAGATGGTCTAGGGTTTTGGCATTTGAAAAATTAATCTGTTACCCACTAAAGTCTCCCCAATGATGTTTTTACCAGTTTGTTCTAAAGTTACAGTGAAATGTAAAGATGTAGCTCTTACCTGATTGTCTGTGGTGAGGCCAAGATGTTTCTTTAAAGACAAAAGATCCAAAGGTAGCACAGTTTTGTCGATACTTTCCTTTCTTGCCCTGTGCAGAGGGAGATTTTGGGCAGATGCCTGTTGTTCCATATGCAAGGAGAGTGTCTATCGGGCATCACGCTCCTTTGAACCTGATGCATGTAGTTTGTCTTTAATTAGAGGGGAAACCGCTAGTTTTTCTCCGGCTTGCACTGGTTATCACCCATGAGCAAGTAGCTGGTGATGCTCTGCGGTGAAGTGCTGTGCTCCAGGGTGCTCCAAGGGCACCTGGACTGAGACAGCTAAGCCAAGGACTCCACTCAAGCAGCTATTTGCTGCTAATCAGGCCATGGGGAGTGTTCAGCAGAGAGAGCTTGCAACTAGCTGGCATAAGATTTCTTTCTCCTCCTCTTTCTCTGCTGTGAAATTTTCTTAAGCATTCCTGCTTCATTGATTTTATTTTTTTACTTGAGAGTGAGGAGAAATGGGAACCTTTTGGTAGCAACCCAGCCCTAGTTTGTCCTCGATTCCTCAGGAAGCTTCAGACCGGTAGTTTCTTGCTGTCTTCAGCTTGATGTTTTGGATCCAGAGCTGGAGAAGGACTTCTGTCACCAGGAGCTTGCCAGTTCAGAGCTTCCTACATCAGTTAATTAGTAAAAGACAATACCTCTTCCTACAAGCTTTTATTTACTCATAGCCTTACTCTGTCACAGCTACAATGTTACTGTTGCACATCGCAGCCCAGGGGGACCTTGCTCTCCAGTATCTGTGTTGGTGGATGGCGGGAACTGAACTGGACCTATTTCTGAGAAGTTGAGCTGGTCCTGCAACTTGTGTGTTGCTTTTCTGAATGTGTCATAAACATTTGGGCATCTGCAGCATCCTGAGGAAGTACTGGATGGATCTAATCTGAGTTTATACTGATTTTGTGGGTCAAGATATGACATAATTGCAAGTTGTACCATGAAAATATGTAGTAGATGAAGGGTACCCAGTGTTCAGATTTTAATCAACACAGCTGTTTTCTGACCACTAACCTTGATACTAGGCAGCACATATAAAAGAGTGACCATTTATACCTTGCTGATGTACTGTTATGGAAGGGGAACTCATTGTGTTGCGGTGGCGCTCCCATTCGAATGTGTGCATTTGAGGTTATTCTGCTGTTCCTGAAGATCTGAACTTTTTCCAAATGCAGATGTCAGTTTTGGTCTCTGTGAGTGAACCATAATCATCATGGCTTTACTGGAGTACATAGCTGACCAGTGTAAATCTGCTACACAGATTTATTAAGTGAAACTCTAGACTTATATGTGGTCATTCTGGTCTTTTCTGTAAATCCTTGAGACCGTGCTTTGCACGGAAATCAACATTCGGTCATTTTAGTCACAGAACATTTCCCTTTTATAGTAAATTATGTCCTGTGTCATTTGGAAAGTCATACTCTGCCAATTTTTTTTTTTTTGGGTGGTGGTGGGGGAAGTAATGTTATTTTATTCAAAAGCCAGAAGTAGAAACAATTAGAGTAGTAATTGTAATGAAATAATTTCTCTTTATAATCAAATGTAGGATAACATGGTTGCACAGCATACATTTGTGGACTGCATTAAAAAAAAGGGTTGTATTTTCTCACATGTCCAGCAATAAATGTTTACAGGCTGAAGAGGAGTTGGACGCTGCATGGTCTAGATGAGAATCCTCCCAATGCTGAAACTCAGTGCGAGATAGAACACCAAATATGTGTGAAAGGAAGGAGTTTAATAACACTGCCCTGAGCTTGAATTAGCTGGATGTGTAATGCGTTGTATTTTGTATCTAAACATAATGCTAATAAGATGAGTTTAACTGTAGTGCCAATACCACTCTGACATCCCTGCTAGACAGCCAAACTCGTTTCCCTGACGGATTACAGAGCTGTGTAGNAGTAGTGAACGTGTTCAAAAGATTTCTTCTCTTGCTGAGACTTGCTTGTCTATTTGATACAGGATGCGTGCGGGGTTTTTTTTTTGTGTGTGTGTAAGGGATTTCTCTGTGGAAATAGATGAATGTTGCTGTAATAATTTTATTTTGCAGAATCCTTTCCCTGAGAAAGATACTGTACAAGCTTTGAAATGTTACAGTCTCCGGCATCATACATGCTTAGGATCCCTTACGTATCAAAAATAGTTCATGGCAAAGCTAAAGAAGTCAGTGTCCTATTGAAAGGCCCTTTATGTCTTGTCTTTTCTTTGTTCAACAGGGAACAAAGTTTGTCATCCTGAGACACCAGACCTTTGACGAGGCTCAGGTAACCTCTGACAGTGCGCATGGTGCTAACAAAGAGTCCCTGTCAGCCTTTGTAGAAGGCGTTGAGACTTCAGTCAGTGTTGACTTTCCAGAAGATGAGGAGCGTGTTGGTGAAGTGCTAGACTGTGGTTCTTCGGATCTATCGGTTCATGGAGGAACAGAAGAGACTCAGCATGAAGATGAAAAGATGACAGCAGCAGCATCATCCCAGAAGTTGTGATCACACAGGCAGATGAGGTGGGATGATAGACAATACTTGATATAAAATTCCTTTTTATCTTATCTGATTTGTATTCTTGGCTGTGATCAGAAATACAGCTTGTTGTTTCTAATTAATTCTTTAATTTTCATTTATTTATATTTTGAATTTAGCAAAATTCTATTTCATGTTGGAAATGTTCTCTGTCTAACCCAAAAACGCATTAAAAAAGCTGTTTCCTTTAATCAGCGGGATTTTTAATCTTATTATATGCTCCTCAAAAATGAATATTTCTTTGTATTGTATAGTACATATTTACATAAATTAGTGTTATCCTTGGTTATTTTGCCAGGCATAATTTATATGCTTTTTAGTTTTATCATAAAATAAAATCTTGCCTCTGTATTCTGGGACCATTTTTAGCATCACAGCAAATTACCTTGGGAGGAACTATTACACAGTCAGTGAACTATCCTACTTGAGTTTAAAAAAAGAAACTAAAATGTATCTCAACTGCTCAGCTTCCACCACTGAATTCAGTCTTTCTTTTTTACTGTATCCTGTAAGTCCACGTTTGCAGGCTTTTGAAAACTGCAAATTGGTAAAAATTCCTAGTGAAATTCACCTGAAAAGTAGATTATTTTTTTTAATGTTTAGCTCTGTGAACAAATCCAGAATTCCTTGCCTCATTTAATTGTTAAGATTAGTTTCTTATCGTACCAGGTTTGTTTGTTTATATATCATTTCTACAGAAGGTTCACTTCAAATACTGCATTCAGAAATGTTGACAAAACATTTGTGAAGAATTTCTTTGAAGTAATATTGCAAGTACCTAATCTAACAAGGTACTGCTAAATGGAGCTCTTGTCTCTGGGACAGGTGGAGGCCCCGCATCCAAATGAATTGTGTAAGCTCTCCATTTCACCACCATAAACTTGAAATAAATGTGATATAAATTATAAAAATATAATGAAAAAAATTGCTGCACCTTCCTCTCTTTGGATAACTTCCTGTTCTTTTCTTTATAATTGTATGGGTGTTTGGGGCAAGAAGTACTTTTGCTGTTATCGACCAGGTCTCTCTACCTCGTGGTATTGGCTTGCCTATAGATGAGAGGAGAGAGGGACTTGTGATGGACTCACGTTCCCAGGATGCTTCTCTCTGAGGTTAGCATCACGCGGAAATCTGCCAATCCTTACCTGAATAGTCTTTTAAGTTTATGAGGCCCCTGATAAAATTGGTGACAATATCTCCAATGACAAGGTTATCAGGTTCCAGGCAATTACCTTCTCTGACCAAGTCAGTGAAAGTTTGTTGCTTTCCCTAGTACCTATTGGCAGCTGAGTCATGAATGAAAGATTTGTTTGAGTGGGGTCTGGTTGGCGATGGCCGATTAAGGAAAGAACTGGAATATCCGATGAAGTTCCTAACATGCTGAATTTGGGGTTTTGCTGGAACCCAGGTACAGCTAGAGCAATTGTCACAGTGGTCAGTGTAAGACGTAGCATTTGTTGGTGCACTGATTGAAATAGAGACTGAATTCAAGGGTTATCCCTAGAGATGTAGCAGTTTGAATTGCCTCATACTGGTCACCTGAAGTCCTTCAGGGCTCCTGGTGGCTGTTGGTTGCACAGATAGTAAGAACAATAAAGAAAGTTTGTAGACTGTAAGACAATGAAAGCCCAGGGAAAATGATACAAGACAGTTGCCAAAGACATCTACTATCTCACAGTTGCATCAGTTTTCCCCTTGCTTTTATTAAAAGCTAGCAGTTCTTGTTCCCCAGAGACTTTCCACGGGGAAACCAATGGCTGTGTATCCCATGGTGCCTGTGGCTGAGGAGCTTAATATGAGGGTGCATCATGTAGTCAGGCGTTGCTAAAGTCCTTGTCTAGCACTAATTTTCCCCTTCTTGTATGCTGATAGGCAGGATGTTGTTGTCCAAATCATCAGTAGTTTTTATTCAAGACCTAATGATGAACGATGATAGCATTTCCTATTTTTAAAAGAAAATATAAATTTGTGTGTAAGTTACCCAAATTCTTATGTAGACATAAATGATAGCATTCCCAGTTAATAGGAATGGATATTTACTGTAACGTGCTTTGTCTTTCAGAGGAACGTGTCTGCTTTCAAAGTGTCTGTCTCCCTCATTTTGGGCACAAAGCAGTATTTTTTTGTTAAGCACTAACACACTTAGTACATGTTGACTCTTACTGATATAGTGTGTGTGTCATGAATTACACGTGCAAGCAGGTATCTCCAAACAGTGAGTCTCTCTGTGTGGGTTGGTTAGTACAAAACACATGGGCACCAGAAATAGCATCTGAGCCAGGAAATTATGTTATACTATACATGTAGCACAGGGGTATAACCTTTGGGGGGGTCATTTGGATAAATGGTGTTTTATGTAACACAGGATTGTCTATACAATTCCGTCTGTCAATTCTAGCCATAATGTATCTGAGAAACTCACCCATATTTTTGGGGGGATGCACATCTCGAACTTCACTTAGAACGGATTCAAATGCTGGTGATGACAATTGCTTTCTGCCTAAGCCACTGTGTAAAATAAATAAGTGGCACTGGTGTTGCATTTTAAAAGGGACTGGAAATAATTCTCTTATGTGGGAGGGGAAAAGAAGTGTCTTCCCTACTTGTGCAGCAGTAGAAATTCTTTGCTTGAACAGGACTGTTGAAGTAGATGGATTTCTGCTTTTGAAAGCATTGCCTTTAGTCTTTGAACTTACACCTTATGTAAGTCATACAAGTTTCTGTATTCTATCTTATGGTATCTTCATGTCCCCACCTGTTCGTGTGGCTCTGCAGCTCAGCATGGGACAGAAAAAAGTCATTCGTAGGAACAGGCTGCAGAAACAAAAGCTGAAAAAGGGGGTCCGTAGCTGCTAGCCTGACACGTGGTGTGGATATAGCCACGCTGGCTTCTGCTAACGCTGTATCTGAGCAGGCTATAAAACTGGGTGGTTAGTGTGTGGTGAGCCCTGTACTATTGTGCCTTGTGGCACCTCATCTAGGTGCTTTAAATCTACTCGGGATATGTCTGTTGAAAGCATGTTGCTGGTGGTGTAGATGTGCTGCAAGAAAAGGGGGTACAACCTGCAACTGACTTCTCTTTATTATTAGTGTTCTTTTTATTTGTATAGGTAGATATTGATATAGATATTGCAGTAACTCATCTAGGAGCATTAGTTGTGGGTTAGGGGTCTGGTATGTGGAGCAGCATGCATCTAAGATGGATGTTTCTGCCCCTGAAAAACATGCAGTCTTAATAGGAGTTGAAGTACTGATACAGGCAGTCGAAAATAATTTATTTTTTTTTATGTGGCCTCTAGCAGTATTTAAAGTCTGCGAAGATCCTTGATATCTTATCATTTTGGCTCCTATTATTGTGGAGCTTTGGTTATACATATTTCGGCATCTTCTTTTCATGTCTCCCTACGTCTTTATAACTGTTGGACAAGTTAGTACGTGAGATGCCTCCTTTTATGTGTGCTAGATGTTGTAGATTTTTCAGGGGAGGGAGTAATTAAATTACTGTTTCAAAGGAGTTCTCCACCGCACTAATAACTTATCTGTAAGCTTATTAAAGTAGTTGTACTCTAAAATGACTAAATAACTGTTGTATAATCTCGAAATTACAATAAATCATAACTTCTCCTGGATGGGGGCAACTATGACTTCTGGATATGCCTAGCTGCTGATGTCTGACAGTTTTAAATGCCGTGCGTGCACATACTTGGAGCGCGGCATAGGAAAATAACTAGAATTCCTGCTATTGCGCATTCTGCACGTTCCCACTGTGACTATGGTCCTGTTGTACCATCAGCTGGTGCTCGAGCAGCAACTTCATCTAAAGGTGTTGGATGGAGACAAACAGCAGTGACAGCTACCTAGAAGACTTTGCTAGCTTTTTGAAGTCAAAGGTGAAGTCCCTTGTTTCACCTGTACTGCAGGGGAGACTTGGCAGTGCTTAGGGCCTCTGCAAGGAGGAAAAGTCTTCCCCCCTCCCTCCCCCCCCATTTGCACACGAAGGAGGGAGGATGACTGGCCTGTGGTCAAGTTCTGCTGATGGCAGAGCTGGCATTAAGCTCTGCAGCCTCCGTGCAGTCTGCTATTTGTTAGGTCCCTCCACTTAAGTCCTTAGAGGCATAACTGCTATGATGAAGGCAGGCGAATGTGTGGCACTGTGGCACGGTGTATGTGTTTGGACAAGACACTCTCAGCCTTTCTCAGACCTTTGCTTCCAGGGACAAGACCCATGTAGTGAGGGGGAAGACAAGAGCGGAATACAACAGGTTTCAGTCCTGCAGCTCAAATCCGTGTGCACCTGCTAAAATTTTTCCTTCTAATGGAGTTCAGCCTTTCTTTTTCACACTGTTGGATCAATGAAATGCTCCTAAAATAAGCTCCAATGACTGCTTTTTATTACAGCCTTAAGGAAAAATTTAATTTTGCCTTGGAAATGCATCTGATAGAACCATTTGCTCCTGGGATCACCAAGAAGATTTCTACCTTTCCTTCTGCAAAAGACGGCTCCTGATCCTTGGTGACTGGGAACTGTGTGCATGTCCTAGAGGAGTTGGAAACGGGGTAGCTGGCCTAGGCAGAATCAAGTATTTCTAGCAAAATTACAGGCTTTAGAGTAGACTTAATTACAGCATCTGTTAATGAGACTACATTCTGGGAGATGGTTGGGGGAAAAAAGGTCTCTAGGTAAAAAATATTTCGTGAATAACTACTTAGTGACATGCTCCTTAGCCTTGGAAAAACTACATTTCAGGGTCGAATAAGGGAAATTTTTGAATGACAGCAATGAATAACCTATCCAGATTGAACTAAAGGCATAGGAAATGGAGCAAAATGTACCTCCGCTGTTCTCCCTTGCCAGTGGGTATGAGTGCACTGAGGGATGCTGGCACCTGAAGGAATGTGACTGAAAAAATAGGAGAGTTTTGTGTCCCATTAGCAAAGCGTATGAGGTGCCTTTTCCCTGTTGCTCACTATGTTGATATTGTTTCTTCAAGGCTATGTCTGAACTCAAAGTGTCTCATGAGCCTGATGTGCTAACTCTCAACTCTGGATTTACAGAGCTGCTGTTAGTTTGCAGTTTTTGTGCTGGACAGTCTCTGTCCCAAAGCAGTAAGGTCACTGGAGGAACCCAATGGCATTAGTTTTGGAAGAGGACTGAGGGGACCTGGTAATGTAATAATGAGTTGTAACTGAGAATCAGGGCAGCACTCTACTCCCAAATATTCTTTGTTTGTTGTTTTACTTTTCCTGATAGAAAATAGACCCACAACATTTCTTTTGGGATTGACTTTCTCTAAAGCAACAAAGAAACTTTGGTGCATAGCGCCTGTGGGAGTTCACTGGCAGGCGTGTGCTTAACTCCTCTAAACTATGCTGACGTTACATGTGGTCTTGCTCCTCAAAGTGAGAAAGACCAAGGGCTATGCAGTCATCCAGGACACTCAATTTGCAGCCAAATAGTGTAAAATCTCCATGTTGGGGGATACCTTTTTGGTATCCAAGATATTGCTCCCAGGCTGCATTCCTAGGAGACTGATTGTCTGTGTGGATAAGATTTCACCATCAGCACTGACACTTGGTTTTATTAAAATTAGCCATTTTTCATTGAATTAAAGTGGTATAATGAATTAAAAATTAATAGTTTTATTTGAAAAATTCTCTTACATTTCAGTGACTTGAAACTGAGCCCCATAAAATGGATTTCTGATTCTATTTCAGTTAAATGTATTTATCTTGCTGATGTATGTGGTATGGATTACCATACCATATTTTAACATGCTCTAACAACATATCAGCAGATATGTAAAAAAGTGAGTTAATAACATAAATGTCTGCTATCATGCTGCTTTGTAAAACCATTCTTAATTTAATCCATACACTAAGTGTGCTTTCCAGTTACAAAAATTTATGATAAGTATCAGGCAGAAGTGAAACCGTGATACAGAATTGTGACTGATGTAAAACAGACACACAAAATGAGTAGCATTAGGACACTTACTTTGAAGTTTGTTAAAACCAGTAAAGTGATATCCACTTTAAGTGAAACCTGCTGTTACAGATACCTACTGGATTTTGGGAACATTTCACTTTTGAACTTACTCTTTGCACTCAGCTTTACTATTTAGTGTGTTGTGGGTTTGTGTGTTTTTGTTTTGTTTTTTTTTTTAATGTAGCAGGGAAGAGTAAAATAGCTGACCTACTCAGATACCTTATTATCTTTGCTCACAGACAGATAGATGAGTATATTCAGTATCTGGGAAAAGAACATTTCTTCAAATACCTTTGAGAAATTAGCTTGATATAACAGTGTAAAGTCGAAACAAATAGCAGTTTACTCCCATTTGTATAGTACCGTTGCCAAATGTGAATAATGGAAGAAATATTGAGTCATTTAAGAATGGATTTGAGAATGACAAAGCAAATGAAAGAGGTTAGGTTGGTCACTCTGAGTAAACTTTTTAGCATCTTGTTGACATTGTTGGCAACAATTTGAACCATAGGGATCAATTGCCAGCTTTATGAACCTTTCCAGTTAAATTCATGCCCACTTATTTATGGAGAACGGGCAAAGTCCTGGCTTCCTGAGCACAGCCGAGATCCCACCAAGAAAACTTCAGCATTCCAATATCTAATATTTATCCAGGTAATAAATACAGATGTATTTATGCTGCATGAAGACTTATTCCTTTTTGAATTGTGACAGTGATGCATGAAAGAGGACTGTGAATTACAGGACTGTCATCAAACAGAATGCTTTTGGGCCACTGGCACTGACTGTGTTCATATGTATATTCTGAATAGGGAATTATATATGCTTAATAGAACTGAATGTACCAGAGTTCTCCCTTACTCATAAAACCAATGACATGGCCTTCTGAAATGGACTGAAAAAGATAGGTTTTGGAGAGATCAAAGTGGCCCACATTCTCCATGATCTCTTCATCACTCAGGCAACGTGTCCCTACCAGTCTCATAACAACAGTAGTGACTATTAGACACTGTATTTCTAGTTAGTTACGTATGTTTCCAGGTAAAATGATAGACAAAAAACTCAAGCTGATGACTGTGCTCATAAGAAAGACCACATTTTAATGACATGTTGTTTGAGACGTGTTAGTGTGTTAATTGTATGTGTTCTGAATCAAGACAAATAAATACCGTATTTTCCCCGTCATAAACTTCCAGAGTCATTCAGGGTTTCTCCTAGAATGAGTTTCTTGTTTAAACATTGGTTTCATAAACTAACGTGACTATCTTTGGGCAAACCACAAGACTTCTGGGAAGACCATATCTAATGGACACTATTGAGTGGAGCATCTTCTGTTTGCCCAATAAAGCAGTGCCTGAGCTTTGTGGTTCTGTGAGTGTTTGGATGTTATGGGAACTGGAACCTCCTGCTTCAGCTAATACACAGAAGCAGCTGGTGGTCTATGATCTGGGTTATTATTTTGACAATTTACCATACCAGCCATGATTCCTAGATATTTCTGCGGCATCAGTCAGAGCTATGGTGTCATGGGTAAAAAGGAGAACAAAACAAAAGCAGTATAGGATGCTGGGATGAGTACTACAAAATTAAAATAGAGTTCCCCTTGGATTTTCTCCTAAAGTTAAGAATGCATCTGCTTTGGCTGTGCTTGTAAATACGTGAGAACTCTGTTCCCAGGACTGCAAGTTGGGATTGCGTGTACTCCTCTATACTTGGGTATTCATACTAGCACTAGCTATACTCTGAAGGGATGCTATGTGACACAGAAGGGTCAGAGTCTGCAAGGCTCCTCACCTGCTCCCTGCATGGAAGCACTGAAATAAACCAGGAAAAATGTCATACCTCACAACTAGAACTATGTCTGTGCACACTCACTGTGGTGTCATAAAGGTAATGAGGAATTAAAATATAAATGCCACTTAATTGTCCAAGGAATAATGCATGAATCAAGCGTGTCCACTCTTGTCCGTACAGCAGAAGGTTTAGCAGCCCTAAATGTATCTTAGTGTTTTTTGTCAGCTCTGGTTCCCTCTTGCTGAGAGTTTTCAATGGCTCTCATGACTTTTCCCCTTGTTTCTTTCAATCAAGAGGGAAGTTTGTACAAAACCAATGCCATATAATCGACAGGACCGTTCCACATGTGTGTATATCTGAAACGCATATAACTAGACATATATAGACCACTTGGAGGAAAAAAACCCCGAATCAACTTAGAAGGCAATTTGGAGAAACAGTGTCCAACTTATTGTGTCAACAGATAAGGAGAATGAATTTCTTGAGTTACAAACTTGCCATATATAATTCTGTTCATTCCGGTAGGCAGTGTAGATGCAATTATCTTTTGTGTGGTGGCTTGTATGTGTTCTCTTCTACCATATTATCCAGCATCCAGTGATATGGCCCAGTGAATCTGGGACAGGTGACTGGGGAATAAGCTAAATCCGACTTGGTGCTGCAGCTCCTATTGCTTTTTGTGTGGTGATGTTTATTTTTTGAGGACAGTTGGCTGGAAGGAAACAGGCAAATTGTAGCTGACAGAGTGGAAGATAGTTTGCTGTGCTCTGAATGACGTGGGATTTGATCCCTTCCTGACAAGAACAGCACCCTGTTCAGTTTGCTTTAGATCACACATTTCTTTTCAGAACCCGTTGTCAGAAAGCTGCTGAATAACTTTTGCAAGAAGAGTGTATGACAAGGAGTGCAGTAGCAGGGACAAAGGCAGCTATCCATTTTACTGCCACTTTATTGAGATGCCTGACTTAAAATCTTATGTCACTTCCCATGTAAGAATGGAGATTTGGGGCCAAACCTGCTTTAGCTGCTTTGCCTAGAGAAGGTCAAAAGTGGGGATGATTTTAGCCTTATCCCTTGCCCCAAAACCTTTGTTTGCACAAGTGGAATCACTGATGGGCACAGGGTCAGGCTTGAGACCCAGAACTGCTTTGGCTGTTCTGGACAGGATCCCCTTGTTGTCTTGATCAGCTACAGGTACCTTGTATGAACAGGAGGTTTCAGGACCTTTCTTTTCTGTTGCCTAAACTACCTTAATTAATATTTCCTTCGTATTGATTGATTTTTAGATATTCTTTCTACTTGACTGACAGCACTCATTGCAGCTTTCCGAAGGCATCTTGGTAAAACTTCTTGTTCTGTATTATGAAAAATATTAAATGCACAATATTCTTCCTAGATACTTTTTCACCCCAAGCATTGGTTACTGAACTGACATAACACAATAGACGCCCAAACTGGAAGAGGGTGTTTGTGTCTCATAATGCCTCCTTTCACCTATACGCTGTTAGTTTTCTCTCTGGAGACCTCGTTGGACTCTTCCAGCTTATGTTCATATGTTAAAGATTTCCACAGATAGGTAGGAGATCAGGCTAGAATACAGCTGTCATTGTCTTTAAGCTTCTTTTTTTTTTTTTTTTTTTAAATTGAAAATTTTGAGAATTGAAAAGGAAATTAGCTGTAGACTTAGAGGTATGTTAGCTAGAGTTTGATGAAGTTTGATGAACTTCATTGTTTTCAAGAGGTGGTTCAGTGGTGAAGAGACAATGGACTCTGCATCCTGATAGGACTTTTTTTCTTAGAGAATAGCAACAACAGTGTCCTCAAAAGATGTGCTTCAGAGTCGTATTTCAGCGGCCAAAGGAGAGGTGCTGTTGAAGTGACTGTTCAGAGGAACACTGAAAGACTGAAGTCTTGGCCATGAACACTGCCCTGTGAGTGGTGTGAGGACAATTCAGTGTAGTCCCTGGGAGAGGTCTTTTGCTGCAAGACAGCCAGTTGAGGTGAAATGCACATTTCTTGTTTTAAACTTTGGGATTTATTACTGGGTTGGCATTTTCTTTCTTTCTCCTCCCCCCACCTTTAAAAACAAACAAACAACAACAAAAACCCCTGAAAAACCCCAAAACACCCAAAAAACCCCAACCAACCAGAAATCAAAAGCTTATAACTTTTAAAAATAAAACCCACCCTCTTTTTGCTGGTTTCTTGTCCTAAAAAATGTGGTTTGTGTTTTCCTTCTCTCTACTGTCCAGACCACGCTCTTGGTTTGGGGAAGCAGATCGATCTGGCAGCATGATACATTCTGACTAATTTTTCTGGCATGTCTATGATCATGATTTCCTAATGTTATCCTTGACTTGTCATCAGTGACAGGAATTTGAAGGCAACTTGTTCTTCAAAGTGTTTTACATGAAAATATTTTTTTTCTTTTTTTTTAATCTCTAAAGCTCTCATTAAGGTTAGACTCTTAAAATGGATTTGACTGTATGCAAGGCTGTATATAAAAAACCTTTCCTCTTGCTTATCTGTTCCTCAGCATTTCTCACATATGTTGTTTGGGATTTTGATCCTAAAAAGATTAGATTGGATTAATATTTTGTTTTCCTTTCAACCATGTAAATATTGAGTGGCAAAAATGAAACAAAATCCTCATTCCTATTAAATACAGCAGGACTTAATAGAATCTTAGAAAATAACCTTAAGATTTTTTTTTTTTTCTGTGAAAGGTTAACTAAATATAGCCTCAGTTCTGCAAAGGATTACCCATGTTTAATTTTACATACCGTGCATTGACTTTCAATGGCATACTGCATAAAATAGCCTTCCCGAGTCTTTTGAGATCATGGTCCAAATGGACTGTACAGCACGATGCTCCATATACCATTAAACTCAAAGCAGTTTTGCCAGAGAGTTTCCTGTCGTGCCTCTGGTTATGTGGATCTCTGTCACTTACACGTCCTTCTCTTTTTCTAAGGTCAGCTGATGACACCACCTTTATGTTTCACCTGCTGGAAAGTTGGCACCTCTTTCTCCATCACTGAATTTGTAACAGATTGTTATCTTTTTTGAGTAAAAACAACAACCCCCTCCCCAAAACACTATAGAATGCACCCCAATATTAGGAATTAGGAGGAAGAAAATATATAGAAAGAAATATTAAAGCTGAAGGGTTTTTTCTTCCCTAAATTAGAAAGAAAAATGTAATATTAAGAAAGCATCGAAGACTGACTTTTTTTTTAGTGTTCCTTTGCTGCTCCTTGATAAATAACAGTAACTCTAATGCTGGATCATAAAGGTAGATTGGTCCCTAGATATGTCAAATGTAAATAGATCTGAAAAAAAAAAACCCCAAACCAGCCAGTAGTGTCAGCAGAGGCAACTAAATTAACTAGGAAGGAATAAATTCATTGCATATTTACAGGCACCCCCAGTGTTGTTTTAAAATGTAATTTAAAATGGCAATAAAATTTTATTTCAAAAAGAGCTTCTTATTTGCCAAATTTCAATGCTAAAGCAGTAAACAGTTAACTAGTCAGACTGGTTAAATATAATTCAGGAAGCAAGTAGAGAACAGCAGTGCCATAAACTCCATCCCCTGGCTCCCTTGGGATAACTGTCCTTGTTTGAACAGTGAGAACAGATACAAATATGCATGCAGATGCCCTGACATTCCTAAAGGAGTAGAGTTGTTTTCAGCAATGTGAATGGACATTACTGTTGCCAGGGATCCAGTTTTTTCCCTGTCCTCTGTGGCTTGCTTTTTTCAGTCTTCTGGGACAAAATAACAGCAACGTGAATGGCTCTGGTTATGCAAGTATAGCACGTTGCAGTGCCTTGAGTGAGGAAAAAGTCGAGAGATGCACATAACTGCAAACGAAGCAGGAAGCTGCTCCTGCCTCTGGAGCCAGAAGCTGCAACGATGCAACCACTGCATCTGGTTTCACAACAGTTTAAGCCAAAGTATTGCAGTGTACCATGGTCCTCCACCATCAATTACCCATTCCTGTCCTCTTGCTCAGTGTGGCATTGGCTCTCTGACCACCAGTGATGGTAAACTGAAGCCAAACCGTGAAGTGAATGGTTCTTCAGTTGCTCATAACATTACAATATTTACTGTTATTCTATGCTAGAAACATACTGCAGTACTGTTGTTCTCTGCTAATGTGTCCACAAGTATAGGTGTTTTGTGGGTCAGGAATATATGAAAATATGCAAGTCAATGCCACTAGGGCTTGGCTTTCTGTGTCAGTGCCTGGGGTGCTTCTAACACACATGGAGTTGGAGTAAGGTCTGGGTTGTGTGGTCAGGAGGTACCTGGAAACAGCATTATTAGAAGGTAACAGTTGTCAGGCTCCCTTTCAGCGCAAGGACTGATGCTACTGCAGTGGTCACACCGGCTTAGGGCCATCCCTGTATGCGTGGCAGTCAGTCACTTCATGAAGGTACAAAGTAAGTGTCTGTACCTCGCTAGTACATAATCCAGAAGAGACAAGGAGGCATCTTACTCTGCTTCACAAAGAAGTTTCTTTATCTTCCCGAGTACAGAGCCCTGATCTGTCTCCTGAAGGTGGGCACCTGAGCTTTCTGTCACAGGACCCAGCAGGAATCACTGTTTTTCGTGCTAAGATGGACAGTGTATTTTAAGAGGTCAAAGTCAAGGCTGGTTTTGTGTTGTTTTTTCTCCCCAGCACACCAGGTGATGATCACTGTTATTAACTGGGCATGGGTGCCCTGAACAGGAGTGCCTTTAGCCTGGTGCTGGGTACTTTTGAAAGTGCTAAACCACAGTTCAGACTCTGAGGATAAGGGAATGGTCATGTAAATGCCCTGACAGCTCATGCTGTACTCGGTCATTAGAATTTTGAATGTTTCGGTAGACTTCTGTAACTTGTATGATTTACATTGAAGAGAAAAGCCGTCTTTGAGAGTCTGCACCGAAATGTAGCCTTGTTTCTGATTGTGTTCTCCCTCCCTTGTGTGGGGATGCTTTGATAATGTAATTTTTTTTTCCAGTATGCTTTTTTTGCAGCTGGCCCTTTAATTTTGGCAAAATCTGTACCCTGCAGCCCTAAAATCTCCCCCCCCACCCTTTTAAAAAAAAAAACCAGATTGTAGCATTTTGCTTTTGCAGCTGGTTCGCGGCTGTTACGTTTTCTTTTGCTTTTTATTATTTCTTTTTAAGAAATAAGCATACTTTGAGGTTGCTGTCAGTAATGACCTGGCTTTATACTGAAGTAGTGATGTGTAAGGAGTATTAAGGGAGGGACCATACTTGAAACTTCATTAATGTTACACTAAGTAACATGGACTCTTTTCTTTTTTCATCTTTCCCTTTTTTTTCCCCAGCTAGAACTTGGGTTCCAGTGGTTGTCTGTGTTTAGCAAAAAATATGCAAAAATTTTCTGCTTCCTTGCTTTACATGCTGTGTATGTAATCCAAGGTACTTTTCATGAAGGAATATCCATTTACAAAAAAAGCACCTGAGGGCTTACGACTTTATAAAAACATATTGTACTATAAATTCACATTTCTGTCTTGATCCAAATTAATTTTCAAGTGTAGACAAGCCTTTGGAGTTACTTACTAAACTCTGTTTATAAAGTAGCTGTGGCATTTGGAAGAAAATAACACAGTTAGAGACAAGCTATGTTTTCCAAAGAAGCACAACTACATTTTTTTCCACCTGACTTTTACAAAAAAAAAAACTCTTTATGTGCCTGACTGGACAATACTTTAAAATCGGTGAAATGATAGTGAGACATCCAAAATGAAAAGCCTTTCCATTTGCACTGCAGCATTGAAGACTCTCTACTGCCCCCAAAATATTCTCTAAGTTTACAGAGCTGTGTCTTACAGACTCAAAATAAATGTGTTTAATTCCAATCCAGCAGTGCATGTTCGAACCTTGTTTTATGAAATCAGTCGGATGAAGTAGGGATACCTGATGGTAGTGACAGAGCCACTTTGGACAGCTGACAGAGATCGTTATAAAAAAGGTACAAGAAAAAACACGATTCAAAAAAACTCAAAATCATTTACCACGTAAGCCTGAATTTGCTTTCCCCACAGTGCAACTCTGAATAAATTTTATTAGAGGCAGAATAGCTGGAGAGGGCTCTTACACAAGGTTGTAATACCAGGCACAATCAGGCTTCTAATAGCCTAAGGGATGGCTGTGTTTGAAAGCTAATTTGGATTAATGCAGGGTCTGAATTTAAAGTAGGGCTAGGTATTTCTGAATAACTGTGTTCTTATTCCAGAATAAAACTGTCCACATGTGAAGTTATTCAGAAACAGCTATTTTGGCATAATCTATTTGTATCCGAGACTGAAATCTCTGCCTGTAGGCTGCTAATGGAGAAACAAAGAATAGTATCAGCTAATAGGATCTCTCACAAAATGTCTTCCTTCCAAAACCTGCAAAAATCTTCCCAGAATGTAATGTTTTAATTTAACTGTGTATATCCTGATTTTATTTCTTCTCAACTGGAAAGAAGTCCTTTTAATCAAGAACAAGATTAGCCCATACGGCTTAAATGATAACTTCAACGTGCTCGTCGTTTTGTTAGCCTTGATTAAAAACAAGTCTTTCATTTTCAAATCTTGTATGTAGTATTGACTTCTAAGCGTTTTTGGTTTTAGAGTAGAAATACAGAAGTTTAGTTAAGAGAGACAAAGGGCTAACGACACTCCAGTGCTACAAATGGGCGAAGGTTTTGCAGTGCCCTAGAAGGAACAAACCTGGGCATGTCGCTGTATCTGTGTTTTCTGCCAACATGTGGATCCCCAAACATGGGAAATTCACTTCAGGTTTGCAGATCAGGACTTTGTGGTCTTTGCGTGTCAGAGTGCAGCGTGTGTGTGTGCGAGGGGCTTCCTCACCTGGCTTTGTGGATGTGGCTTTTGGAAATTGCTTCTGCTTTGTACAGATTGCACGAGACTCGTGTGCAGCTTGAGCCAGTTGTTGTCATTGCTGCTGGGTGTAATGCCTCTCACTTCAGTGCAACCTTCGCTACTCATAGCTACGGCACTGACAGGATCAAGCTTTGTGTTTAACTTCCATGATTTTTTTTTCTTTCTGTTTGCATGTAGCGTTTAAAATTCTTGATAGGGCTGGTGCGTGGTATTCAAGTTGAACCTAACCTAGGCCTCCATAACCTCAGATCCAACCACAAATTTGCAGTGCCAGTGCAGAAACTTTTGATCGCATTTGTAGGTTGAGAGGTAGCGAGATACTTGATTACTTTTTTTTTCCATAGGAATCCAACTTATAACCATTGAAAAACATAGTTACTACACAGTAGCAGGTTTCAGAATTGCGTATCAGGATAATCTGTGTGTTTCCGCTCGGAATGAACACCAGAAGGACTTGGAAGGCACATTGTCATACAGCCGGTATAACAAGCTATTATACTACTGATACTGCAGTTTGGTTTGATGGAGTTCTGTTACCGAGTACCCGAATATGTTCTTAGATGTGTTTGGCAGGATGTTGCGCAGGCGTGCAGTGATGCGTCCATGTGGAGTCCCCTTGCAATCAAACCACCTCTGGAAGGAGTTAGCGATCTGCTGCATCCTCGGCCTTACAGGACCCAGTCTCGGGAATGCATCTGGGTTGGGACTGGGACTCACACCCAGCCCTTGGTTGCATCTTGCACCTGCTATTCAGCTGTGCCAGCTGGTGCATATGCCAGATTTATTACCCATGTATGTTCTTTTTACCTTTTTAGCAAATATATAAATGTGCTTTATAAGTTGCCAATAAATGAAATATTTTGCATAGGTCTTGGCTATCATCCCCAGTCCTGCCAAAACTTACTGTATATCCTGAAAGCAGTAGGATGGCAGTATTGTTACTTTGAAGACCACCTACTTCTTTTGCTAAAATAGTGGCAAAAAATGCATTACAATGCACAGAGTAATTCCAAAAACATGTGTAGTCATCGTGGTTACATTTGTGATACCTGAGAGCATTTTCTGAAATGTGAGCGCAGAGTAGAACTATATGGCCCACAATTCCCTGAATGTATCTGCGAACTGATTCTGTAAGTGGAAATAAGTTTCTTTAAGCTGACAAAGTTGTAATTCTTGCCCTTTTTAAGATTCTATTGGTATCATAAGATTAGGTTGTTTATCGAGGGTAGAGTATGATAGTTATTTTTGCTTTACCAAAAGCCAATTACATAGGTTGGTTCCAGTCCCTCGCTAAATAGCTTTTTCTTTTGGCATTAATTTTAATGTTTAAATAGCATGTGCATTTTCTTATGGCTGCATAAAGATACGTATAAGTAGATGGCTACTTTGGTTGGGAAGATCCAATGCTCAGTGAAGCCTTTCGCATATATAGAATACTGAATATCTAAACCATTATTTAGCATCAGAATCAGTTATGGTTGTCTGACTGATGGACAATCTTTTCCTGACCCAGTCTCTTTGCAAGTGACCTATACTGTCTAGACAGTTGCATATTATTTATACATTCATTTCAGATTTATAGTTCTTTTAACTAAAGTTGAGGGTGTTAGTTTGCCAGTGACTTCATATCCATATCAGTACTTGAAACAGGCTGGAACAAAACCAGACACTTAAAACTAGCAACACAGTCCCTTTCCGTTGCTTTGTCCGTTGTTTGCTGGTTTGCCCTTCTCCACTCCTCCTCTTCACCTCCCTCCCATCTCTCTCCCTCCCCACCCAAAAAAAGGAGGGAAAGAAAATGGGGAGAAGGGGGAAGTCTGACACACAAGGAAGGTTGTGTAAAACCTGCTAATTTCAAAGAGTGGAGATCAATTCTGGTTGATCCCACTGAGTGATTGGGGAATCAGTAAAACAATATTTGCATCCAGTTTTCAAGTCTAAAATGCTGGGACTGAAAAGAACTGCTCTGTTTCTGCTCTCAGTTTCCTAAAGGGTGTGTAAGAAAGGAGGGGATGTGAAAGAAAGCTCTGGATGCACTGTATGTGAGAGACCGTTCCTCAAAGGCAACCTGCAAGAGCTCCTCTTATTGTAAGAATTTCTTTCCAGTATCATGCTCTTGACCTCTTCAGGGGTAAGGCAAAATAAGGACATAAAATAATGCAGTGCTGTTGCGGTTAAAAGCAGTTCTTGAGATCTGCAGCCACCTGCTGTGTCCTTGCAACTACAGACGGTATGTGTGCATTATTTTGCAGATTATGATGAGGCAACATGTGAAATTGACATCTAGTTTTAGACTATTCACTCATTTATGAAGGTTTGTCAACTGTCCTCTTCTAGGCAACATGATCTGTTTTTTAAAATCTTTTTTAGGTATATAGAAGTAGAAGCACACACACATACCTATGTCTGGCAACAGATGAATTATCAGATTGTGTCAGATGGCTTGTTTTGAGATAAAGGTTGTGCTGGCATAATTTAGAGCTGGGGGGAGCAATAAATCCTCACCACCTCCTCCTTTCTTTTGCAAATGGCTGGTTTTTTTAGAAAGGGCATTAAGAATCTGAGAATATTTGTCTCCAACATGTTCCCAACATCTTTTTATGCATGAATAATCACAGTAAGTTATAAAGGCATTGTTATCAAATGGCATTGACAAGCAAGACGGGTGAAGCAGAAAGAGGCATGTAAGAGAGGCTCCAAAAGTCAAAGGAAAGAGAGGGCATGCCAGGAGGTTCCTGGAAATAAGGCAAGGTGAGTAGAGACAAGGGTGCTTGGCCAGAAGAGCTTGGGAGCTGGGAAGAGGAAAGGAAGGAGTGTGAGAGAGTAGAAGATGACAAGACCAGGGGCAGTAGATGGACTTAACCTACAGAAGAAAGGCAGAAATATGTGTTCACCAGCCTCCGAGGATCATGTCAACAGGACATGAAAATTCATTTTACTGACCATTTTTAGAAAGGGTTTTTAAAATCGCTCTCTTCCCTGTGCTTGAATTTTGTTGTGCCATACAAAAACAATTATAAAATCAAAGAAATAGTCAAAAAGGCATTATCAGTTACTGCACACGATCCATTTCAAGTCTTACAGCTCAAGTAGTGTCCTTCTCAAGCATATCTGAAGATTTTCTCATACAAATGCCTTGCTTTTCGTGTCTCTTACAAAAAAACTTCCCTCTAATTCCTGATAATTTTACCAAGAGCATCCTTAACTCTAGCCTTTATATATTTCTAGGGAGTATAAGCAGATGATAGACTTTTATTTAAAAATATGGTCCCTGTGATGTTGCTTAGGATTAAGGTAATAGATTAGAGGAAGGCAGTCAAAGTTAGAGATCAGTAAAATTAATTAGTGCTATTTATGGACTACATTTGTCACAAATTTTAAAATGAGTAAGGTAAGGAAATATCAAATTAACCATTCACTTAAAAAAAAAAAAAAAGGCTTGGATTTTTAAAATTATAATCCTAAAAAATACACATTTTCTAGGTAGTAGGAACAAAATGTTTGGACATTTTCCATGCTTGTTACTTTGAGTCCCAGAATCTTTCTGTTTAGCTAATACAGTATAAGATTAATTCTCTCACAGCACATTGCCTGGAGTTCAGTGCACATGTTTACTGATGTGTACAGCTCTCAAATAAGTTTAGTGCTTCTTTCACCCACTGTTAGGAAGTATATTTAAAAGAAATTGCCTTTTATAGATTTAAATTACAAAAGTACTGATATCATGCAAAAAGCAGTTCAACTCATGCAAGCATACAAATGTGTAAATCTTAGGGAAAAAGATACCCAGGGCTAATATGAATGTAAATAGGATTAGCTGCTTGCATTAGTGTCTGAAATACAATTTTAAATGCTTACTGCCTGGTTATTCTTACACATATATATATGCATACGTGTGTATATAAATATTTTTATATATATGTGTGTGTCTCGTTATGTATTTTTTCCAAAAAAATAAACCTTACTAGTACTCGGGGAAAAAAACTGTTTTTTTTCTAACCAGGAAGACTTTTAAAGAGATTACTTAATGACAGCTGTGTTAGTGATGAAATCTAATATGTTATTAGATATAGAAGGTTTATATTTGTTGTTATATGAAATATTAACACAAAACAAGGACAGGTTTCCATCCTTCCCATATCCACCCAAATGCAATAGCAATTTTAGACCCAGTCTTCTCACTGAATCATGAACAATGACAGCCACCAGATTCTCTATAAGCCCATGAAAAGAACAATTTTCAGTTAATGGTACCACTAAAGCTGCATAAATCAATGTACGAGGCATTTCATTAGAGATTTCAGTCCCCTATGTCATGGCTTCTGCAGCAAAGCAAGTCCTTTAAGCAGCCTTAGTGGTAGTATGGGGAATTTAGTTTTGTTATTACTTATGTTAAACTGATAGAAGTATGTGGGTTATAAGAAGCCTAAAAAAAAATAATAATTGGTTATCTTGACATACTCTTGAACTTGAAATAGGGTGGATGCCTAAGGAATAGGGCAGATTTTGCGTTTCTCAAAATGTTTAATCTTCTTGCTGTTTCTGCTTGCTAATAGAAACGGTAATTCTTTTTCTAGAAATAACCATATATACCTGTGAATTCTTTCGTTTAAGTGACAGCTAAAAAGCAATAATGTCATTTTCTCTCCTGTATGTAGTAAATATGCTGGAATGATGCCATAATAATTGTACGTGAGCTTGTAGAGAAGAAATAGTCCTAATTAAGGTACTTGTGTGCCCTGTCAAACTGGGCAACCAGTTGTCAAAAGACACAACATAGCATACCTGCAGTGTGATGTCAGCGTGATAATTGCTCAAGCAGAAAAGTTTGTATCTTCTAAAATACCAGCTTTGTAGAACTGCGCTGTTGTGTAGAGGGGCCTGCAAAGAGTGGTGCTGTGGCTTCTGTTTTGATAATCTCCATATTGCTATAGGCTGTGTGTAGAACATGGGAAATCAAAATTAATTATACAGAATAAACAATTTGGCAAAAAAATTAACCTCCCAGTTTTCAGATAGACTCAGTTTATTTTAAAATTTTTAAGTAAAACTCTTCAATTTTTTTTTGTTTGGTGAGAACATTTTTCATTTACAAACCTTTTTCACTGATGTACGAAAGAACCTCTGGGCCCTCCACAATGTTTAGTTTTCCAAATCACAGCAAAGCTTTGTTTCAAATTGAAACTTTTATTATTTTTTTCTTTGTTCAAAAATCAAATACACAACCCCCCAAAATCAGTTTAGGTTGACCATCCCTGTTTTTTTTTTTTAATAGCATTCAATGAAACAAAACAAAACATTGTTTTGCAATGCTAAGCAGAGGGTTGCATTTGAGTCGATGTAACAGAGCAAGCCTGTACATTAACTGTGTATGCCACGCAGTCTAAAGGCAGTGGTCGCCATTCTTGTGATGCCACTGGCTCTTATTCTGTACAAGAAAGGCACGGTGCGCATCGGTGTGTTGGTAATGTTTCTCTGTGGCAACACACAGTGCCACGTGGGCTGTAGTTTGGGAGTCGGTGATCCTGCGCTTGGTCATTGTACTGAATAGGATTGTGCTTGGCTTTTGTATGCAAAGTAGCGTTTCCCTTGATGGACTTATTTTAAATCTGAAGTCAGCAGCTACTCTTGAGTCACCAGGAACGGACCAGTAAAGGTCATATTCTGCCCCACCTTCTCATATTCATTCCTGCACTTAGCACAGAAATGTCCATCGTTTGGAAAAGCTCCTCAGGAGTGAGTGTGCTGAAGGAGTCCGTGTTCCTGTTTCGCTAAACCCTTTGAAAGCTGACTTCCATCTTCCATTTAAATGTAAATGTAAATGGCGCAGTGAAGTTGCTTGGACTGGGTTTGGTCTCACAGCACTGTAAATGGGGAGCTGCAGCGTGGAAGTCAGTGGAACTACACCACCGGGACTGGAATCAGGCTCCCCCATGCACACACACACGAGTTAAGTAAGCAGGTCTTGCCCTTTGTCCTGGGCTACCAGTTTCCTTCACTTTTGGGTTCATTTTCTTGGATAATGCACCCCATTGTAAACAGACCAATTGCCAGCATTATATAACATAAAGAAAGAGAGCTCACTGCATCATTTTTTTTTGTAATTATACAAAAATAAAATGAGTGCCTAAATGAGACCAGAAAAGAGCTCTGCGTGTTTACAGAAATAAAAATAAATGAGTGTGTTTTTTTAAATTAATATTTTCAAATGTTCAGGTTGAATTAATTTGAGAAATATGAATATGTATTGGTAGTGTTAATTCTTTGGGGTTTTGAAAATTCTTACAACCACATAATTAAATGAGTGCCTTTAGAAATACTGATAAAACCCATTGCCATTCAAATATCCATACAAGACAACAGGGGCTGTAAGCTGTAGGCTTTAGAGATTAGTTTGGCCATGGGCCAGTATTTATCACAACATTTCCATCTTAGAAGATAAAATTTAATCATTTTTATTTAAATATAAATCAAAATGAATGCAGTTTTTTTAAAAAAGGAATGTATAACCTAATCACAATATCTTTATTTTAGAGATGCTTGCCTCTATTGTCTCTATTCAAAGGAGCGATGCTGTCTTTGTTGTGCTGCTCTTCCTTTGGATTTTTTTTTTCCTTCTACAAGGGTGCAAAAGGAAGGGGCGGTTGACCCAAATACAGTCCTATCTCCTAATTTTGCCAAGATCAAAGTCATTTCTAGCGTTTTATGTGCTGCCTATTGGTGAAGTCTAAAAACACTGTATTTAGGCATTCCTCCACTTCCAGACACAAACACAGCCAGCCCAGAATTAGGCTTTTGCAGTCCTTCATTCTGTCAGCGCCTTCTCCGTGCGGTAATACCCACTACCTGCACACCCTTGTGCGTGCCACATGCCATAATCAAAATATTTGCCTGAGGTGCCCTAGCTCTGCCTTATCAACTGTGCATGTAGTTTTGTTGAGCTTGTGTGCTCGCACAACGAGTAATTATAATGTAATTTTTTTTTCTTATGTGAAAAAGAAATATAAAATAGGCTGCTGGTTTTGAGACAAATTGTGAAAAAAATTTAACCACCTGCTTTTCCCATGAGACTATGGCCAACGTGCTCAGGAGGCAGCAGGAATTGCTGGTTGATGTGGTTGTATTTACTGATACCAGTTAGCTGGCTGAAGGAAAGTGCTCCTCTTAAATAATGAAAAAGTAAAAGCTTGGACATTATTTGCGGCAGCCACCAATCTATATGAAGCTTTCTCAAGGACACACGTGTGTTGTACCCATCTAGGGAAGACAGTGTGGTTAGTGTGCCAGTTCTCCATCACCACTTTGCAGTTGTCCTAGTGTTACACTGACTTTTGCAGTCCTGGTGTTAGAAATGAACTGTATTACCTGTTTTTTGTCTGCTTTGGGTGATGGTACAACTTTGTAAAGCAAATACCAGTTTTGTGTCAGTTGAGTTAAGGAAATTATGTTCATTAAAGTGTAGTTAATTCTAAGTAAGGCCTGAGAGTCCTCACCTCTTGCTCCAAATTACAGAGTTCAACAAAGGAGAACATTTCAAGACACTGGAGGACTGAGGAAACCTCTAGCAACTTACTGGTGGTGTTCTGGTAACGCTAATTCTGCTCACACACAACGTGCAACTTGGACCAGTGGCAAGACTGCCTTAGGATCCCTGGTCACGCTGTACCTTCAGATCGAACAAGTGATCACAAATGATTTCCTGCACAGCAAGCTTTAAAAGCAGATTTTTATATTAGGATTTCAGGTGAATGTGTGTACACACAAAAAATGGTAAAAAACCCCAAACCCTTAATATGTTAATTTTGTCTATAATGAGGGAGCCCTTGTGTTAGGTTACAAAAAAAACCCAAAGCTGGTCTTGCAGTATCCTTCATCAGCTAGAGATCACTGCTCTAAACTTTCTCTGGGAGAAAGAAATAGAACTGTTCTTTCTCAACAATATTTCTCATGTAAGGAAGGCAAACTGCATCTGACCTTTAATATAAAAGTAAGTTCAGTGCTATTCCTCAGCTTCGTATTGGAATAACATATTAACAACTTTAAAATGTGAACTGCTTGTTATTTTTGTATTCAGAATTTTCTTCTCTAAGCATCTGTGTTCAGTTGTTTTGCTTCTCTGGACAGTGTCCAAGTCATCTCATGGAAAAAGACCAATCATTTAGAAAATTGTTTGTTTGCTTAATGCTGGTAATATACATATAATATATGTATAATATATATATGTATATCTATATCCACACACATAGCTATTGTCTCAAGCATTGTTTACGTATCAGTATCAGCTGCATAAATGACTGGAGCGTTTGCTGTGGTAAATCGTAGCTCCCACTGTCTCCAGTTTCTTCGGCAAACACTGCCGAATTCAAAGCGGAGCTGAAGGTGGATCTATTTCTTCAGCTTCAACGGATTTCCCTGCTTGTTTTGCAGCAGCTCTTGAATGCTAAAAGGTAGTTGCTGAGCTCACGCTTCTTGACCTAAGGCTATGTTGGTATTAGTTGTTATAACCCTTTAGCGATTCAGACTAAATGGGGCACTTCATTAGCCCCAGTTAAAGACAAAACAAAAATGTTTGTTTAAACTAGCAGATCTTAAAGCTGTGTTTCTTTCACACCATTTAGAAGATTTCCCACCAGCTTTCCCCTTGGGGTTGTCTTCAAAAACCAACATTTTTTCAGGTGCTGTAGGAACTGAGACTAGCTTCCCGTAACCTCTTCCTCTCTCTTAACCCACACAGTGTGTGCACACATTGTATCTGAAATGTGTTAGTTACATGGCATTTATTTTTCAGACTTCCTGGGGGCAGTATCATACTGCACAAAGTATATTTCGCCCGCTGTCAAGTGAGACTGATTTCCAGTTAAATGTTGATATAAGTATAAAATAGGTACTCAGAATGACACTTTCGTGTAAATCTTTTCACTGATTTTTGGATATTGTGTTCTCCCCATCACTGAACAGAAAGTGACCCTTGTGAAAAGAGAGCGCTATAATGGGCAGGCTGGGGAAGCGTCTTTGTTTATCCGTGGCATCCCCATTTGAATTGTAATTGTAGGTAGGCATCTTGGCACTGACATGCGATGTCCTTTATACATATCAAGACTGGCTTTGCAGGAATGTTACGGTTTATTAAACCATTTTAATGGCCAAATGGTGACTTTCAGGGAGAGCAGAGGGCTGAGGAGCTTATCCAGTAAAAACAAGGGAAAATACTCCATGGGAAACTTGTAGCTGCCCGAGGATGGTGGCGGGGCAATGAAGTGGTTGTTGGGAAACTGAGAAATTCATGACACTTGGGGGCTGTTCCTTTTGTTTGAAGGTCCAAATGTTGCCAGCAGAACCCCACCAAGGAGGGGGGCTGTATGCTTAGGGGCTGCCTGTAGGTATGAGGACACACGGCGTTGTGTAACAAGCCAGAAACACGGCTTGTGGTAGTTGGATGGACATGCTTAACTTGGGGCGTGTGGGGTAAAACTGGTGGTTTGGTTTGCTAGAGTTTTTTTTTTCCTGATGGGCTAACTTCAGCAACCTGAAAACCAAATTCAGAACTGAAGGCTCATACGCTTTTCTTGCAGGTCCAGAGAAAAATGACATTATTGAAAGCTATCCATTTGTCTTCAGGGTGAGTGTTTCTACCACCTGGCACAAATGCCTTCCTGTAGGGTAGAAATTGTGCTATGTTCTTTGGGGGCCGCTAAGATTAATCAAGCTGCTTGTGTTTCAACATGTTCTAAAATGAGGTATCCATCAAGACAAGATTTTTGGTTTATTGTTTAAACAACTCCTCCAGCATCCTGCTGTTTGATTCTTAGATAACAATGTTATGGGATTTTGGAAAAGCTTTGCCTATCAGGTTAACTGGAGAGAGTTGTTTAAAGGAGCAAATTAGAATCTTAAAAAGCTATGGATGTGGAAAAAGAGTTGTGTTTTAATACAACAAAGTCCTAAGAGTATACGAAAGACCACTGATTCTTCTGTATGTGATTTGCATCAAATGTAATGAAGTCACTGCAAAATTCGCTGCCTGTTACATGCCTCATGCTGAACTGGGGCTGCACTTCAATGCCTGGTCCTGTTGGATTGGTTGGGAATTGTAGCATTGTGTGCATCATTGATTTTTCTGGATCTTGAGGCACTCTTCAAGGGTGTCACTTCTTATGCAGTTGCCTGTCAGCAAAAAGATAACGTGTAGGCAATGATTCCACGCATTTTCTGGGATCAGTTGCTAAAGTGGGTAAAGTGTCAGTAGGAACGTTCACAGTAGCATCTTAGTTTTTCTTTACTCTTTGGAAACATTGCTGGTTCAAAGGAGCTGCTGGGGTGTCAGAGAAGGTGTGAGGAAGATTTATATTATAACCATTCTTTTGATGACAGTTACTAAATTACAGTTTTTATAGCCTATCAAAACGTGTGTGAAGTCTGTGTGTCTGCATGTCTAAGCATGCGTGTGTAGTTTGTGGAAATGTTCCATGTCTAAGGATGCACTGAAATGATCAGTCAAGTTTGAAATGAAAAATAGTAAAACACTGAGGTCTTTTTATTTGCCTGATGTTTCTGATCTTTTGGGGATACGTTGGGGTCACATTTAGAAGGCTTTCCTCACAAAACCAAGCTTTTTTCCTTATTTTTTTTTTTAAAAAAACCAAACCAACAAAAATCAAAGAAACACCTCCCTCCCTCCCCCCCCCAACAAACCCAAACCAAAAAAGCTTACCTAATCACATGCCTTCAGGAACTGAGGCTTTAAATGAAACCCCAGATATCTCCAGATTTGTCCTAAGAACACAGCTGCCAGCAACACCAGGTGGTGTTGTAACAATCAACATTATTATTACTTAAAAAAAAAATATATTGGCCAGAACATACACAGAAATGTACTGAATAGTAATAAAAAAGTGAATAATAGTTTAAATGCTTTTCAGCTGTTCAATAAGGCAAACAGATGTAGTAACACATACTTGAGAGCATGTTATGTACTTTAAATAGAGAAATTTAGACTATAATTTCATCATGGATAGAAAGAGACAGAATAATAGGCTTATTTCAAAAGGCAAAATTTTAAGGACGAGTGTAAGAGCTGCCCTGAGATTTGTATTGGACCAAATCCTGGGAGCTACACTAAGCAACACTAGATTGGAGAAGACCTACTGCATCAAGGTAAGGTAAATGGTTTCATGCAACAAAGATTCCTGAGAAGCAGTTAAATAAAAGATTTTTGAGAAGCTGCAAAACTGTTAAAGGCATATAACATTGGAGTATTTGTGCTGGAAAGAAAGCAAATGGTAATGAAAGGTGAAATATTTAATGGAGAACACCTTGTAAATTTTTATATGGCATCACAACCTGTCAGGCAACCTGGTTGAAATGCAGCAAGCACAGCTTGGAAGTGGTGAAAAGGCTGAAATTTTGGTGTGAGGAATCCATAAGTCACTTAGTGCCAATCAAATGAGAATGCATCAAAAAGAAGAAGGTAGATTTAGATTAGATACTAGGAAGAAATTTTTCACTCTGAGAGTGGTAAGGCAGTGGCCCAGGTTGCCCAGAGAAGCTGTGGCTGCCCCATCCCTGGAGGTGTTCAAGGCCAGGTTGGACGGGGCTGGGAGCAACCTGGGCTGGGGGGAGGTGTCCCTGCCCAGGGCAGGGGGGTGGGAACGGGATGATCTTCAAGGTCCCTTCCAACCCAAGCCATTCTATGAAAAAAGCACCTAAGCCCTTGTGTTAAGATGTAGATGCTACCACTGGTTTGGTGAAAAAAGTAAAGAAAAATTCAGAGAATGGATTTGCTGGAATCAAATATACCTATTTGTACAGATATAAGTAAAAATCCTCTTGCATGTGTTAATATTATGTAGTTCTTGTTATTAGTAGCAGCCCTTACAGCATTGTCTTGGAAACTTGGGCTCCCAAGCAGGAGCACTGTCTGTGGCACTTCACGGAGAAGGCTTTTGCCCAGAAGGTCAGTTGGGTCAGAGTTCTCTCCACTCCCTTCTGCATTTCCCTTGTCACTGCATTTCTCATCCTTCCCTTACTTTTTGTTTTCATCCATCTTTCTTCTTCCCGAGCCAGTCCCACAGTCCCTGAGCATGCCGTGTGTTCCTCCCTCTGTGTGCTCCTCTAAGATGGCGTCTATCACCTGGCTTCATTATTTCCGATTTGGTGATTTTTCTGTCTGTGACGATTCCCATTTCTGGCCACGTTGCAAGGGCAGGATCTCCCAGGTACTCTCCCTCCTTGGCTAGTGTTAGGCTGGAGGCCGGCTGGTGAGGTTACCTATTTTATTGCTTCCCTAGATTCTCCCAGCAGTGGAAAGGGCCAAGAGCGGCTAGGAATAGGCTCCCAAGAGCATATGAAGCCTCTGGCCATACTGCAGGACTACAAAGCTAACTGGAATTCATGGTGTACTGAGTCTGGATAAGGCTTTAAGGCACCCAGTGAAGCCTCAGGGTTGTGGCTGCTTGGTTTCCCTTTCCTTCTCAAAACAATGTGGTGCTGTACGCTCTTGGACCAGAAGCAAAAAGCTGTGACGTGGACAAATAGTTTGAAATCAGTGGGATAAGTCGGAATAGGGTGATACCTTGCTTGAAGTGAGAGTAGCGGAATTGGCCCCTTACTGCCATTAGCAGAAATGCAATTGCTGGCAAAGGTGTCCTCGACCAGAGCATCAAGATTTCATTCCAAGTGTTTGCTCACTTGGATGCACAGTATCTGTAGCAGTGAAGTCCTCTACCCCCTACCTCCATACAGAATTTTCAGAAAATACAGGAGACATTAGCACAGAGTTTTAATAACAAGTTTTTATATATGTAGTTATGGAGAAAAGCTACATATTTCCTATGCCAGTTAAATACATATACAGGAAATGCCCCTACAAGTCTGTAAAGCTGTCTGCTGTCTACAAGAGCAAACATATTCAAAGTTAATGCCAATAAATCACAGATGCTGCCTTTTAACCATCGTTGTCCTTATTCGCCGGAAAGGGGTGAGTTCAGGCTGAAGCATCAGCCCTGATTTTCTGCCCTGACTTTAAATTTCTGTACATCTTGAATTTGTCATACATTTAGCATTACTTCAATGCATTTCTTGTGTGTGGTTGAATACAAAGCGCAGGAGGTCACGAGAGGCATCACCTTGTTATATCCAGAGGTCAAAGCTAAGAGAGTGTCAGTTTCCATTTTAGGCTTTTGTGGCATAGTTGACATTATATGTACTCTTAGGTATGCAATGCAAATCACATTCCTGCAAGCTAATTATAGGATAAATGTAGCCACTTAACTAGGCAGCAGGCATGTCATCTCAGCATGGAGCTATCATATTATATACATTTGCTGTATAATTAACAGGATAAAAATATTACTGCCAGATACCATAAAAAAAATTAACACTATCTTAATTGTCTTTTCAGCTCAGGTATAGCCTATTACCATTTCAAAAAAGACCTTCTCTAATACACTAGAATTTTGAACTTCATTTGCTGAAGATGCCATTAATCCCTTTTCACCCTTTGATCTGCCATTGTGATACCTTTGGACTTCGACTTTTCTGTTTTGCTTTTGAACTCCCCTTAAAAACTATTACTGAGATTTAGGGGCTTAAAATTTGAGGTTGCTCAGGACTCTGTGTTTGATTTTTAAAAACTCAGTGACAGGGCATTTGGGTTTTACCATAACAGAGGTGTATGCAGCCTGTAATAAGCTTTTGTGTAGGGCATCTTGTTTCCAAGCTTTGGACATCGCTCTTGTTTAATCCAAATTTGTGGATTTCTAATCTCTCATTTTTAATGTGTGTCCTCTAACATTCACTGCGGTCTTATACAAACATAGCTATAAATGTGTGGAGTTTTTTAAAAGTTTAATCCTAATTCTAACTAGAGTGTGCTTTAATCAATATTTGTGTAATATTTTGATGAAAAGTGGCCGATTCCTTCCCCTCCTTGTAAAATTGCTGTAATCTCTCTGTGATCTGAATGCAACATTGCTGCTGATGTTACCTGCAGGTTGCAACTCTCGCTTTGTGAGACTGTGTTGGGAATCTCTAGAATTTGAATACCGCTTTTGCCACTTGGAATTAGTTATATTATGGCTCACATTCAGGAATATTAAGGATTGATTAAGAACTGAAAGGTTAGACCAGGTGATCCTTGAGGTCCCTTCCAACCTGATATTCTATGATTCTAGGAGGAATACGTGTTTATTTTCAGGTCTTTGTGGCAGTAATTAAAGCTGAAAACTTTCATTAATTTAATGAATTACTCCTGAATGATTTTGCTGCAGTAGTTTGCAAATTGCTCCTGGTTCTAGAAAATATACCTGTGTTACAGGTCTGTAAAGCCCAGTAACTAGAGAAAAAACTGAGATAAATGTAGCACCATTTAATCTGGCAAAGCTTTCTCTGTTGTTTCTGTTGCAGTAGGTCTGTAGGAATCTTAGGTAGTTCTTGCATATTTACTTAAATGTTGACATCAGTAATGACACACATGGCTAACAGATTTTCCACATGTTTTCCTCCCTGGATGACATCTTCCTACTCCATCAGGACTCAAAGTCTGATTGTGGAGGCTGTTGATTGATTGCTTAGAGCACATGAGGTTTGGGGAAAAAACAAGAATGACAGTTTATATAAATATCCTAATAGGACACTTTTTTCTAGGTTTACCCTAACTTTTATTTTTCTCTGACCTAGAAATGATTTTTATAGGTGTACAAAAGAAACCACAGATACTTTAGAAACACAGTTGACTCACTCAGACATCTTGTTAGCATTTTGTACTTAATTGCTTCTTTCTCTGCTTACCCAGGGGGGAATTGTACATGCCAAGATGGAGCTCTACTAGATCTAATAGGAGAGAAAAAAAAAAAGGGAAATAATGACTAGTCTTCCAAACCATTCTTAGTGGTCCAGGAGATGAGGGGGAGTGCTTTCCCTGGCAGTGAAACCCCAAAATGGGTAACTGGCTCATCCAGCGTCTCTAAAATTTTCAGATTAGGAATGGTATTTTTATAGCACTCCATCTTTCTACATAAAGAGCCCATTTTAAGCACTGTTTAAGCTACTTGTAAAAAAAAGTAGCTACTGTCTGTAGAAGTTGCTTTAAAAATAATATTGTCACCCCTGAAAGCATTGCTGCTTTGTGCAAACCTCTGGAAAAAGGAAGATAGCTTTATGACAGCCTCTCTTCTCTATGAAGACCAAAGGGCAGCCTAATATTATATGTACGGATACAGCTTTAATAGCAAATAGCCAAAAGCGTTCCTTAGAAAATAAGAGACCTCCAAGATGTTTGCATATTTACATATAAATCCACAGAGGGATATATGAACATGCCATGCTGATACCTGTCTTGCTAAAGCTATGGAAGGGAGTAATAGTATTTTTTTTTCATGCTGAGCTACTCACACACAGAAGTGATTAGGGAGTTTCCAGATATATGGATGCTCAAAATGATCATATTTTAAAGGATTCTTTTCCAGGCCCAAAGGGAAGTGCCGGTCTTGGCTCTCCGTCTCCTACAAATGCAGCTATTTTCCACAAAGGGGTATTTGCTGGAATTTCTTCCCTGCATTCAAGACAGAAAGCAAGTGATTTCCTTTTATCAGTAGATTTGAAACATAACACCAATTTGGAATTTTGATGTTTTCTACTTGCATGTCCTAAAAAAAATTTAAATATCAGACAACTGTATTTCCTTATGTAGCCCTTTCAACAGTCTTGTCCGCAAACTTTTTTACTGATTTTGGTGATAATACCAAAACTAATCTCTGGAGACAAAATTAAATAATTCTGTAGCTGAAGAACCGACTACTCGGACTAGAGTCATCTTTAAAAGCACAGCAGCGTGGAGTGTTTCTCCAGACCATCTACTGTCACGCTGTCTCTTGACTTTTGTGCTGCCAAATTGAAGGATTTGGTTCCCAACATTTCCAGGGCTCTCAAACCGGGGCTGCCATGACATTCCTTCACTTCAGGCACGTTCTTCCTCTTTCTTTTTACTGAATACATTAGAAGGTTTTTAAAGGACAGAGCAACGTTAATCCTAATAGCCTTAGGTCTGAGACTCCATGCTGTTGGCTGATAAACCAGCCTGTCTCCTTCCACACCCGGAACATTTATTCACTTTACTGGATTTATCTTCCCCAACATCCTCGGTGATTTATCCTTTTAATCTCTCTGAATCAGTTATAGCTACTATTCTTTTAACTATGGCTAAGTGTTGGAGAATTCTTTTTGAATTGATGCAGTTCTAGAAAGGTTTTGCCAATCAGTTGTGTGATATCTTGTTCTCAGGATTAAAAATGACCTTGCCTGGAGCGTGTTAGAAGATTAAACAGCAGCTCTTGGTGCTCCAGGGAGCTAACAGCGGTGTCCAGCTCCTCATTCAACAGTTCTGAGGAGAGTCCCTCGGTTTAACCCCGGGGTCTGCAAAACAATCCTGTGGCTGACTGGGCTTGCGTGAGAAGGGAGGAAGAAAGTAGCGGTACTCTTCTGAGCCCTGTCCATTTCCAGCAGCAGATGCCACTCACTGGGGTTTGTGCAGATGTTTTTGATGACATGGTCTCTGCTTGACTCTGTCTTGGCAAGACTCAGCTAAAATCCCTGGGGAGTCGGGATTAATTTGCTCGGGGTCCTGTCTCCCGGAGGCTTGTAGTGACGTTTGAATATGTGTTCTTAATTCATAGAAAATGTTCCTGTTTACAGGTACAAGTTCCCTAGGTGCTTCTAGCTCTCCTCAAACCACATGTCAGAGGAGCCTATAAACTGAAGAGAATTAAATGTAACCATGTGATACTTCTGTCCAGAGGCGTACTTATGCTTGGTACCCCAGAACTTTTACAGACATGGACGTTCATTGTTCTGGACATCAGGGGTACCCAGATGTTGGCTTAGAGATTTCTTTGTTGTTCTTCTCTGGTTGAACTTTCTACCCCTCAGGCAGAACTATATGGTGAAATAACAAGTTATGCAAAAGTTAAGTTTACGGTCTTTTAGGAGATCTGTAGACTATTTAAAAGTCAGCTGTTTTTACTGCTTGGTTTTGTAATCCAAGCTGGTCCCTATGTTGTTATAAGAGATGGGTCTTGCTCTAATTGCAACAATACTTGAATAGCAATATTACTGCGATAATAAATGTATTCTAGGTACCTCTTCAGGTAATTTTACACAGTTTGCAGCGGTCATTTACATTTTAAAATGTATCCTATATATCTTTGTAAAGGAAGCTACATAGGCTTAATGCAGCTCTGTTGACCCCAAGAGAAGTGACAGGCTTTGCTTTATTAGTCATGACTATGAGCATGGCTCTCTTATCATGAATTCTGACTTCTGGTACAATGAAGATTTACAGAAATACATGATCTGCTAATCCTCTATGTTTAAAGGAAGAGTACAGGGATTATATGGTCATTCTCTTACTGTCATGACCAGGTATCGTGGTAGGGGTTATGAGAAGCTGATTTTTTGGAACATCTTCGGAAATACTGGAAGCTGTTTTAATAGCACCTTAGCTGTGAATTAAGCTGTCATCACTCAGCGATCACTGCTCTCGTATGGCTATTTTCTGGGCAATCTGGTTTGTCTATAGATAAGAATGCTGAGCTCTTCTTGATTTTGATGAGGGCTGCGTGCTTGAAATGGTGATCAGAATTAGTAAGGAAAAGGTGGTTTAAGAACAGAGAATATTAAAACTCTCTTGATATGCCAAAAGAAGGGAAGCGAGCTCCCATGTTGTCATTTTCTCCAAAATGTTTTGTTGCTTAGGCTATACTGATTTAATAACTCCCTTCTTCCTCAGATGCTTTCCTACATAACTGTATAGTGTGGGGAAAAGACATCTTTGGTATCTGTTGTTCTAAATGCTCACCGCTGGATAAACCTATAAGATTCTTCATAGTTGAAGAAGAATGAAGGTAATGGCTGCCCATTTACAGCTTTCTTGAATCAGATAAGGCTTTTTGTTTGTCTTATTTGGGCAACCTCAGTGCTTTGTCAACTGTACGGGAACTAACAGCCACGCTTGAAACTGTGTTTCATCACAACCGTTTCCTTCTGCCTGAAGTTCACATTGCAGGTACCTTCTTACTTCAATATTATTTCTTCTAGCAACAGAACTGCAAAACACCCTGCAAATAGGTATTGGCTTGAAATTGTTGGGCTCTGTATCTCTTGGCAGGCCTCTGAAGCATAATTTGGTGTAGAAATGAAACATACTGGTACCAAATGTTACTCATATCTTTTAGGAATATTAATGTGGTTAGTCCACAGGGAGACAGAAACATGCAGATGGAGGTTGAAGGATGAAAAGAGAAGCCCTCATAGACAGAGAAGTAACTAAGTAATCTTATAAGATTTTCTTTTACATCTCAAGGTATATAGAAGTCGAGACTGCAACATCCTCATTAGAATTGATGATTGGGTAACACAGCTCAATCTTTGTTACAGAACAAAGAGAGAAACCAGATAAGTTGCGGATCTATGACCTGCTGAGGTCTATGGATCCATGCCCATTATCAGTGTTGCTGATTAAAGGTGTTATGTGTTGGGATCTACTTAGCTCCTCGCTTATGATAGTGATATGACAGAGCACTTGTTTGGTTCACCCCAACCTAAAAAGGGATCCATGAAAGGGGTACATGCTTTTTTTATCGCATGCAACAATGATATAGAATAGTTGCCAGCGTAGAAAGCTTAATTGTATGATATTACTGAACATTGTTTTTTGGGTAGATAGAGAAATGGATGCTATTAGCTTGACTTAATCTCAAACATTGCATTTTTTTCTCACTTCACAAAGCATACAACTGAAATGAATGCTCAGCCCTAATTTAACTTGTCTTACATGAGAATCAGTAAATAGTGGAAGAAAGTTGTTTAGCTAGTGAAAGCTGTATTTTTTTAAAAAATATTATTGTTTAAAAAAAAAATGCAGCAAACTGGTTGCAGTAGTATTTTTGTAAAATACCAAGGCCAGTTGGAGTATGTGGCAGGGGAATTGATTTCCTCTGGTAGAAAAATATTTTGGTTTTTGTTCAGATACATGAAATAATTGCCATTTATATTTTGATTTGTTGTTGATTCCTAGATATTCACTCAGGAGTAGTTCTGATTTTACTCTCTTATGAATGTTAGAAGAGTGGGTAATTAAATGTTATTTTGTGACCTTTATGTGCCTTAAGGAAAGAGACATGATTATCTTATCTCACGTCACTTTTGGGCCTTCGTAGTCATCGAACTAGAATAATATTCTGTAACTTAGTGCACTGGATTAATGCCTGCTCCATTAAATGAAAGACATAGCTAAAGATGCACTGTGAAATCAGTTTCTCAAAGTAGTGCTGTTTCATATATATATTGTGTCTGTTTCTGTACAGATCCCTTTTTCACATTTTGTTTGTTGTTGTAGACAATAACAATGTGAAAGTGCTTATGTATCCACAGAACTGTTTTTCTTCTTCAGTACCAATTTTGAACTATTATAAATTCATGGTTTATTACTGTAATTTTTAACAAGCTACTTGCTCTTTCAAAGTTGAATTCTCACATTACAAATTCTTCACCTACACAATTTAGCAAGGAATGGCGGTAGATTTTCCTCTTGACGGATGAGTGTAGGAAACCCCCTTTGTTTCTGTTGTATCAAGGAGGCTTATCCTCAAATTCTCCTTGTTGCGTTTTGGGAAATAGCTGTCAAAAATTAACTTCTGCTAATTGTAGCAAATCTAAATAACAGAAACTGAATTCATGTTTCCCATATATTGCTAAAACATTCCTCATTGCATAACAAAGATAAATCAGTGCAAGAAATACATAATGCATGTATTTCCCATATAGAAGGTGACAAGCTTTCACTGACACAATCTCGTCTTGGGTGAATTAGACATTTTTAATTATACACCCTAGGCTTCAAATACTAACATCAATTTATTTGCAGGAAAGGTATGATTCTTATATGTACAGGAGCCAGTTTACACACTTTGTTCTTTCTGTGTATTTTTTTTTTGCAAAAGGTGCCTCACAATGCGTTGAGCTATAACTTAGTGTCTACTTAGATGTATCTTTCTCTGGGGTTACGTATATATTTGCAAGTAATGTGAAGCAGGTTGTGAAGTAGTTGGAGCTGTGGACACCAAGTCCACGCTGTACGTGTTTCAGTGGGTTCTTACTTGTCCCATGGACTGTGAATGCCTGTTGGGCTGGAGTGCCTTAGGTGTGGGCCTGTCAGGCACCTTCCAATTTAGTTTCATCCAAAAGAGGTCGAGCTCATGTGCTGCAATACAGCTCCATGCTGTGATCCAGCGCATGGACTGGGGGGTAGCTTCTAAAGCACACTAATTATTTGGGCAAAGTGCTAATGTGTTCGTGTCCATAGAGTACATGCATACAAGTGCCTGAGAGTACCAAAACCATTGTATGTTGCTGGTGACATTTTTGGAAAAAAAGAAATGTGGCATTTCTTTTTGTCTGTGAAAATCCTGTGACATCATCTCCTGATTAGACTGAGCGTAATTGGTAGGATGTTGGTGGCGCCTGCTAAGGGAACTGCTTTAAGAACAGTTTCCTTCTATGAACTTAAGTGCTGCACTCTTCTTTCAGTGACATCCCTTCTACCGCTCACCTTCTGTGTCACCTCAGCTTCAGGAACAAGCGTTTTCCAGCATATAGTCAGAACAGGTGATTTTTGGGGTTAATACCTTCAGAAGACAAACATCAAAATAGTCATGGAGCTAAGGTGGTTAGATATAGTAAGTCAGATAAATTATGCCAGGTCCTCAGCTAATTTATGCTAATGTCTGTCCATTACCCGTAGCAAAGCTATGAGGATTTACTTGAGCTGGAGACTTGGCCCACACATCCAAGCTATTCTTGAATAATTTGGCACTAGTAACAAGGGTTTATATATTTATTTTCCCATGAATGAGATTGACTTTTAACTCAAATGCTTGTGAAAATTGAGCCGCCTGTGCGCTGTTCTGCACAATGGCGGACACTTATGGCTGTGTGCAGCAATGACAATCCAGGTAGTTCTCACCACTGCCCCGACTACGCTTGCTCTGAGCTTGAGGTGCGAAACTGAGGTTCAGGTCTCCTTACAGCCTGTGTGGTTGGGAGATGGATATACATGAGCTGTGGTTCAAGCTCTGCTTTTTAACTGGCATCTGATTAGATGCCTGCCCAAAATGACTTAAGAAACTTTTTCTTATATATGGTGACTAAGGCATGGTTGTTCTTCTGCTTACAGAGTTCTTTAATTTAGTCTACAGGTATTTCTTTTTTTTTTTTTTAATCCAGAATGAGGATGGGGATGTGATCAAATTTATCCATTAGACTTCTGCTGCTTGCCGTTTTGCTAGAAAAAATATATCCCATTAATGAGTACAGAATTGGGGTGACCCTGTCCTTAAACAAGTTGTGTGTGTTGAGGGTTGAATAATTGAAAGGTTTTTCCTGACCAGCTCTGCTGAGTGGTTTCTGCTTGGTCAGTGGGGTGATTTCATGTTAGTGAGGGATGTGGGGTAAAATTTCTCTCTGAGAGTGATGAAGAAAGCTGGGCCAGATTTCACATTTAGCAGTGAAGGAGATGTTTCTTGCAGTTCAGCATAGGAGAACCTGGTCTTTACAGTTCACACCTTTAAATTATTCCAAGATGAAGTATTGATACAGGGATCAAGACAACATTTAGACTTCAAGTATTTGCAACGTGGGCATTTGCAGTCAAAATGCAGTTTTAAACCTTAGTAAATCTCTCATTTCACCTCTGTGATGTAATCAAAACTTTTGTTTTCAAACTGTTGACATCTTAGTTAAATATTCACATTCGTTATTAATTTTTTCCCTTTTCATGAAATCCTGAAGATTGTGAGACACTGGGTTTGTGGGTTTCTTTTCCAGATTTCACATTCTTCCTCTTTATTCCCATTAATGACCAGAAGCATTATCACATTTTTTAACACATTATGTTGATTGAAATAATGCTTAATTAATGGACTGGGTAAAAAATCTTGACTTGGTCTAAGAGTTTGGCCAATAATCCCCATTACCAGCCACCTGAAGTTACTTCTTTACACTTGTACCAATTTAAAGTGTGTTTTGTTAACATGTCATTAAATGAAACCCTATAAAGTGACTCTCCACCTTCGAGTACTGTATCGTGGCACATCAAAACTAAAAAAGGACTGTGATCCAAATGCATATTCCATTTAAGTAGCCTTCACGTGGGTCATTTGCAGACACTTAAATGTATTCCCATGTTTTGCCCTTCAGAATTAGGGGTGTTCAATGAAATTAAGAGAAGAAAGACATTTTTACCTTTGTTCTTCAAGTTCAGTCTCGAAATTGCAGGAAACCATGGCATGGATGTTTGGCTGACAGAGACCTGTAGTATATCCCTTTGTCTGATCTCTAGTCTCTTCCTTTTGCTGCTGTGGAAATGCGTTAATGTAATGGAGAAGTCTGTTACCTGTAGCTGTTAATTCTTAAATTTTCTGCACTTATTTTCAGGGTTTTTTTGTTAGATGAATGTCTAAGGATTAAAATTTCCTTGCAGCCGCCAATATTTCTTCAATTGCTTCTCTTTCTGTTTGACATAGTTTCACAGGGATTTGCTTGGGTCTTGAGGTAGAAAAGGTTCAGATTAGGGCTGGATTTGTTCTAATAAGATGTGCAGAAACATAATTTGTGACAGTTTCTGTCTTAAAAATTTATCACTCCCGTTAACTGCTTATGCTCACTGACACAACCATCTTAAGCAGTTAGAGACAGGGGGGTTGCTGATGAGGTTTGAAGGACTTTGGGTTACTCCATTTACCTTACCTTATCATCATCTAACCTTTCTGCTGGTTTAAGGTTGTTTTGAGCATGGAGTAAGTTGAAACGCCTGAGAGTCCAGCCTCAGCAATGGCTTTAAGCTAATCCACTGCCATGGATCTGGGATCTGTCTTAGCTTACAGCAGTGTATGGCATTCCTAACCATCTATCAACAGCTTGGTATAGAAGGATATAAATTTTGATACTGCTACTACTGAAATGTAAGAAATCCTTGAAGATGATGTGGCCACATTCCTTTTTCTGGCTACTACTTTTCTAAGGAGATGCGTATGCCCTTTGGATGTATTTCTGCTTTTTTTCCTTTAACTTACATGTGCTTGTGATACACAAGGAAGATGCTTCAAGGGTAGTTGTTACTTTTCTGCATGGCATCCTGCCTGCAATAAGAAAGAAGGAGGAATGCAAAGAGAATTTGAGATGGAAGATCGAGAGAGAGAAGCGTGTATATGTACTAATAATGATGAGGCCATTCAGAGAAAAAAAAAAAAGAGGTTTACAAGTGCTGGTAGCCCTAAAGAAGCAGGTTCCTCTCATCCCAGTCCCAATTTGTAGACTACAGAAGTTCGTCTCAGATAAGAAATTCCTTTTCTTAAGGCTGTCATTGCCGTGTCTGTGAGGATCCCCTCAGAAGTTTTGCATCGAAAGGTATTATTTCATTCTGAAATCTGCTGACATGTGTGGGAAAAACTGCACCAGCATTGATGAGTTTTGAATGAGACCCTTACAGCATCAGTCTCTAAAAATGTGACAGGATGTACCAAGGGAACGTCTAGTCTGCTCTTTTTCCTCTTACTCGTAACTTTGTATCATGAAAATGAAGGTTTTTTCACTGGACTGCAAGATGGGTTTGTTTCTGAGAGGTTAGATCTGTAACTGCTTATGACTCTTTTATCTAGAAATATTTACAAATGGAAATCATCTACATCCTGAAGATACTTACTGTGTGCCCTACAGAAAATCAATTATGAGAAATTAAAGCAGCCTGTGAGATTACCTATCATCTTCTATATCAAACTATGTTGGTGCTTGTGTCGAACGCAAGAGGAACAGGCCCACAGAAACAGTATTTTGAGATAAGCCACCTGCATTACAAAGGCTTGATGTTTAATGCAGGCCATAACTTCCAAATTTTCTCATGGTCAGGCGGCATGATTCCTCATTCATCGGCACCGTTTTAATGCAGTTGACAATAGCCAGGCATGTAATTAATTTACACTTAAATTTTAATTGTCACTTGCATTTTATTTGGTTCTCCTGATATCCAGGTCATGTCATTTTGCCATGCAAAAAATTAGCTTTGATGGGAATAAAAGACTGCAATTATGGGAATGTATAACAATAGGAAAGTATTGCTGGTGGTCTCACTGTATGGTCCGTTGCAGTCAATGTCAAAAGTCCAACGAGATCAAGCTCATACTAGTTTTCAGTAGCATGTCTACTCACTGACCGACCAACAAGCCACACCTTTTCAATTAGACTACAAGTCAATGCGACTGTGAGTTTTGATTATGTTTTTAACTCATTTTTTTTTAAAAATCATTATATAAATGTTTGTAAGCTGTGCTGAAGTGAACTAAATGCATTTACAATCTCCACCATTTATATTTTACTCATTTTCCTTACTGAATTTTTGAACTGTGCCTGTCGATAGGTTCTGTTTGTTTGTGATCAGATTTTATTGCGTGATGGATGCACCCAGGTGTAGAAGTGCATTCTGGGAGATTAACTGGCATAAAGTCTGTTTTGAACACTGCTTTCACATGAAAATTATTATTAAAAATAATTACAATAATAATAATTACAATAAACGTTAAAGTTAATACAAGTTGGTAAAAACTTCTCTGAGCAGCACAGGCGAAATACCTGGGTATCTCTGAAGATGACTGATATGAAATGTTTAGCAAAAAGAATCTCAGAAATTCAGATTTTTGTCTCAGTGCATCCATTTTACAATAAAAAAAATCTTTTAAAAATTGCTGTAGAGCTTTTCTATGCAGGGTCTCTGCTGAGGTGAGTGTTATAGCCGTGTTCCATATGGACAAAACGTGAGTCTCTCCCATACATTTAAACTTGTTTATCATGACAGGTACTAGAAATTCATCAGAATCCTAAGGGAAGTTGTCTATTCTGTCTGAAACTCTTAAGCAGACTATGTTTTGCTTTTCGGTGAAGGAAATGGAATTTGTGTTGTTTTTCTGAAACAAACACACTGAATTCTTCAAGTAGGTTTTCACACCACCCACCCCCACCCCCTGTCTATTGTATGGGATAAAGGAAACAGAAATAGACTTCAGTATAGACTTTATTTTTTTTTTTAATTGGATTATGAATGGTTCAGGTTAAGGTAATGTCTTTTACTTTGTGCCAGGTACAGGGCTCACACTTCTTTCAATGGTATACCAGTTTTATATTATTTTATATATATGGGAGAAAAAAACCCACTTTCCATCTTGTACTTCAGTACCCTTTTTTGTTTTTCCATTCTCTGTTGCTGATCGTGGGAATACTAGTAATTTCAAAATTACTCTTGTATCACTTTCTGTTCATCTATGCTGCTGTGTTTGTTCAATCCTTTGGTGGCCTTTGCGCACTCTTAAAATACTTCCTTTTCCATATCATTTTCTACATTTATTTCCCTCTTATTCTTTATCTAGCCCAAAGCATCCATCCCACTGCACCCCTTCTCTCTGCTTGACTGTGCCTTGCTATTGTAACAGTAGTGGTCTGTATCTGACACTTTCAGATTACAGTTTATCCTTCCTTTTAAAGATAGCTGCTTGGCAGAGACTACAAAGAGCTCACCAGGTGTTCTAGGTTCACTGTGGAAAATGGTTTCACACGGTTGTTGTAGATTCCCATGATCTTGAAACAGTTGAGTGAATGAATAGAAAACTAAATCTTTCATGGCTGACGTAGCTTTCATAGCTCCTATTGCTTCTCCGTCTCGTGATACCTAGTAACTTGAGATCCCTTACCACATTGAGTTTGGGGCGATTTATCGTTTAGACGCACAACCATGCTTCCTTCTTCAGGGTTTCTGAGTAGAAACTTAGGTTTAGTCTGTGCTTCTGACCCATGATGGGAATGGTTTTAATGCACCACCGCTGCATTAGGACTGCAAGTGTTCCAGGCTAATGTTCAGATAATACAGCCTTCTGTAAACTATCCCATCAGGTCTGGTTTATGTGCAAATCACAAGCTTTACTTTTGCAAATGGTTCCAATTTTTGTGCGAGTGATCAAAGGGTTGTGGCACAACGGGATCACTTACTCCAGAGATGTGTCTGGATCAAAGGTTAACATTTTTTGCATGGAATATTCATTTCTAGCATTGGTTGAACACTGTACAGTTTAGCTGGAAGCAACGGTCAGGGATACGTTACCTTTTAAGAAATGAAAGAAAGTAATGCCAAGCAGAGAATTACAGCACATGACTTAGCAAGGCCAAGAAGAAATGGTGGTGAAACTAAATCAAACAGAAAGGAAGCTGGTTCAAAGAGATAATGCAGCAAAGGTGATGTGAGACATACAGAAATGTAATTTTGATAACTGAAAGAAAGGAACAGTGTCTCTGCCCAAGACAGACAAACCTTAACGCCAGAACTTTGCCCAAGCCAGTCGACCAGAGCATAGCTCACGCAGGCTTAATGAGGCTGTGCCCGTGTTTCGTCTGGGCTGGGATCTGCCCCTCCATAAATTCCTGCTGCTTGAGCTCGCTTGAGATGAGCGAGCCCCGGGTGGACTGGGGAGGCTTCACCAGCTTCACCGGGCAGCTGGAGCAGCACTCACCACCCACTTGGCTGTGTGGCAGCGTCCCTGGGAAAGGCAAACTGGATGCCTTTGCCTAGCGCCGTTCCCATGCAGGCTTTGGGGGCTCTCCATCTCGTAACAGGAAGACTTTTTTGGCCTCGTTTGGTGGACACACAAATCCTTGCTCAAGTACTCACTTGGTGGGTGTTCTTTGAGGCATTTATGGTTCCTTCCTTACATCTCAAGTATCTTGGTTGCATAAATGGTTTGAATGTTGAGATTAAAATACAAATTGTGACAGTTCAGTGAACTGAACCACACCACTTAATTGTTATTTTTTTGTCTGCTTTGAGTGGTTAGCCCTGGAGAGCATATTGCTACACCATACAGAGTTATTAGCTTACAGTGTACTAATTTCTAGTTTGACTTCATAGGGTCTTTTTGACATTAGATGATATCCTTGTGTGCTACAGAGAAAGCAATCTCTGCTTCTTTTCTCAAGCATGTACTGATGTTGTTGCTGGGCAATCATTAGCTTAAATTTCATTTGCAAATAAATAAATAAAACCAACTTCTCATTAATAAGAAATTGGTATGTGTGCAACTCTGTTCTTTTAAACCTTCATAACTCAGCCAAATAAAAACAGATTTTCACCGGACTACCAAAAGGCACATGTCCAACCTAGAAAGTGCATTTAATAACTTCCCCCCTTCTGCTGCTATTTTTTTTTTTTTAACATTGACATTAATCTCCTGTGCACATTTGGAATTTGGAATGGAGTCATTTTCTAACTGCAGTGCTTCCAACTTTAAATATTCTGTTTCCTTTCAGTTTTTCCAAGCAATTCAAAGATTAGTAACACTGTAAAACATCTAAAAGCATGCTGGAAGTTTCCTGCTGCTTCAAGTGTTGTGTTATGTTATCTTTGGAATAATTTTAAGGTCCCACTGGTGTAGTATAACAAGTTATTATGTCATGGAGCTTATTAGTATGCCTATGGGAAACATTAATTCACACTGACATCATACTACGATTTTCAGTAAATCAGGGGATTTTTTTTCTGTTTTTAAGAAATGGTGATTTTTTTTTGTAATCAAAAGAAAAAGTGATCAGATTATTTTTCATATGTGTTGGGACATGAGCTGAATGGCTGGGAGGATGTGCGTCATTATCTCAGCAACGGCCTCTGCATTGTTGCAGGGAATGGAAAGAGCAGAGTTTTGGGTGGTTTGAAAGATCTTTATTTTTCTAGTATAGAGATGTTATTATAAAAGACTTTTTACTCTGTGATTAGCACAGCAGGCTTAAATTGCCTGGGCTCTGGTCATTATTATTTCTGTAATCCCAAAAGTTTATGATATTATTCAGGATCTAAAAAATGACAAAGTAGACTTAAATTTGGTAAGGATTTAATGTGTGATGCATTCCTTTTGGAACTGAAAAGTCTGTTTCTGTTGACACAGAGAACTGAAAAACGACCACAGACCACAAAGGTCCGGAAGCATTGCCAGGGAGAATGTATAAAAAGGGAGCTGCCCTTACTCTGCTGTCTGTATGAAACTGGTTTTATTCCCATTTCCCAGCTATACTGTTACTTAAAAAACAAAAATGAACTATTTAAGCTGTTGATTTGTCTATGGATGATGAATTAAACTAAGAATTGAATTTAACTTCCATAGGGATAGCTAAATTATTATTATTCCATTAAGGTGTCTGGCATTTTATGAGTATTAATTGACTACCCAGGTGCATAACTAGATATGCAGTTGTATAGTTGGAGATCAAGCAGCAGACCCTTTCTTATGTGTACCACATAAACTTTTGAGATTGCAGAATGACCAGAGTTAATTCCTGCTTGGGTTCCATTTGCGTATGCGAATACATGCAGCTTCGTTGTTGCGAATGCGTCACAGGGGGCTTGCTGAAAATATGGGCCTCCGCACTGGTGGTATTTCAGATTGAAGAAATTCGCTATAGAGCAGCGTGTTGCATGTGGGATGTATTTCTTGGTAAGTGCTGCTCGCCGCAATCGGATCATGAAAGCTCTCAGTGTTTCTAAATGAAAGGCCGGTTATGACAAGTGTGAGCGTATTCTGTGAATAATATTGATCCATGCTCTAAAAAATACTTTATCAGAAAGGTTTTTGGCATATCAGCCTTTTGCTGTGGAAGCGCTGGGGTTATTCCCTTGGACTCAGCCGTGCACGGGCAGGGTTACAAGGGTTTGCTTTCAGAGGGGGCTTGTGGACCAGGCGGTTGGATGTGTGGCTGGTGTGAGATGACGTCTGTTTGCAGTCAACAGGATAGACACACTTAGAAATTTAGCTAATACTGTGGGACGCTGAATTTAAGTAGAAAGTTAGACAGGCATGATATACCCGTAATACTTATCTCAACTTTTCCTGAATCATGTCACCTTAAAATAGTGAGAGTAACCTCAAACTTGTATGACAAAATGAAATCTCAGTGGATATGTAAAGGCACTCAGGTTTTCTAGCTCTCTGTGAAACTGAAGGGTGGAAACTCAGTAGATGGCTGTAATCCTTTGACTTTGGCAGCAGGTGTTTAAAGCAAAACACAAAATACTGAAAGTTTTATGAAAAGTTGCATGCATTGAGGTGTTTTCTTTCTCTTGGCAATGAACCCTAGGATGGGTGTCACGTGCTGATGTGTTCTTTGCCTAGGATGACCAAATCTGTTTATGTCCAGTTATTTTTTGTCTCATAACAGTGATAAAATTCAGACATTTTAAGGCATGAAGTGGGATGCCTGGTCCCTTCATCTGCTCTCTGAACTATTCTGGCTCGTGGATATTTTATAGTAATTGTCCTACCTGGAAGAGTGAGTTTGGGCAAAGGCAATTTCTGTAGTCTTTGCTCACTAAACCTAGGGAAAAAAAGCTCTGCTGTATGTCATTTACATCCCCAAGTGACGTACCACCAGAGGACCATTGTCTTTCTGCACAAGAAAAAGTGCAAAACCAGTATGGAGCAGTGAAAGGACATGTTTTATAGTGTATCACTGAGTGCGCGTTTCATATCCAGGACATCAGCAAAAGTTTTGCTGGCTTACCCATTTAACCTTCTTGCTTCGTTTCATGTTTCTTGCTGTTGTCCACTACAATTAACAATATCTTCCGCTAGTTTGCAGGCACCTATTTCTGCGCAGGGAGCTGCAGACGTTGTCTCTTCACACACTGGGATGCTTTAAGTAAGAGGGAAAGCCTGGTCTTGTAGTTCCTGGAAAGGTTATGGAGATGGTCTTAGAGAGGCTGAGGCTAAAGCTACAGTCCTCTGCAATAACTCCCAACTATGTTGTTAGAATTGAGTCATGCCCTTTCCCATCCTTAGCTGTCTTCCCTGATTATCTTTTAAATTTGAAGTATACTTTAATGAGTTAGTGCTGCTTAGCCCACATGCCCAGTAAGAAGAGAGCTCTCCTATCCGTTTGGTATGGTGGCAAATGATTGGAGGTGGGGACTGAACACATGGGAGGAAGAGGAGTCCCTGGAATAAATAACTGCTTTTTAAAACTGGTTTTCATTCCAGTACAGCCAAATTACATTAATTTTTAGAATTATTTTTCTAAAGTAGTTAACTCTGGTTAATTTTTCTGTGACTCCTTCCTCTCCCCTCCCCCCCCCAAAACAATGGTTAATTTTTCCTAATACGGTACCTCTTGATCATTTTGACAAGGATGTAAGAATGTTTGATATTGAAGTTAAGAAAGACTTAACAAATTAAATGAATCATTAAAAAACGCAGACGTTAGCTATGAAAGTGACAAGCACATTATCTTAGTACGGTTTCTGAGCCATCAGGAGCAGAAAGGTGGTGATTTATATTCTGGGCTTAATTGCCAGTCTTGTCCATAAATGCAAGAAGTACCAAAAGTGCCAGTGCCTCGCCCTGGCAGCAGCCGGGGAGCCAGCCCGGTGCCTGGTCATGGAGCATCGGGCCAGCTGAAGGAGGAGGATGGTGCGCGTCAGAAGTACAGTGCGGTAATGACCCTTACAGCCCTGCCTGTGGCAAAGGATGCTGGGGAGGGGAGGAAACATCCACACCAAGGTTTTCCTTTCCACAGCCTGCAGAAAAGGCATCGAATGAGGTGAGCAGGACCTCCTGGGAGGAACAGGGCATCAGGGAAGTGGATTAGGGCTGCACAGGAGCCCAGGAGAGACACCTTCTATTTTTCTGTTTTTGTAGTTTCACTTGATGCCGTTTCCTGTACACTTCTGTTTTCCATCTGTATGTTGCCGTGTATGGAAGGATTACAGGCTCCTGCTGGAAATCACTTTGTTTTCTTTGGGTGAAACAGACTCCAAAACCTCACTTCTCTAATCGTGAGAATGTCCTCAGATGCTGCGGGATACTGAACAGCCAAATACTGGTATCGAGGGCTAGAGGGAACAATTATAAATGTTAGGTTATGAACATAGTGTTTGTGGCAAGTATATAATTTAGCAACAGTGGTAAAAGATAAACAGCCTGTACTCAAAGACTGAAGAAAGATGATGAATATACATATATATGACAGGAAGATCCATGAAAGTACAAAGCAGCTTAATTTTATGAAAATATAAAGATGCATTTCTTCTGTTACTAACCTAGATCAGAAGAATCTTCATGCATTATATTAAGCAATTTAAACGAAAACTTGCCAGTCAGTTTGGAAGCCAGTTTTAACACAAGTCAGTATCAATATATGATTTCTTTTAATGTATGTCAGCCTTGCTTTAGACTTAAAAAATTAAGTGACTATATAAAGAATTAGATAGTTTAATAAAAATTGCAACACTGCACATAAAGGCACAAAATACAGTTTTACTGTGTTTATCTCTCTTAAACAACACTGCAAAGAGAAAAACAATGCAAATGATACACAGGAATACTATCTATTTCTAAAAAAGGGACAAAGTGGAATAGCACATTTCTGATTTGTATCCATCTTTTCTGATAAATACTAAAAGCCTGGGGAAACCATGTATTATAAATGGTCAATGTCAGGCCCTAAATGTGGCACACTAAATCTGCACATACCGGTCACAATCGTCTTTTTTTTTTTTCTAGGGTTGTGTCTGTATGTGGCAAAGAAGTAAAGATCAAACCCCATAAAATACATCATTTATATGCCACTCTGTTATAGAACAGCATGGACATTGTTAATGAGAAGCACTGCTAAAAGAATATTTCCGTGAGTTTGTTTGCAGGCACACTGTGGCAAAAAGGAGGTGTCCCGTGGGAATCAAATAGTAATAAAAATGTTGGGGGGGCAGGGGAGGTTAAGAACAAAAAAAAAGAACAAACATGTTACTTGAATTTTTCCCCTTCTACCAGTTCATCAGCCATTGCAACAGCTTGAGGTAAAGAATTTGCAAAACACACATGGAGAGCTTTTTGCTGCTTATTTTTTTTAATCTCTGAAGTCCAACGGTGATGATGAAGGTAGCTGTGACATTTGCAATTTTCCATGCACCAGCCCATTCCATTTTCTTCCCTGGTGCCACTTACATGGTACAGTAAGCCTCCAGCATTGACAATAATTATAGCCTGAATAAAATGAAGAGGGTAATATGAACAAAGCTCTGCTGTAATTGCCTTTTCATTATTTGCTAACAGTTAGTTATTCAGTCACAGGGAAAAAATTACACAGTAATTGGTTGACAATAGGAAGCTGAAGCTAAATTCCAGAACTATGATATTTTTGTGTGTTGGTCTTTTAGACCTTTTATTCATATTTTGATTAAACAGCTAGAGCATTAAAGTGAAATATAAATGTAGCCTTGGTTCAGATTCCATAACATTAGTTTCCACCCCACACAATTTTCGTTCAGTTTTGAATTTTAAGCTATCACATATGGCAGCCCTGTAAATATTGTAGCCTATTGACTTTGAAATACAGATTTGCAACTCTCACTTAGTTTAACAATAGCAAAGAATCCCTTTCGCCTTAATGCTTAAAAAGGTGTCCAGCGTGACTGTGTGCAAACACTTTAGCAGTGCAATTCTGCCTTATTTTAGATACTGAGGTGGAGGAGCACTGGTCTGAATGTGTGTTGTATTTTGAGTTTTAGACAACAAAAAAAATCTTTAGGAACCCATTCTGTTTTGTAGGTGTGGGTGTAAAAAGCAGCGTGATGAGCCCCTGCATGGTGAGCTACGCAGGAGTTCCCTCGCAAAGCCGTGCTTAGGGTTTTTGACCCAGCGATGTGAAACTGATGCACTTGGGTCTCAAGGATTCATGAGAAAATTTGCTTCTGGTATTTATTTTCCTAGCCTTTATCTCCTTTATTTTCTTTAATCTTGGGGTTTATGTGAACCCCAAGTTGCAGCTTAAATTTCTTCATTGTTTTACTATTTAATTAGTTTAAAATAAGTGGTTTTAATCACTACTGTTGTCCCAACTTGGCAAAGAACCACTTAAGTACATAATACTGAAGCTGGTTTACCAGCGTTTGTTTAAATTTCCTGCTTATTTAATGCCACCATGCATTCATCAGAAATCCAGGTGTTACACATGATAATGCTGGAAAAGATAGGTCAAATTCCGCATGTTTTTCTGTTTATCGTAATGCATAAAATGGCTTTGCAGGAACTACTCTGCATGGTGTGAAATGTGCAGGGCTGTAACCTAGTGAAAAGTTTTAATTCTTTGCTGCTGTACTTGTGTTGTCACTTGCAATGAGTTGCTCCCTGTAGAAGTGTGGTTGATGGCCTTCCAATGACATTTTTGTTTCCCTTCTTCATTATAAAGCCTTCAAAAGGGAGCGGACGCTAAGGGCTGGACTGAAATCAGTATATTTATTTCATCAGTCGTTTAGTTAGAATAATGTTTTCCTATGAAGTGTAATCATTAGTGTTTCAGCAAGCAAGTCTCAGGTCTAAATGACAATGTACTGATTTAGAGCTTCGGCCATGCCAGAAACAAGAGGAATTGTTGTCCCCTGTATCCTCAGGTAATGCTGTGTACCCTCATAAAGCTCAAACTCCAGCAAAGCAGTTGCTGGAGGAAGAAAAAAACAATCCCACAGAAGCTGAAACCAAGTAAAATGTAAGTTAAAGCAGGGTTACGGGAGTCTTTGAAGAGTTGAATTCTTATCAAACTTGTGCCGCTGCCCCGGAGGGTGGGCTGGCTGTGCCCCAGCCGTGGCCGAGCTCTGCCCCAGGGCAGCCTGCTTCGCCCCCCGGCTGGGAGCGGCGCTAACGTTCTGGCCCAAAAGAAACAAGGAAAGCTTGTTCCTGGGCACTTTGTGAAAATAAACTGTGAGGCAAAGCCGTGCCTTGTCATTCTGGGCCTGATCCAAATGTCAGTGAAATCAGTGGGAATCGTCCTGCTGGGTTCAGCGAACTCTGGATGGGGTCCTCCGAAGCGAAGTGCCGAAGGAAGTGCCGGCAATAAACAAATCCATCCCATCAGCCCGGTTCTGATGTATTTTTCATACTTTGCCCTTACTTTTATTTCGAGTCCTAGATCTTTATTATAATCAGTCAAAGTCCTGGCTTTCAAGTTGTGAATGGGCATCATAATTATCTAATGCAACTACTCCAGAAATCAGATTAGTAATTAGCTGAACCAAACTGATTGGTGTGACTTCCTGAATGCATCTCTTTAATGTTGAACATTTGCTTTGTGCTTGAAGGATTTGTTTGTGTGTTTCTTGTGTGTGATGAGAGCTTTTCTGTAATTAGCTCCTGGGGGACAGCATATTCTAACAGTTAAAGAATAATTGCAGCCCTATGAAATGTGAAATGGCTTGGGCTGGCTTTTGTTGCAGCTTAATTGTATGCAACAAGTACAGGAGGCTTTTCATTTCACATCATGATAGTAAAGATGTAGCTTTCATAAATAAAGAAAGGAATTTTGTACAGTGGTAAATAGTCTCTAATATGTTAATTTTGCAGAAAAAAAACAAAACAAACAAAGCACATTTGAGAATTCTCAGTGTTATTGAAGTAGATGTTCATCATTGTTTCATTAGCTTGTAGTTTCTATGTATGATTTTAATGAAAGGGGAAAGGAAGAGAAGAATAAGTGTGGCAGTAAAAGACAAATGACTTGGTCAGTCTGAAGCACCTTGTTTTCCTTTGAAATAAAATTTTAAATGCTCTTTCTTCTAAAATTTCATGGCAAGAAAATTGGGGGTTTTGGACAGCAGTTAAAACAGTGTTCTGGTAAAATTAGTTTGAAAAAAATGAAAAAAGAAACTTGTTATTCAATACCTTTTTTGAAAAAAAAAAGAAAAAGAAGGAAAAAAAAAAAGGGCGGGGTGTGTGTGTGAAGTGTTATTTACTTTCTCCTGTTCGTCCCTGGACGTGTTCTTTCTTTGCCTGTAGGATATTGCTGTTCCAAATAACTGCAGCTGCCCCTCTTTCCTCGCTGTACGCTTGTGATCGCCAGTGTCACTTGTCTTATTGCTCAGTTTCTGTTGGAAAACCAATCTGGGGGTGCCCCGCTGTCTGTAGCAGGGGGCCCTTGTGTGCTGTTGCAGGTAGTCCGAGTCCGCTGACTGTTAGTGTGGTTTGTGCCCAGTGCCTGTAGATGGGATTGCTGGATGCTACTCCCAGGAGGGCATTTTGAATGCAGAAGGTCTTCAATCTGGTACCCAATTTACGAGCCCGAAGACAGATGCATACATCTTTGCCATTCTGCACACTCAGGATTATGAGTACTAATTTAATATTTATTGATATTGTTCAATTATCAGCACTTTGTTCTGGGACTGTAAGCTGAATTATCACTAGATTAAACATAGCATTCATGCATATATATTTTTCCCCTTGATCTAAAGACAAAATTGTGTAAGTCTGAGTTTAGGTTAATCATCAAAGCTCCTGATCCATCCTTACCATAGACAGCATTGCTACAGTGTATTTATAATCACCATCCATTCCTGTGGCTAGTGGCATGGAGCATTTATTTATTTTTTCAGTATAGATGACAGTGATGCTGGAGTCTCATTGTCATCTAGATCTGATAACTGCGAGTCATTTTGATATGGTTCTGAGGTAATCTACAGTGTCAGACTCTCAATGTCATCTTGTCACTACCACTTCTCTCCATAGCATCGCCATAGGCAATAGCTCTGCTGCTGCTTTTCCTTCAGGGGTTTCCCTGCAGAGGCTACGGATCGTATGAGGAGTCACCAGAGGAGCTGTGCCTCCCCGGTAATGGGAGGAGAGCGGAGCTGTGTCCCCCCCAGTGACCCTGCAGTCAGCTCTGGCTGGGCTTGGGGATGGCCGAGGTTCACCGGGATGCTTGGTGGGAGCCAGGTCCATGGGATGCTGCTGTTTTTCCTTTGGCAGCATCTCAGGAATTTGATGTGCGAGTCCTCAGCCGCTGCATTCCTCTCCACTGGGGGGGGGTCAGGGAGGGTGTCCTGCTCATGCTCCGCCTGCACTTCCCGTGGGTGTTGAAGCAATTCTGATAAGAAACAAAACATTTATTTGTCCAACCTTGTGTTTTTACACTGCACTCCCCCCACCCCCCAACACAACAAGTCCTCAATATAGCTGTTGAATTGCTGTTGGTTTTACCATGAGAAGTCCTTTGATAGAGGAAGTGAGAGCAGTGGCTGACCTAGTAATGAGAACTACATTCTGCCTATCCTGAAGGCTCTTAGGAAACGGCAGTAAAAAACCCTCCGAATACGTGCTTGCCGTGTACTGCTACCTTGGCTACTGCTACCTGATGTACTTCATATTTTTCTGTGCAAAGGATGGCCGAAAGTGGTTCAAACAGTGCAGCTTGTGTGTCTCCCCGGTGGCACAAGTGGGAACGGCTCAGAAGAAAGGTTGATTTAATGAAGAAGTTATTTTTGTTTAGCCAGTGATGTTATAAAAAAACAGATAAAGTTAATTTAGTCTTTTGTGGGAATTTTGCATCTATTTGAATGAAAACATTATCAAAATGATTTCAAAGCAATCATTAGTATTTTCTAAACAGAAGCCTAGTTTTTGGTGAACAGAAATGTTTAACTTCTTACCAACTTCTTACACAAATTCTGGAGAATGGTGCTATGAAAATAATTGAAAATGGTCTGTTTTGAATGTGTTTTCAAGTTTCAGGCTGTGTTTAGGATGCTAAAAGTAAACAGGAGAGGTGGTTGTCTTAAAGTACCTCTTTAAGTTATGTGCTTACTTCTTGCTTCTCATACTGAAGGACAATAATATTCACTCTTTTCTCAGAGGACTAGTAGGAGAACCCTCCTGAAGGAAGTTAAATGCGTGGCGTGTACTGGGCCTCTAGGTGAAAATAATTTTTATTACATACAAATTACTGTAATTTCCAGTGAACAGTCATCTTGGCCAGCAGAACCATATTTGTCTTGATTTGCTTGTGGAAACTGGACCTAAGACTGTACCTAATTCTTAAAACATACAGTTCCTATCAACAACCCTGATAATGTGATAGGTGACTTCTCATAAAACAGTATGTGGGAAGAATGAAGTCTAAACTAAAAGGGATTTTTTTCTCCATTAACTGGCTTCATGACAAAAGGTCACTTGACGGCACTTAATTGCATGTCATTTTTTTTTTTTTCCTCTGAAACAGTGCGGTTTATTAGTTTCCACAGAGGAGGCAGCGGTGGGGCCACAGTTCAGATGTGGGAACCTGCAGGTTCCCGCTGAGCCCTTTGCCTCTGGTTCAGCTGTAAACCCTTATCCACTCCCACAGCTGGGTTCAGAAAAGACCACTTGGCAAGTGACTTGTTTAATGTCATGCAGTTATTTTAGTTGACTTAATACTTGGAGAAGCGCAGGGTTTCCCCAGATCCCTAACTTGATATTCACATTTAAATAAGTAGAGAGTTGAGATGATTCATGAGATGCTTTTTGGCAATTACAGTAAAAAGATGCAAGCATTAATTTCAACCAACAGAGCAATCTGACATTCCTATGTGGCAGGTTAGTCCAAGTTTCTGTCTTACTGAATTGCATTGGAATAGAGGGACAGGATAACTCTTCAAGTGCTCGATAATGCCACAAGACAGTGATTACTTCTAGCAGATGTATAAGATGATGATGAACGGGATCTTTCCAAACTTGAATTTCTTCAATTAAATAAGAACTCACTGAAGTAGTGCGCACTGGTGGAAAGCTGGTCAGTCCACAAACCGTATGTGTTACTTCTCTTCCCACCTAGTTAGGAGCATAAACGACTGCATCATTACTGTTTTTAAATATTCTCTGACATGAAAATGAACACAGAATTTGGAGTGTGTGCTTAAATTTCATTTGACACCTCATAAAGTCAAGACATGACTATCATAGTTCAAACGTAGAGTAATGTTCAGAACTAATGTCATCCTTTAAAAGGCACCGTGCTTTTTTTTTCCCCTGCTAACATAAATGTAGCATAAATGTAAATATGACCGAGTACGTGATAGCATAAGTAGCATAAACTGTTTCTTAGTGTTTACCTATAGGGAAAGCCTTTGTTGCTGCGTGGCTGGGTTGATAAGTGTGGTACTGACATCACTCAGGTAGGTACCGTGGGCTGAGAGCAGCTGTTTTACTGCCTTCCCCTAGAAAGAGTAGTTTTATTTGTCTTTACTTAATCTTTCTAAACAGAGGGTCTTAGCTCACTGAAGTCAATGAGAAACTTTCCGTTGACTTCAATGGGTTTTGAGTTGGTTCTTTAAGTCGTTAATATTTGTTATGTTTTGACATAAGTATATTTGCACTCAGAAGGTGGCAATCAAACCTGGATTTTTTCCTTATATTATGTAGTGCTTATTTTAGTTGCTCTTAATACATCCTAACAATTACTCCTTCCTGCACATGAAGCATCCATATAATTTGTGTTTCTTTTCAGTACTTAAAACTAATCTTTGTTTTCTCAGGCTTTTAGGTGGGACACTTACCTTAATCCTCTTATGTTTGTATGCCTTGAAGTCATGGCGCTTTGTATGATTTAGGATTTCAAGAGCCTGACTTAGAATCTTGAGGTCAGCTTGACCTTCTTTGTTGGGTGGTATTTTTTTTTTTTTTGCTACCACAATTGTGAGTAATTCTCAGAACTTTTTCTGAGTCTCCAGCCCCAGTTTCCTTTCTTTGCCTCCCCCCAAACACATGCATGTGTTTTTTTTTCTTTTTTTTTCTTTGCTTTTTTGGCCTTATTGCCTGCCTGTGATGTGCAGTTGAAAACATCCATCCTATCTTAGCATCATCCTGTTTTGAATCTGTATCTTTTGCCTTGTTAAGGACTGATATTTCCCTATGCTAAACAAGCAGGACATAATATTCTCATTTTGTAGTTCCTTTCTGATCAGGTTATCATGGTGTCATTGGTTTATTGAGTTGCCTTTTAGTGTGCATGAAATATTTTTTCATTTGATCCTTTCAGAAAAAAGAGCATTGTTTATCTGAAGTTAAGAAGGCAGAGGGCATTGATCATTTCCTAAATCAACTACAACATTAGAAATTTTTTTGTGTGTTTGAGTCATACAACTTGCTAGGTATGACTTCACTCAAATTTTTACGTTTTTGGCTGATAACCAGGTCTTAGGTTTTTATAATATCAGAATATAGTCAGCTAAGACAAATTGATTCAGACAGTTGTCACAGAAGTATTTAGCTAAAATTACTTCAAAAGTTTTACACTGCTTGACATTGCAGTACTGTCTTTGAAGTGTATACCCTGAAAAATATTTGTTATTAACAATTCCAGACAGGTGTTTCACCAAAGACGTGAAGATGTGTAGAAGAAGAGATTAATACTTTGCAGTAGGTTTAGCCTCTGGAGGAAATATTTGTCTTTCTTGTTTGGAATTCCACTTGTCACTTCACCAAAAGCTTTGTTCACAGTCAGGTTTTGTTCTGAACAAGTGAAATTAAACTGTATTTGGTCATAAGAATTAGCACAACATATGCTTGGGTGTTATTTAAATAGCTGCTGTGAGATAATTGTAAGGCAATCTCTTACAGGCTATGTTTACGATACTTAAAGCAGGGTACCTAAAGCTTGCAATTAAAACACACTCAAGTTAGGATTCAAAACACTAAAAGAACTGCAAGAAGCAGCCTGGTGCTGCTGTGGCAATGGGTGAGATCCATCCCACCTGCTAGAAGCCCCTGGAGCCTGGAGGGGGGGACGGGGCAGGCGACGTGACATCCAGCCCTGGCTCCGAGGTGGGCCAGCAGGGCTGGGGACATCCTTCGGCAGCTGCTGCTCGGGGCTGCCCGGTGTCCCTCTGCGGTCTGGCAGCAGTGGTAAGGGGTGGTGACTGACGCGGGGGGCTCACTGGGCTGGGTAACGAGCCTATACGGCGTAAAACAGTCTGCTTCAGAGCCCTGAAAGGCTTTAGGACTGTATTAGACAGGTGAGAGGAAGGAAGGGACCAGTCGTGGGGGTCAAGATGCTGCAGGTTTGCTGCTGGACAGAGGAATAAACCCATTTACTGATTGCCTGCGTGGCTGGACCATGCTGTTGAGCCTTCAGCTGAGGACTTCTTTGGAGTCCTTAGCACAAGGAGGACATGGATCTGTTAGAGCAGGTCCAGAGGCGGGCCATGAAGATGATCAGAGGGCTGGAGCTCCTCTCCTCTGAAGACAGGCTGAGAAAGTTGGGGTTGTTCAGCCTGGAGAAGAGAAGGCTCTGAGGAGACCTTATAGCAGCCATCCGGTATCTGAGGGGCACCTCTCTTATAAGAAAGCCGGAGGGGGACTTTTTACAAAGGCATGTGGTGATAGGAAACGGGGTAATGGCTTCAAACTGGAAGAGGGGAGATTGAGATTAGATATTAGGAAGAATTTTTTCACTGTGAGGGCGGTGAGCCCCTGGCGCAGGTTGCCCCGAGAAGCTGTGGCTGCCCCATCCCTGGAGGTGTCCAAGGCCAGGTTGGACGGGGCTGGGAGCAACCTGGGCTGGTGGGAGGTGTCCCTGCCCAGGGCAGAGGGGTGGGAACTGGATGATCTTTAAGGTCCTTTACAACCCAAACCATTCTATGACTAACTTGACTGTATTCCTGCTAGTCTGAGATATGTGTTTAAGGATGCGGCTGAATCACAGCCTTGCTATCTGTTACTTTTCATGATGATGAGAAAGGAGATTATTTAAGATACTTTGAGGGAAATTATGAAATAAACCTATTTTGATTTGGACGCAAATATTCTGGTGAGGCAGTGTCGTACAAATTGCTGCATACTTTTAGTAGGTCAAATTAAAAATGAATTGAGCATCAGTTCCCGGTTGTGAAGGAATGATAGGTATTAAATCCCCGCTTTTGGGTGGGGGTATCCCGCAACCTGCTTGAAATGCAAAATTTCTGTGCAGCCTAGTGTTTGGGGACACTGCCCACTGGTGCCACGCTTATTGGTGGTGGAAGGAAGGCACAGAGCTCACAAGATAGCTGCTGAGATGAAGAGAAGCAAGGGCTTTGATTTTTTTCTTCTGAGCACAACGTGTAAAATTTGGGTGCGTTATTTCCTTCTTGCCATGCGAGGAAGGGGTGCAGCGAGTGTCCTCTGAATTCCCATGGGGGAGCAGTCCTCATCCTCTCCTGACATGACAGGCTTTGTGCCCGCGGTGAAGAGCCTGCTCCAGCGCAGGGATGAGGTGTGGCTGATGAGCCCGAGATAAACCTTCACACAAAAAAGGCACTGTGTCGCTGAATGGGTTTCCAGTGTAGCTCTTTAATTTCATCTCTTGGAAATGTTTCTGCTCTTTCATCCGACTGCCTTTATCTTAACTTCTGATCTGAGGAAAGCAGCAGCCTTTCAAATTGAACAAACCGTGTTTCAAATAGGCTCTTCTGCTTGTGACAAGATGTACCTCATTTTCTCTGCAAGCCCTCAGCAAGGTCACACCTTTTTAATTTATTTTCTGTAAGAAAAATCTAGTTGCATGATAGAACAAGGCCAGATCTAGCTAGAGGTCATTTCTTGAACTAGTCATAAAGTAGAATAGGATTAGAACCATTTAATATCCCAGAACTTACCAAGCATAGTTCTATTAAAATGTAGGCTTCATATTTATAAAGCAACATAAATAGCTGCACTACGTTGCGGCCAATTTGGTTGTAATAAAGGGAATATTTCAGATTTTTTTCCCCTCTTTACTATGAGAGGGACCTTTCTTTTCCTTTTTTCCCTTTTCCCTTTTTCTTAATAAATATTAGACATAAGATTCTTTGTACAACCAGATGTTGCCATAACTTGTATCTTTTTTTCCCATTTCTGAAAGGAAATCATTCTCTGTTTTCATCTAGAAATAATTTTTGCACTAAAAATGTGGATTCTATTAATGTGAATTTATAGGGGATTAACACACATTTAATAGATTTTGTTATTTGTTTAGCGACAGGAAGTACTGATCTGCGTAGAGTCTGCATGTTGTAGAAATTGAGACAGGTTTCTGAAAGACATTAGTTTCCAGTCTTATCCTGAGACACATTGCTTATGCGACTGAAGAACCTGTGTTTACCAGCAGGGCGGTGCTTTTGTAACCAAAATTCTATAGCCGTTTTTTGTTAGGTTTCTCACACTTTCCAGAACGTCATTTCCCATAAACCTGGCTGGTTTCATCCGTATTTTCAAATACCAGCTGTCGATGGGCAACTGCAGCTTTTCACAGGCTGGCATTATTTCAACAAGTGGCATATGAGAGAGAAAGATGTTGCTGCAGGAGACGCTGGAGACCTTTGCAGCGGTAATAGGCAGTGCCTGGGTCTCGCCCAGGTCTGGGTTTGGAAATGGGGCTGTTGGGGGCTGTCCAGGTGCCCTTGAGGCTCAGGTTTTCTTCTTGTCAAGTCCATTATCTCAAAGGCCTATCTAAACTTCTTCTCTTTACATCACGGACGCAACAGACCGTAACATCTCCTCCTCACAAGTGCTTCCAGTCCATTTGACTGACATGTATGCTCGCTATAGGTCTATATCCTCAAAGTTTTGATGAAAAGTATTGAAAAAGGGTATGTGTACGTGTGAAGTAGCCAGTTTTCTTAAAGATTTTTCTTTTTGTAATTAACGATGTCACGATTACACTATGACCTGCTGCAGCTTAACCATTCATTCTGTGTATATGTTGACGTATACATGCACCACATTTAAATGCTGTGCAGAAGGGCGACCTGAGTGCTCTGAAACTGAGGTAGGCATCAAAGACATTCCTGAGCTCTGAGGATAACATGCTGTGTGACGATGATTAACTTGTGTATCAGTGTGCAGCTCTGCCTTACTAAATTCCTCTTATATGGGTAAAATAATAGTGCTGATTGACATCACCATATGTGGCGAGGATTATTTATTAATAGCTACTAACATTTTTTGACCACTCAATAGGTATCATTGTTTTCCATTGGACATAAGTCATATTTTGATTTGTGTGACTAAATTTACACTTACATGAAGACTGTTGGGAAAAATTACTGTAGTCCCACAGTAATTTATCAGCATTCAGTAATACTTCATGGCAAATGGAAGCCTTTTCTAATAAATTTTATAAACTAAAATAACATGCAGAATTTTAGAATACTGGAATAATACCAACAGTGTTTGCTAAAATAACAAGCCCTCAACTATCAAAGGAATACCGAAAAGTAGTTGGAACGTTGCTCTTTTTCCCATTCAAAATTAAAGCGATATAGCGGTATGTCTTCATATTTTCCTATAAATATAGTTCTACATTTAACAGAGCATAATCAAGGACAAATGTTTTTTTGAGGGTTAATTTCTTCATGTGTGAGAAATCAGGCTTAAAATGAAGCTGTGGTCAGAATGTCAACTAGGCAGAAACAGTCTCATCTTTATCGGTGGGACTAGGTTTGGTATTTTGAGTCCAGTTTGATAAGATTGCTAATAAAATCTGTGGTCACCTTACTTCTGGCTGATCTAAGGAGCTTCTACCACTAGGGCAAAGCGAGGTGACTGCAGGAATGTAGGTGCGACTTGGCTCACATGAGCAGTGCAGCTCCTCTGAGTGAGGAGCTTCACCTCTGAGGCTGAATTAGTAAAATTCTGTCTGCACGTAAGCCTTTGCAGAATCCAAATCTTGCTCTGGTTTCGCAGAGAGGAAATAATTACAGGATTCCATCATTCCGTCTCAGAGCTTCAATTAAGAGCATAATAGTACTGAAGTTATAGATACCTGTAAAATGATTGTTTAAAATACTGTCTCCGGAATATCTCTGCACTTCTGTTTCCAACAAGAGTATGTTTTGCGTTCATTATCTTCACTGTTTGAGCTTCTCACTACACAGTTGTCATTCTGCGAGTCCTACGTCTCTAGATAGCTCTTTTTGGTAATCTGAAAGTGAAGTGGCATACACAGGCATTATTGTAGAAAGATGATGCATGGTCCACTCTTTTTATTATTTCTTGCACTGAAACAATACCGTCTGTTGTCCTAAAACTACTAGTGGTGAAGTTATATCCTGACTAATATTAGACTGACTTAGACCAAAATTAAGTAAAGTGCTTAAGCTTATGCTTAAGTTTGGTTGACTTCAATGGGACACAAATAGTTTTAATGAAAAGAACAAGAGAACGTGGGCTTCGGTGCAGTTTAGGAATTGTCTGCTTGCCTTTTTGACCTAGCTGATTGCTGTTGGGGGAATTCAGATGCGGGGAGGGGGGGCAGGTGGGAAACATGAAACAAAGGAGGTTAGGATTTGGGGTATAAAAATAACTGAAACGGACTCTCTTTGAATAGTAATGACTGGTGGTCAACATTCTTGCTGAGTACATAATGATCTTTCTTGGTAACATAGCTAGCTTTGTAATGTTTTTAGTGCATCTTGAAAAGATAAACTCTAATCAAAGCTACCTGCAGTGTGTTGGATGTTGTATATGCTGCTTTTTTTATCCTTTTTTCTTTTTTTAAGATGTGTGAAACTCATTTTAATGAAAAGCAGTTCTGGAATGGGGGGAAAAAAGATTATGATTTAATTAGTTCACCAAAACTGTTTCTCAGTATCCTATACAGCTGGTAAAACTATCACACATTTCTCTTGCTTAATAAAACCTGTGACATATTTATGATAAAAATAACAGTTGTACAGAGCAACAGTGGTATTAGGGATTGGTAATGGCCTCTTTAAAACACAACTGTCTTGGAAACACTTTGAATTTAATTTTTTTTAGTCGGAAACTCATCTTCCTCAAAATAGTGCTATTTGGAACTGCAAAATGTAGAATGATCTGTAAAAACTGTTCTATATTATTTGGGTAGACTATGAAAAAAACATGAAAGACTAAAAAAGATCAAAAGTTTATTTATATCACTGGCTTATTTCTAGTGAAAAATCCTTTGACAGATCTCAGTCAACAAAAAATTGCTTTAGCCAAGCTTATCCTGATTTCAACATTACTTTAGATATTATAGTTGAATTAACTACTGATGTATTTCATAATCTATTCTGGCTTCCTGGTAATGCAATGTTTTGACATTGTATAATGGGTATTTGAAGATTTGTTAATGAGACGCCATTTGAGAATACGGGGCACTTCTTCCAACTGAAACTTCAACATTTTCCAACTTGATCCTGGTCAAGGAAGTTCAAGAAACTAGGTAATAACATTTATTCTATGTGCAGGAATAAACAACTTTTCAGTATAGGTACAAAGAAAAATGTTAATTAAATAGGTATTAGATGTGAATAGCAGTATTTATCTTGCCTAATACTACGTACCTTAAAATTGAGCACCTAAGCAATGATACAAGGCTTTCTCTTAGGTCAAGTAATTACCTCCACGGTGCAAAATATGCCATTTCAAGTGTCTAAGACACAGCATGGTTCAATTTTACAGGTGCTTGTCTCTGTCGACTAGGCTGTCCAAGGGACCAGTAAGGCTGGATGCTTAACTTTCAGATGACTAACGTAGGTGAGATGAATCCTATTTGTAATTCATGGTGTCATAATAACATGAGTAGATTAAATAATCAATTGTTATTTGTTTGTTATAATGCTCTGTGGAAAGCAGAAATAAAATGCAGGGAGACTATTACAGTCCAGAAAAGACAGAGGCAGAAAATGGCAGAAATAAGAGCACAGGTATGAAAACTTTGTAATTATATAGATAAAAATAGTTTTCGAAAGGGGAAAAAAAAGATTAAATACAAACAGAGATAATCTATTGTATGCTCAGATTGGTGTCCAACTTTGAATTTGCCAAATTTGCAATGAGAAAGATTAATGCTTTTGAAATGTATAAGAAAATTGCTGCAGGACCTCCTTGTATCATCGAAAGGCAATATCTTAGGCTAATGTAAAATGGCACTGTTCATTGGGCTGTGCTAATTTTACCGCAGAACATCTGTGGATTTCTGCTGGAAGTTGGATACTGTGCTCCGAGACACCTGTGGCGGGCACAGAGTAGGATGAGGAATGTTTGCTGCTGCCTTCCAAGCCCTGTGGAAGATTGTATGTAGGTCAACAGATAAGCCTGAAGAAATCTGTGCTATAAATATCGATCAGCATAATTTAGATTTCATGGACCTTTTCTTAATGAGAAAGGTCAAGGTGGATAGAGTCAAGGAAGTGTTAGTATATGAAGTCAAATAGCACCTAGACTCCCGAAATATACTAGTTTCAGGAATCAGGGCCGTACTAAGTACCACTTTTCAGGGCTAGCTTAATGCTATTGCCTTCAGAGTCTGGCAAGTCTTCATTAATGTCCTCAAGTGTATGAGTCTGAGATAGGATCCAAAGCAGACCTTTATTTCTAATCAATATAAGACAGTAGGAACAACAACACAGATTCATGCTGTGTGACTGAAGGGCATTGTCCATTGCGCATTCCTAATGTACGTTGTGGACACACATTTCCTTGTTGCAGTAGCAAACTTTGTGAATACCCAGGACAATGAATCATTGCATTTCCTTGTCGCAGCCTGTGTCGCAACATAGCAAACTATGTTTCTGTATGCCCCTACTCCTGCCTGCCCCAAAAGGAATAATAGAAGCTACATGGACTTCCCACAGGGACTGTCGCTGGTCACCGTGATGCTTTTAACTGACCCAAAGAAGAATTATTGTGGCTATTAAGATAGTGTGGGAAATTCAGTAGTTACCATTTTTGTGAGGGTGGGGATTGGAAAATGTAGAAATACCCTGTGGTATTTCATCAATGTTTTATATAGTAACATATTTCACAAGAAAGTTTTATTTACTTAGGCAATTAAGAAGCAAACCTTCCTGTTCTGCATTTGGCATTCTGTCCCAGAACCAAATGCCCATGGCAAGTTATGGTCTGTTTTAAAATACAAAATGTAAATTGGAAGAGAGCTCAGCACACACCTGCTCATCTCCCATCAGATAGGCAAGCGGCATGCAAAATGCACACTGCAAGCAGCCGTAGTGAAGAAAAAAATGAATCAGGACATTTTCTACTTCCATATAGAGAAGCAGCTAAAGCAAATACGGGAGAGCCACAAAAGTCCTTGTATTTCTTCCTTTTCCATGTAAACGACACCTTTCTTAGCACAGTGGTGGCAAAAATAAGCGTAGGAAAACCAAGTCTCAGAGTCTGTGTCTGGAAACAGTGGGGAGGAAGAGGAAGAGAAGAGGGTTTGTCACTCCTAGGATCCTGCTCTGCATGCTGCTTTGCTGCTGCTTGTGACAAGATCTTTTTGTCCAAGTTCAGATAGCGAGAGGGGTTGATACTCTTTGATAATTACATTGTATAGAAAGACTGGAGCTTCTTGATGGCTTATTTCTTTAATTTGCAGACATCGTGATTATTGCATTTTGGCTGTGGTCCAGCCTTTTCATGCAGGCTTCAGCAGCGGTGAAATTAAAGCTCCAAATTGTCTATTTGCTATTAATGGAGAGACTCCGCTTCTCGGTAGCTTTCTTTGGTACGGTTGCTCCCTTTCATCCCGGTAAATGCCATGCTCTGGTTGTACTATTGGTGAATACTAAGCTCCAGTTGCTGTTTATTTAGTGAGTGTAAAGAAAAGTTTATGTTCATCATTAATTCCAGATAATTATTGCTATTAGCTCATTTCGTATGTTCTGCAGGCAGTTGTTATGCTAATGGATAGAGTAGCACATCCACTCATACAAACAATTACTTGCCTACCTTATAAAATTAAAGGTTTTATCCTCCATTCCAGTATTATCTTTAGTCTATTATTTCATACAACTTAGAAACTTTTTATGCAACCGTTTTGATTACTCATTTACTTAATGGATTACAGGCAGATGCCAAATCTGCTTTACGTATAAGTATTTTGGAGTTCTGTAACTGATTTTTTAAAATGATAAACTGTAGAAACTTTTTTGCCAGTTGCTCATTTTTAATAACTTTTAATAACTAAGAAGAAACAACCATGCCTGTAGAATTTTTTTGAAATCACATTTATACTCCTGAAACTTTTGCCTTATAAAAGTTATTCCCAAGAAATGCTTTGCCGCAACAGAACTGCGTGGGAAAACTGACGCTGACTGCTTTCCTGTTGTTCATTTCTCTAAGCAGTTGAAAGGTTTTGCAATGATAATTTTGCTTATAGTCTTCTTTGTTTCATCCAGTAAAACACAACAGTCTGGAAGGGATCAGTGCATCAGGTTGCATGGTACTGCAAGTTATTGCAGCTCTAGCGAGTTTTCACCAGGTGCGAAAATGAAACGCATTGCATTTCTTCAGACATTCAGTATTTTACATTGGTAATCAATCTGTACACGAGTTAGCAAAGAGAATGAAATTACTTTGGCCGTGTTCAGTAAGAGCCAAAGCACCACCTCCAAATATTTCTTGTAGTGGCGCGATGATCTGTTTTGGAAGATCAGCCTGGGAGTCTTGTTTATGTGACGGCACATCGCGAGGCAAACCAGCAGCATAATGATTAGCACTCTTGTCTTTGGTTTGCTATGCAGAATGGCGCTCGCTTGGTCCTTTAAACGCACCCCATCCTAAACTCTCTGCTCTTCTGTGGTGACCCTGGGCTGCGGATTGTGGCCGTGCCTCTGCCACCGCAGGGGAAATTCAACATTGTTCGTCGTGGCTTGTTCCCAGCAAGCTCCGAGCTTGCCTCTTCCTTGCTCCTTCACCCAGAATCTATGAAGCTCTTCCCAAAGCTAAAGGCTTTTCAGTCTTGTACGTAGGCTTGTGTAATGTGCTTAGGCTGCTGCAGATGAGAAGTTAACTTTTAATTTATTTCAAACATGTTACAACTAAAACGTACTTGTCTCAAGCTATAGGATCTGTTAACACTTTATGCCTTGTAAAACTCTCTCAGTTGGTGCTGGAATCATAGCAGAAACACAAGTCACAAGTGTCCCTGCTGTGTTCCCTCGCTGTCCCGTTCCTCCTGAGCTAGGGCAGGAGGTGTCATGTTGATGTGTATTCTGAGGACTAACAACTGGCTGTGGCTCAGGCTGAAAAGACTTTTTTTTTAATTTTACTGTCTTGGGCACTGCTGACAATTTTTTTAAAAGTGAGGAAATTAAGGATGTGTGTGTGTTTATTGCTTTTGAAGGGAGGGGGGTGCTGGAGAAAAATATATTACAAATAGCATAAATGCTAGGACTTCACAGAAACATATTCTCTTTAATGATATTACTTCTCCTTCTCCCTTGAACTCTGCAACAGATGGATCAAATGAGCAACAACATATTTACAGTCATCCTCCTTTAGTAGCATGAATCCTGAGGAATGCAAAAGGAGCAGTCTTCTAAATGCATTGCAAAGGAGCTCATGTACAATTTACTTAAAGAACATAACCAACGTGCAAACAGGGTTGCATTAATGAAGAAAAAAAACCCGACGTGGTTTAGGTATTTGGTCGTTGACTCTAAATTAATATATTATGATTAATTTCCATTTGAAATAAAACACCTAAGTGCATAGCAATTCCTGGCAAGATGAGAAGCAAATAAAAAGGATTGATTAGCAGGAGGGTTTTTTCTTTGTACATAAAGTTTATCAAAGGGGATCAAACTGAACTGTGCAATATTCATATTTTCAGCTGTAAGCTCTCATTATGTGGTGTAAACTAATCTAGGTCTCTCCATCTGGCAGTTGTGAGGAGAAGGAGACAAGTAGTCAAGAACATTATCAATCAGTTGGAGCCCAGTTAAGTACTTCACTGTAATTAAACTTGAACAGCATTAAAAATTACATGTGATAATTGAAGGCGAGGTGATTTCCAGTGTAGTACCTCTAGCCTGTTTGGTGAGTACGTACTTTTATGAATATATAAACATTGCTTTTGGGCGTAATGCCCACATGAGTCGGTACGCAGAGGAGGTCATCAGACCTCTCTCTGGTGTAGATCTGCACAGTTGCATGAGTTCAGAGGTGATACAGTAATGCAGGGTGGCTCGGGACCTTGCCAAGTCCGTAAATATGAATGCATTTCTGTATGTTACACCAGCTGTGTAAATCTGAATTACTAACATCGTTACTGTGTACTTATCACTGCCAGACTAAGAAAGCTGTGAAGAAACAGCTATGGTTGAAAGCAGTTAATTAATTAGCTTAAAGGCAAGATTGTGGCTTATCTTAACGCAGCTATGTAGGCAGATGCAAGCGGCAATGCACCTTTTTCTCTCTGTCCTGGTTGTCCTCACTTGTCCCCGTGTTTACTCCAACACAACTATACGCAACATGTGCAAAAATGTTTGCAGCTCAGGCATATTAGAAAGAAGACGTGAGGCTACTTCTTTTTCTATTAATTATTGCCTAAAATACGTAAGGGGGAGCAATAGCTCAGTTCCTCAGGCATCGACGTATTTCTTTCAGACCAGTCATCGAAAGGAATTTTTCTTGTGTGTGTGGGCTGGGGGGCATGGGGCAGGGGGGTCCTGGGACGTGGTTTTGTGAGGAGTTATTGGGTTATATTTTGCGTCTAGAAAGTACCTTAGAGAGGGATCAGGAGAAGAAATTGGGTATCATCTACTTAGGCAAGGAAAGCTGAAGAGGCCCCGTTTCTTTCCTCTCAAAGGTGGTGTGGAGCTGAAGTGCCTCTGCAGCAGCTGAGGAAATCCACACTTGTGGCTGGAGCATCCATGTAGCTATCTAATTTTAGTTTCATATATAATCATTCAGTAAAGTGCCAAAAACCTGGGTTTAGGTTGCTGTATTTCACTGGAATTGTTTTAGACATCTGGGCTAAAGGGCATCCATAAATGACTACAGTGTTTTATGTATGTATCTCTTGTGTGGAATGAGTCTCTGAGCCTTACGTGGAGGTTATGATTTCAGGCATCATAAATGGTCACTTTGATATTATCTTGTATCTGGAAATCCATGTTTCAGTACTAAGCTATCACGTTTCGTATTAGAAAAAAAATAGCATTTTGCCAGCAGAGTTAGGTTCAAAATGGCACCATCGAATGAGTGTTAAGGTTGTATCTTTGCCTGTCATACTAGATGTAACACTTGTCAAATAACACAGATGACCCTTAAGTATCTTCCAGGCATCTCAGGTCTAGAGGGCAGGTTAAAGTACTGAATATCTCTTCAGAAAAAATATTTTCTACTTATTGTTTTTTACTGAAACAATCAACCTACTATCAGAACAACCTACAGACAGAACAAAAGCAAACCCCAGGAAAAGACGCTACTTCTGCTCCTTTTGTTAAAAATAAATCCAAGGCACATGCTTTTGTCTTGGCAGGTTTATTTCAAGAGTAATACCTTGCTGTCATTGTGCTTGCTATCCATTAAAAAAAAAAAGGCAAATTAAGTGACAGACAAAAGAGAAATGTTAATTAGAAAGTTCTATTTATATATATCATGTTTAACTTGTAGGATTGCTAAATATTTTCAGACTAACAGACCCTGATCCTGCAATATTATGGTGCCTGACTCGCAAAATGAACAACAATCTGTTTACAAAGCACCCTTAATCATAGGCAGGCATAGATCCTATTGCTTTAATATTTTTATGAGGAAAACCATTTAGATTCTTTTTTTATTATTTTGTTTATTTCCTATGGCAAATACAAGCTTTGCAGTATAACAAGGGTCTTTTCCCCTTTGGTCATAAATAAACATCGTTCTTTTAAAATACGTGTCTTCACTTGTGGGGTCACAGAGGAGAAGAGAAGACGCTAAGTTACAGTGCAACAATCTGAACATTCGGTAGAAAACTATTAATGCAGAGAATAATAATATCTAGCCCTAGGTATTTGTAAATTATACACAAGCAGTTTGCATATAATTTATTATTCTTAGTCTTGTGTTATTACAAAAATTGCAGTTGTGATTGTAGAAACACCGCGGTTGCATTGGTGGGAGAAGAATATACGTATATGTCTCCATTTGAACTGTATTGCCATGCAGTTTCTTCCACCTCCTCATCTTAGTTGAAGACAAAGGTGGTTGCCCCGCCAGTGTTTTTCCTCTATGAGCATACGGGAGGCCTCTCCTTAGAATAATTTTATTTCCATAACTTCACAGTATGCTTTCCCTGCTGGGATTTTCCTCTCTGAATCAGTCAGTGCCGCTCCTTCATCAGAAGATTGCTTCTGAATTACATGTGCCATGTGTTATCCATACTTCAGTTTCTCCCCACCCCATCTCCCCTCACCCAAGTGGAAGGGGAAAGATAAGAGCTGTATTCCAGTGCAGGTGTTTTTCAGAGGAGGTTTGCATGGTAGAGGTGAGCATGCATGGTTCCATGTCCTCAGGCCAGGAGCAGGTGGGTGGCAGTGAGCGCAGGGTGGCTGTCTGCTGCACCTTCTCCAGTTGTGCCAGGCTTGGGGGTCTTCAGGCTTTGCTGCTCGCCTCTGGTCATCCTACTTTCAGATTTTGATGTTTTTCCCCTTAGTACTGAAATATTCTTAACCTTTACTGTAGTTGAGGAAGGGATGAAAATATTTGTAGAGGCTGTCGCAGGCAGTGAGAGGCCTTGAGGCAGTTTGTATTTGTTTGGCAGACTTATTTTTGTCTTTCTCGCCGCCTTTTTATATTTCTGTAGACAGGTTTCTGTTTGGGTCACTGTCCTTTTCACTTGCGTTTTCTTTTATAGGCTATTTGTATTCCTCATTCTCACTAGCATGTATGAGTAGAGCAACAAGTTCAACGGGGTGCCCTGAGTATGCCTGGAAGGTAGGTGCTACTGAGTGATGTGGCTGGCACCTGGTTTGCTTCAGGGAGTGTCACCATCACCTGGACACAAGATCCGCTCCCTGATGTCGCCTCAAGGCCTCCTAGGACGAGCCCCGTGGCTGGTCTCTGCTGACACTTCAGGGATGTCAGACCTGGATGGAGGAAGCTGGGCCAAATGTAGTTTCTGCCAAGGGCTGTGACTCTAGGCTGCATACTGTCCCTGAGACACAAACGGGGCCCTGAAGTTCTCCGAATTGTCCAGACACCTGGACACCATCATTACATCGCGAACTGTTGGAGGTTTCCATGGTCCATGGAGGGGTCTGTGGGTGTGAGGAGTTTCCTGTTGTCCTTGCCTGTACTCCAGCATATCAAATCCTTTTCCTCACAGCTCGGAAAGGTCCGTGCAGCCGTAACAAGGAGGGCACTGCATTTCCTTGATTTGCCACATGGTACAAATATTATGTGGTGATGCCAGTGAGTATCCTCCATTGTCATCCACACTGTCTGCCATTTAGCATTAGTGATTTAGACCCTTATGGAGGATGGCAGAGTGAGACAAGTTAGACACGCAAACAGGTGAGCCTAGTCTGATGTAAGTTGAAGGTTACTGTTTGATAGATAAACTGAGATCAAATCCAAGTGATTGGCCTGGAACTGATGCCCCGTAGATGTTTTTATAAGCAAAGAAATAAAATTTAAAATGGAGATATGGCTCATAGATTTGATGAAATTATTCTCTATTAAATACTTTGCAAATGGCATGTTTGGTATATGCAGCAAAGCTGCATATTGAAGATTTAAGTCTATAGACTAAAGCAACTGTTAGTGCTGCCATTACTCTTCCTGAGCTCCAGCTTAGCATCTATGCTACCAAACCTTCTCACTGCAAGACTGTTTATTAAGAGGATGCTTCAGTTTTGTCCTCACTTCTTTCAGTTGATACCACCACGCTCCTTAGTCAAATCATGTCAGAAAGAACTGTGTGTTAATAGCTGTCTAACTGCTTTTCCTGTTATGATTATTTCTTTGCAAGCCTGGAACGTCAGGGTTGTGTTAAGACACATTCCACTGGAGGTGTGTCATGACTGTTACTAGCCTGGGGTTGATTCCTCTGCAAGAGTTTGCCAGGACTGTGATACGGATTTTGCTGCATGCACTTAAGAGCCAATATCATGCCATAAATCCAGGTTTGGGCTGTTGGAGGACTGTGTTTGGGATCAGAGTTGCCCTAACTGTCTTTCCATTATAGGTTGTTTTTTTCTCAGGTAAAAAAAATCTTTTATACTTAGCGTTGAGAAGCCTGCTGGCAAATTGGCTTTATTGAAAATCCAGGCTAAACATTCGTGCTAGATGTTTCCGGCACGATGATCAAAACTTTAAGGCATCAGGACAAGTTGTTTCTTTGTAAAACTTCCTGCTATAGACCAGGGGAACTGTTTAGGCCACTCCATTTACCATTGTACCATTTTTCCAAATTCCAGAGAATCCAAAGATTAAGACTTTGACTTAATCAGCTTTCACTTTTCTGTATGAAAGCTCTAGTATTCTGTCATGGATTGCTCATAAAAATCTTATAAAATCTTACACTTATGTTACTTAAAATCTTATAAAAATCATGTCTCGTGGTCAGATGGACTCATGGCTTGTATTCTGGGATGCGTTTCACTGGGGTCGGCTCCTATAAGAATCAAAACAACCAACATGGTTAAGAACTTTTGCTGATATACCTAATTAAGTTAATAGGTTACTTAAATTGAGTAACAAGTGCCTTCAGATTTTGGGGGTCTTTAAGAACAAACCTTTGAATTTTAATTTGGGGTTTTTTTTGTGTTTGAGAGGGCCGTTGAAGTGGAGGGCGTTTGCTTTCACCTTGCAAGGCAGCTGGAGACAAAGAGGAGAATTCACTTGCTGAGTGCTCAGGAGCAGCCAGCTGCTTGGGTCGGGGAGACCCAAAGACATCATCAGTGAGGTGACACAAGGACGATGGTTATTGTGCCATGAAATCCTGAATGGATTTTACACTTGTACGACTTACCACAAAAGAGCTTGGCATGATCAGCTCTCACCTTCACACCTGTGGCTGACCTCACCTAATTTAGCTCTGAATAAAAGAGGTCGTTTACCTTGGCAATGTTTTTACAGAGACCTACAATGTGTTAGATTTCCCCAACTGAATGAGTACACTGTATTTTATCAGTCTCTGTGTCAGGAATATATTGTTACTGGGCATTTGAACACTGGATTTTGAACACAGAGCTCTCCTGCCTTGGATGGTAGTTTTTAGATGCTAACCATGTCTACGCTGTTCAAAATATACACACCACAAACCAAAGGGAGACACGGCTGCATTGTTCTAGACTCTTTTCTGTTGCAACAAGAGAAAAATCTGAAATGAAAACAGTTCTGACAGCCTGGACGCTCGTGCTGTTGTTATTAATGGGCTCTTGGGTAATAGAAGTGGAGCGTAGTGTGCCAGATGCACCACAGCTGTAGACGAGGATATAGGTCTGGGCTTGTAAAGGTGACAGAAAGGTGCACCGGGGGTTACTAGCAAAAGGAAAAAAACACAGGCTAAGAGCTCTGCTTCTCAAGTCTGGTTAGTTTAATTTTATCTTTGGTTTTTGTTCTTTACATTAAAAACTGCCTCTACCTCTTCATCAATCTGTTCAGTTCCTCAAAACATATCTATCTAATGAGTTTATATTCTTATTTTATCCTTTTGCCTTCCAACTCTACTTACCCCGTGTTTACCTCTCCTGCCAAGACCTTTAGGCTGTGGGAATTAGAAATGGCCTTGTAGTAGGACTGAAACCATACAGATCCTTTCCTCCGAAGCACTTGGGAGAGATGAAACTGGTACTTGCGTGATGGGTCTTGGAATTGTGGGCACCTGTTGATTGAGGAGTTCCCCTGGGGCACGAAGCTAAAGCACAAACCAAGTTATTAAAAAAACAAAACAACACAAACAAAAAACAAACCAAAACATTCATCTGAAAAACACGTAAAGTTTAGTGAAAGAGTAAGAAGTTTAGTTTTCAGAGTCAATAGTCTAACAATGTTAGGAGACACTTGCTGTTGTAGCAAAAATAAGGTGGTGTCCTTGTATTGTGTACATTTAAATGCACATGTTTACTTTTAACTGTCATTTTCCCATTATATAAAGGGGAATGCCGATGCTTTGTACTCGCTACAAACCATGTAAAGAGAAACAAAAAAGTCTAGTCATCAGAACAAGTAAAGGCAGTTTCTCTTTACAGTGTTTATTGCAGCTTTCTTTTTTCTTTTTCTTCCCTCCCCTTGCTCTTTGATAAGAATCCCAATGGGGAGAGCACAGGATTTTCTGTCTGTAGTCTCGGCCGAGGACAAAAGGGGTGAATATTATAGGGCTGTTGTGCCCATCTCTTCAGCTCGCAACCAGACTCCCAAGTTACCTCTTCTGAGCCCGCTTTTGAATCATTACTGAGTTGTTTCCTCTGGTGTAAACTGGTTATTAGCATGAATAAGGGCTGCTTGTTCCAACCTAGCTGCAGATTGACATCTCGGGTGCTAGCTGACCCACCTTTTCATTCTTCTTTTCTTCTACTTTTTCCCCTCTTTTTTTTTTTTTTTTGATACCATCAGCATCATAAGCAGCTGTTTCATTCAGTCTCATCTCCTTGTTGGTAGAAATGTTAGAGGCAAACCTTGAACATGTTACTGTGTCTCATTATAGCAACCTCAGCACTGCTACACAGCAGCAGACTGATAATGTCTCTCCTATCACATAGGAGCATCTATGCTGCAGAACTTAGTTTGACAGGCCACCACAATAAACCACCTAGATATGACCACTTTTTTACTTTTGCAAAGATGATCAAAACCAGAACATAACAGAGCACCTAAAGCTCAGTATGTAATGTGTTCACGGTCTGGCAAATTGCCTTCATTTTATAATTTGGAAATGGAAGCACAGAGCAGAAAAATTAAGCATCTGTATGGATCTGAAGTCTCCTCCATCACCACAGTTACAGGATTAGTCTTCCTTGTGAATTATAATATTTTGTAGGCTGTGTCAAAGACACTCGCGTTATGCTGGTAGTTTGTGTCAGTTGTCCAAGCAATCATCTATTGCCTTGTCTTCCCTTCGAGAATTGTTTCTTTCAGGCAGTGGAGAAAGGAGATGGAGCTGCAGCAGGAGAAGGAGCTGGAAACCAGGAATTACTGACTTGACAAGGCAGGAGGCAAGGAGAAAGAAGGCAGTAAGTCTTCTTCATGAAGATCAACAGACATTTGGGGGTTGAAACAGCCTCCAGTGGTTGACATAAAGAGGTGATGGCAGAAAAGGCTCGTGATTCTGGAAGGGGGTTGATGGCAATTGTCAGCATAGACATGACCTGAGTGACTCGCCTGCAGTAGTGCAACAGCTTCATGGCTTTGCCAAGCATGCGGTGGCATGCTGGCAGAGTCTTTTGTGTGTTTATTTGCGCAGCATATCTATACTTAGCTTTTGTGCTCCTGAACATTACTTTTAACTTGATTAAACGAGTGTGTATTCTTTAATTTTAGAACTCAGTGGGTCCGGCAGATGACTTAAGGCTGGAGATGAAGCGTGTTTTCAAGGGGATCTTTAGCCCGGGCACAATTCACTTTGTGTCAGTAAAGATTTCAATCAAATGGGCAATGGAAGATTCCTTTACTAGGAAGGAAAATCACCTTTCTCTTTCGAATGGGCACAGCTGATCTGTGGCACAGTGGGCCATACAGACTCATAGTCTATGATGGAAATGTTAGGACTCTTTCAAGGTAAGCCAGGCAGTTGTGCAGACTTGCAAGGACAGCCTTGATGAATAGTCAGGACTTCAGGTTAACGCTGGAACCTTGCACCCAGCCTTTTGGAGCCTTTAACTAAGTGAAGACTTTCACGGGACTCGAGGTGATGGAGGATTTTTGTGGCTGTAGAACAAAACATCATAGATGAACATTACTCAGTTCTTCATGGGGCAATTTTCTTATGTGTTCATTTGCATTTAAAATTGGAGTTGAAAATAAGGCTTTTAGAAACTTTTAATTTCTATTTAATTATGAGAATTTAACTTCAGGGTCTCTATCTGATTTAAAAGAATAATTAAAATTAAGTATGGCTGGAGTGATTTTTCACAGTTTTTCTGCCTGTCCTTTAGGACTTAAAGTAATAGTAAATTATTTGTGGCTGGGGGTGATCTATATGTAAATTCCATTAAGAATGGAATTTTGTTATAGAGAAATTCAGATTATGAAAATGACATTGCTGCCTTGAACGTCAGTAGCTAATAAATGCATTGGTTGTTACCATTACTTCTCCTAATGTCCTCAATTAAAATGATTTAAAATAGTACAATAGATAAGCAAGATCAATTAATTTTATAAGATGATCAAAGGAATGTAGTTCTGCATTGTAAACGCTCTAAATGTGATAATGGCTTTATCAGGCGGGAAAATAATTTGAAGTAGCTTAAACCTTATTCATTTTAGCTCAAGGGGCTTTTATTTGTAGCTAATCAAATGGCCTTTTGTATTTGCTAAGGTAGAATTTTCAGATCCTGTGCATTAATTTTACAGAATAAATTCCAGACATTTTTGAAAGTAGCCAAAAAAATTCTCAGAGGGCTATGATTACAGGATCCCATATAATCAAAGAGAACACGATTATATTGATGTTCCTGAACAGGAGTAAGTTGTTTGCGTTTGCAGTCTTTGAGAATGTTATTTTAGATTGCTTTGCTGCAGCGGCGCTTATTTTACCAAGCTGTATAAAGCATTAGTTGGGACACTGTGCCCAGGTTTAACTTCCCTGTGACTGACCTTTTACATTAAATGGTTAATTATATGCAATTTCTCAGGTATTTCATGTCAAGTCTGTAGATTTGGAAGTGAAATATCTGGACGATATGATGAGAATACGTTGAAATGAGAATATGATGAAAATATGTTGTTTGACACATCTAAACGCAGCTTTGAAACCACGGATGAGGGAAGTGTCATGTTGGTTAACATACGGGTGAGACATGTTCACAATCCTGGGAGATTTCCTCCTTAATTTTTTAATGACCATCTGTTTGCCGTTAGTCAAATGACTTTGTCCCCAGTGTGCCTCATCTTATGCACTTAAAAAATTTTTGACTAAAAGTGCATAAGAGGTATAATAAAAATTTAGCTAGATAATCTAAGGCACCAAGAAGCACTAGACGACAGGCATTGTTCATCTTCCTGTGTTTGGATCCTGTGGAGGTTGGCCTTATAGACACTTGTTGAGAAGCCCCTGATGAAAATATTTTGGCCACTCTGTCACCTGTGTAAAAATAATAATCCTTAATATTGTGTCACCATCCAGATTTCATCAAGGGCTCTCAAGCACTGGAACCAGGGTGTCCAGGGAAGTGGTTGAGTCAGCATTCCTGGAGGTATTTAAAAGATGTGTAGATGTCACACTTAGGTACATGGTTTAGTGGCGGACTTGGCAGTGTTAAGTTTATAGTTGGACTTGATGATCTTAAGGGTCTTTTCCAACCTAAATGATTCTAGGGTCTTTCTAGTGTCCAATTTCCTGATGTCTGATAAGAGGTGCTAGAGGGGAGCAAATCAGCTCCATGTAGTGGAAGTGGTATCGTCTCTTCGTGGGGTGTAGATAGGGGAAACACCTGAGGAGAGAGAGAGGCAACCTGTTCTGCTCGGTCTGTTAGAGGATGTTTTTAGTTTTGGTAATTTGCACTTCAGAATCCGGCTGAATGCATGGGCTGTGCTTTGATATGTGTCATATTTTTCAGTTGTCTCAATGGGTTTCATGAATGTTTGGCATCTGTTCTCTCTCATCTCTAAATTAGTCTGTGATAAAGCAGTCTGAAAAGATTTACATGGATTTACTTTTTTAAAAAACAAAACAAAACAACACCAAAACCAAGCCCAACAAAAAAAACTATAAAAACATCCATTGTCCCCTCTGTAGCGTAGAAAGAGAAATAGGAAATGCTGGTTGGGAAAGAACACAGATAGATGGCATGATAAAGCCATTGCATGGTGGCCAAACAAGGGCAGAGGGAATGTGGGATGGAGAATGAAGGGCCAGTGGTGTGGGGAAATGAGGCTGTACACTGAGGAGAATGACAGAGCTCGTGTGAAGTGAGAAAAGGAGGAGGAGCACAGAGCTGTGTGATTCTGCACAAGAAACCCCTGGTTGGAGGGACATAAAGAGAAGGCATGTTGACATGGTTGCAGAGAACAGAAGTAATCATTGGTTATATATGCATTCTACTATGAAAAAAAAAAGTGCAATTTTTTAAAAATAATATTTTTCAATCTTAAGTCCACTTCTGAAGTACAATAGATATAAAAGAGCTTTATCTATAAAAGCAGAATAGTTATATTAAAAGGAAGTAGAGGCTTCCACAGAAGAGAGAAGAGCTCTTTGCAGAGTCAAGGGCAGAGCCAAGAATAAAATCTATATTTCAGAGTTCAGGATGAGAAGGCTGAAAGAAAGTTTGAAAGCCAAAACATGATGTAATACCCTCCTCTATTTGTCAAGTTCCGCTTGAACCTCAGGTTGGTTTCTTGTGCCCAGACCCCCCCTTCATTGGCAGCTGTTTCAGAATCTCACTGCTTTGCTGGTTAACGACCTTTTTCTAATTTCCAATTTCCTGCCACTTCTAATTGCTGATTTGTACTTGGTGCTTTCAATTAAGTGATTCTTTTTTGCTCCCTGGAGCCTCGTTTCTGCTTACCTCTCCCTCTCCGCTGGTATTTACAGACCTTACCCACGCTGCTTTGTTTTGGTAGGCTAAAAAAGGCAAACCTTGTTTTTCTCCTCTGACTTTGGGCTCTTTTCTTGATCTTCTTCAGCTGTTCTAGTTGCAGCCCGTCTCTCCAGAACATGAGTGACCAGATCAGCACTTGGTGTTGCTGATGAGGTTTTGCTGTGCCCTGTATATCGCAATCTGTACTTTGCTATCGCTATCAGAGGTACCTTTCTTAATACAGCGTAGATGCATGTTTGTAATCTAAGGAACTCTTGTGCTGCTTTGTCTCTCACCTTGATGTGGTTCGCAGGAGTGCTTATGCAAGTTATGATGTGTATGGACACAAAGCTTTATAAAACTATGTTTTTTTTTTTATAATCACAATTATATACAGTGGCTATAAGTGCTTTCTAGAGTTATCAAACAAACATAAAGTGTTATTGGTGCAATGTTTTTCTCTATAATATCACAGTAATTTTCCCTAAATTCATGGCTTGCAAAATAATTTTGGTCAGTGGCTAAAGTTGGCAGAAACTACATTCTGAGAATATAGCAAGCATGGAATTGATTTCCAATGAGGAAAACCTCTGGTTGTTCTCTCGAGCTCTCTGTTGAAGCGAGGTGTAATTTAGAATATGGTTTCATGTGCTTATGTTGCCCTGGACTGTGGGTAGGTAGGCAGTCATCTACAGTTACACCGGGACTTTGTTCTTCATTTCTTCTGGGCGGCGTCTTGCAACATTTCAGCTGAAGCCTCTGCCGTAATGGGCAAAGTACTGAAAGTGCTTTCTGTGCATCTTGTGTGCAATGCTCCGGTTAAAATAGTCTCTGTTTTTCCTTTTTTTTTTTTGTTTTTTTTTTGTTCTAGTGCTGCTTCTTAACAAGTAATTTAATAGGGTTTACTTGTGTACATATTTCCCATATAATATATAATTATTATAATATTTTGCAGTTTTCTTCAAGTTTACATGCATGATCTCTCTTCTATTTTTGTTGTTGAAATAATTGAGTAAAACTGGGACCAAGCCAGAAATGTCCCTGGGATCAAACATAAAGCTAACCTGATAACCACTATTTCTTTTAGTAACTAAAAGAACTCTGTACCAACCTTCTATTGTTTTAATCCGAACTGTTTCCCGAAGCTGTGTTGCAAGGCATTTTCGGATTCACGACAGCAATGTGTATGAGGTGGGATGAGCAAAAGAGAACTAGCTAAGTGGTTAACATAGGTGTGAGTAGGTGTGGGATAATGGTCGCAGAAGTGATTGCCAAAAGCTACGCTAAAGCCAGAGTATCTGCATCTTGTTCTCCCCAGCATCTAAGAAGCTAGAGATCAGTCAAAGAAGAAAAATTTTTGTGGCTGTATTAGTTAAAAATAAAGTTACATATAGCTTGGTATTTTTTCTCCTAGTGGCCATAAGCAGCTGAGAAGTAAGACTAGGGTGGACATGTGTTACATCCCCCTATATTGCCTTAAACGTTTCAACTCAGGGAAAAGTCTCATGAGCTTCACGTGCGACCACCTCCTCCTTTCATCGGAGTGGAAATGGATTAAGTCCCCATCCCTTCTCTGTCCCCTGAAGTTTTACAGACCTCCAGCAAAGCCCTTTTTCTCTCTTACTGTGTGTTGTTGCTGTTGGTTTATTTTTGGATGATGATACTACTGTTACACATAGTATTCAACATGCAGGAAAATCTTCAGTTTTTGCTCATTTGCTGGTAATCCCTGATATTTAGTTTTCTTTTCTGTGATAGATGCTGAGCACTGGGATGATGTTTTTGTGGATTTAACTATTGTAACACCAGGTTCTTACTCTCAAGCAGTACTGATCAGATTAGTTTCATATTGTTTGTTCTTGAGCATCCCAAACTGGTGGTGCTTTTTTTTTCTCTTCTTAGGTGCTTAGAACATGGTTGTTCATGTGGTTGCTATAGTATGAGACCTAGACTGACTGATTTACAGTTTCCCAAGTCTTTCTTAAATATAAATATAAATTTATTTGCCTAGCCACTATTTAGTGGTTTACACAAAAAGCTTCAAAAGATGAAATGAGCGCACTTGATGCACAACATCTGCCTGAGTGTGCAGAGAGCCAGAAATAGCTCCAGCATCTGCACTGGTCTTACTGAGTAAGATCGATATGAGATCCCAAACACGTGCTCTCTTATTTCTTAAAATGAGAAGGTACCATTTGGTATGCGGGTCAAAGAAGGGCAGAAACGAAGGGGAAATGAGGATAAAGTTATGGGGAGATAGGAAAAATATGCATTGTTGCAGCATAGAAAGTATACGAGTCTTGAGGAATGGGCTAATTAGGATTTTGCATTTCTAGTTTGTTGAAAGAGAAAAATCTTGTTTTTCTTGTTGCTCCCTAAGACATTACTATAACTATATGCCACTTAAGTGTCACACACAAAATACCTACATGGGAAAAAGGTGTATCTGCATTTTTAAGCAAATACATGAGGATAGATGGTAAACAAAAAAAGTTCAAGAAAAATATACACAGAATCACAGAATAGTCAGGGTTGGAAGGGACCTCTGGAGATCATCTAGTCCAACCCCCCCACCAGAGCAGGGTCACCTACAACAGGTTGCACAGGACACCGTCCAGGCGGGTTTTGAATGTCTCCAGAGTGGGAGACTCCACAGCCTCTCTGGGCAGCCTGTTCCAGTGCTCCACCACCCTCAAAGTAAAGAAGTTCCTCCTCATGTTAAGATGGAACTTCCTATGTTCAAGTTTGTGCCCATTACCCCTCGTCCTATCAATGGGCACCACTGAAAAAAGACTGCTCCCATCCCCCTGGCATCCTCCCTTCAAGTATTTGAAAGCATTAACAAGATCCGCCCTCAATCTTCTTTTCTCCAGACTAAAGAGACCCAAATCCCTCAGCCTCTCCTCATATGAAAGATGTTCCAATCCCCTAATCATCTTTGTAGCCCTTTGCTGGACCCTCTCCAGCAGATCCCTGTCCTTCTTGAACTGGGGAGCCCAGAACTGGACGCAGTATTCCAGATGCGGCCTCACTTGTTAATACTGGACTGTCATCGTCTTTGCAAGCTGCCTGACAAATTATCTTCATAACACAGCCCAGCAAATATTAAAATTTAGATCAAGAGGAGGAGGTATGGTATTGAAATTGTTTGCTATGTGTGCTTGCATTCAAATTAAGCCCTCTAATACAATGACCAAATGAAATAAGCTTGGGTCAGTCTCACAACTCCAGTATGTGTTTGAGCTGAAATACTGCACTTCATCTGCAGTGTAATTCCATTTGTGCTATTACATAATTAAATTGAGACTTGAATCATGCATTTTAAAAGATTATGTGACCATATGCAGCTTGAACAAGGGCCAACTTTTGATATAGTGCTCTTTTCATGATGTCTTTCTGCTAAGTTTGTTGTGGGTTGGATTTTTTGTTGAGTTTTTTTTTTGAGGGGGGGGAGTTGTGGGTTCTTTTGGTTGTTTTCGTTTTTCTTTTTAAATCAGAACTGAATGTTGCCAACAGTTAATGAATTGATATGATCTAAGCCTGGAGTCCTGCTTTATATAATTCAAAATCACCTTTGGGAAAGGAAAAGGGGAAAAAAAACCCTGTGAAGTCTGAAATGTGTACAGCATGAAATAATGATGTCCCCACTCATATGAGAATGTAAACTAAAACTGCAGAATGTGCTTTTATCAAATCATAGTCTTAATTAGGTTTTAGCAGAATGCTTTATAGTCAAGGTTTTGTTAAATAATTTAATTATGAAACAGTACACCTGATTTTCAAACTAAGCCAAATAATACTGCATGAGATAATTGGACAGCACTAACAACTGACTTTTACATACTTCCGTAAAGACAAGTGCTTTTGGGGAAGAAAAAAATAATCCCTCCAAACAAAACAACCTCCTCCCCCCCAAGAATTTCACCTTACAAACTTTCTGGAGTGGCCTGGCATGGTAAATTGTGGCATCTCACACATGGGAAGCAAGCCAGGGACAACTTGGAGCTGGGTGGTGAAGTTAAACTGTTGCCACAATGAATTGTGATAGGGGAATCGTGGCCGACGGTGAAAATTCCTTGAATTCAGGTTACTTTTGCCTGCGTTCCTGAGGTTTCAGTGCTACCTAATTTGAGCCCGACCTCTAGCTTGTGCATTGCTTGTAACTCAAACCCTGAGTTCTACCTGAAACCTGATCCAGCTCCAGACACAGCTTCTACAGACCTTTATCAAAATAAGAATAGAAGCAGTGGTGTGTACGAGGCTTTTGAGACAGACTCAGTGAGGAGCTAGAGCATAGCACCCCATAATAATATGCTAACAGAACTCAGTGTTGCTGAGCAAGTAAGGTGTATTAGATTTTTGTTCTGTTTTGTTGTGGCTTCTTTTTTCNTTTTTTGGCCAGAGAATACTTTCAACCAGGTGTGTCTGTATTCCCAGGTATGTTCAGCTAGTACTGGATCTTGTAATGCTTTAATATAACCAAATATATGCCCAAAATCATGGGGCACAGTCCGGGTAGAACAGGTGGTACCACAGCTTCTGGGAGCAAGGAATCTTGCTTTGGATTTCCAGTACTGTTGTGTCCAACACATCACTGGTCGCTTTAACAACTTGTGACTTGATGGATATAAAACTGAAAGATTTAATGAAGGAAGCTTCTATTCTGCATTTTGTTTTTGTTAAAATATTGTCCTAAGTCTGCACAGGTTCATACAACGGCATTTGACCAGATCCTGAGAAGGCCAGGAGACAATACTTGGGGACAGGGATGAACCACCTTTTTTTATAGGGCTGCTTACTTGACCCTGTAATATCACAGTGCACTCAGTCGCAGTTTTGGAAGTGTCTTTTATGAATTTCTCATGTCCTGTATATGTATCCTGTAGACTTTGACCAACTGTGTCATTCCATCTTCCAGAATCCTTTCTTGTCTTGTGCAGAAGTGCATTACTAGTGGCAGGGTGTATGCCTACTTTAAATATTTTAATGTTTCTTGGAATGAAAAGTAATGCATGAGCAAAACAGTACAATGTATTTTAATTTCAAGAGATGGGATTGCTACCAGTAACCTGCATGTTCGTAAAGGGGAAGGTCTCCACTGTTCAGTCAAACCTTGGATTTGTATGTGGCCTTAGTTGAACTGGACAAAAAGGCAGTTCCACAGATCCTCTATTTATTGCCTGTAACGCTGCTTCATTTAACAGCCTTCATATCACATTTATAGGATTTATGTTTATCTTAAATACAGGGACAGCTCTGCAAGTTGCAGTACCTGAGCTAGCCAGGTAATGTCTGCTGTTATCTTCATTGAAGTCCTCTAAGGAAGGCGATGACTCTTCCCATGGGCGCAGTGCAGTCCCAGCAGGGGAACAGAATGGCCTGGTGGCCATGCCGCGTGACATGGGAGTGTGCACGGAGGGACCAGGAGCCCCAGGTACAGTGTGCTCTGCTCTCATACCCACGTTAGGAATAGCAAACTGAAGAGGCTTGTCCTGCATTCTTTCTACATAACTTCAGGTGCTTCACTGAGGTAGGTATTTAAGAAGTAAAACCTCCTTGGTACTCTAATCAATGGAGGAAACTGGGCATGACTTCAGGAAGGGAACAGGGTCTAACCTTGAGGTGACTGAATCATCTTCTTGGTCCATGCCCCTTGCTCCCCTTGATGTCTAGAAGAGCTGCCCTGCTGAATCGTCGTGGCTACGTGCCTGCAGTTAGAGGGTAGGAGACCCTGTGCAAGGGAGTGTTTCCAGGATGGTCCAAGATGTTTGAGTTGGAGGCAGAAAGTGAAACGGGCCTTTCCCTGTCCTTGGTTTAATGTGAGACCTCATTTCTTGGTACAGTCTCTTTTTGTCATACATAACTTCTTGATCTGGTTTTCCTGTTTTTTATTAATTTAGAGCTCTAGGAGAAGATTGCTGCTTTTCTGTAGCAAAATGTTCACCCTCCTGGGGGAAGTTAAGTGCGGCCAGTGTATCAACCACACAAAACCTGTGGTGGTATAGGGGATGGTTTCATGTGAATGGCAAAGTTCTCCTCCCCAAAGCTGCTGTAAATTCCTGTTTGCTGAAGGTCTGCTGGTGAACTTGTTTACTTTTAGAATGAAAAACAGCTTTGAGAAGCGTTGAATAGTGCGAGCATCAGTCTGGTCTTAGCATCTTTCTTCTCTATCTTGGCTCATGTACATTTTTACAGTGGTCTGTGACTTGAAAAATATTTTATTCTTGATTTGTTAAACTCTGCATTTGGAAGAAAGAGTCAAGAAATAACTTTTTGTTCCATTTGAGTGAACGTTAGAAATGCAGAAAGGTGGTTAAGAATCATTTCATGTGTCTGGTATACCAATCCATGGATGGCAGCAAGGTGTGCGCAAGAGTAGTAGGTATTATTGCAAGGCTGGGGTCTCCTCCCAGTTTCCACTGAAACTTTAGCTTTTCTACTGATTTTTATATGGATTTGTTTCCATAATTTAATTTCACCAAATTCAGGTGATTAAGTGATTACTATTACTACTTGCAGCTTAAAACTCTTTCAGTGGATGTTTTTTTTTATGTGACTGCATATTCTGATGAGCCATTCTGTACAATACAGAAGGGATGATATATTCATGAATAAAACAAGACAGCATATCACTGAAAACTGGAATATATTTGGTGTAGTTATATATTTAATCTTACTACAGGAAAAGTAAGAAGCCTTCATTGTTATGGCTGGAATAGGTATTAATTTACTTTTACATACAATTAAAAAGATTTCTACTGCTAAGTGTACAGACAAGGTGAACTGTTTGTATTCTAGGGCTTCAAATTGGCATCACCGATTGATTATCATGCTGCTTTCCAGAGCGTTGGTACTCTAACCTGGGGACCCAGCTGATCCTGCAGATGAGGCTGAGTTCACAGCTCCCAAGTTGCGCTGCAGGTCCTTCGTTACACTGCACAAAGCTTCTAGCCTCAGCAGAGAAGGCAAATGATGAGGTAGTTGAAGTTGAGTTGCTAATGGTCTTTCCTCCAAATAGACATCCCTAATAAATCAAACCCCAATACTATAATAGTTGCTACTGATACTATCAAGCCTGTATTTATTTTTAATTCACCTGTGCTTTCTCTCCTGAGCAGTGTTCATCAAAGTCAGTCTCCTAACTTAAAATGCTTTGGTTATTCCTAGAATGCCATCCTGGTTTGGTTCAGCTGTTGGTCTGTGTGTTGTTTCTCCTTAATCTGGAGCAGCATTTTTTTTAAAAAAAGTGCAATTACATTTTCATTAATGGTTTTCAAGATTGGTCTTGTGCACATGTCATTGTGTTAAGCGTCTTATGAACTAGTGCAGCTGAATCGTACTCCAGGTTAGTCCAAAAGTTTCATAGCTGTGTTTTCAACATTTTTGCATCAAATACGGAAAACCACTGCATTTTTCCAAGCTTTGGTTGGGCTAGTTAAATTTCAGAGGTTTATCTCGTCATTATTGGTCTTTAAATACAGTCATCATCATAAACGCCCCTCTGTTTCCGTTTACTCTGCAGAGGTCAAAAGATGAGGTTGGTTTATGAGCTTATTCTGCCATGTGTCACTATCAGCAGCACAATAGAACAGCAGGATGGAGAGGCAGCTCTCACCTCTCCATTTATTACTCTTGTCAACTTGGAAAGGATTTTTTACCTTGTGAAAGGCCCATCAGCAATGAATCAGTGAAGTGAAGACGACAGTTGATTTGTGAATTCAGATTATATAAAGTGACTAGGCTTCAGTGGACTGTGTAGATAAAGCAACTGTCATGATAAGGTGGCATGTGCAATTCCACAAAACCAAATTTATTGCACATTTGAGGAAATCATCCTATTTTAAAATGCCATAAATTTGAAATTGAATATAAGTTATGCCCTTGAATTTTGATTTATATTTTGAATATTTTTAATGTGATGCTAAGTAGCATAAATTCAATGCTAGGAGTTTATGCATGCCTCTTTTAAGGGTCATTTTGACTTTTCTTCTGAATATGTTATCACATTCCTGATATTTTATTCCAAGCAGAAAAATCATTTTAGTTGATATTTAAACTTAATAAACATCAGCAAAGATCAAACTGGGATGGCTAGAATAAGACAGGCAAAGTTGATGGAGAAAGGGAGGGAGCCACAATTTTCTTCCTATATACACGCACACGCGCACTTATTAGTAGCAAACGCTGTGTTTATTGTCAACATATATTTCCAGGCCATTAGCGATATAAATGCCTCTCAGGTGTTTAATAGAAGAAAGGGAATAATTTCACGGCCTCACAGCGCTCATTCATTTGACCTTTTCTGTAGTGTCGATCCTTAGCCCTCATAAGGCTTTTCTTTGCTTACAATTGCAGATTCTTTCAGCACTCCCACTCCCTAAACTTTGTGGGGATGTGGGAGTGGCATCTCACGCTCTGCATCATGAGACTTTTCAGTCGTGTTGCAAAACTTGGAGGTTTTGTAGAAAAAAATGTTTTGTTTGGGGTGGAACGTACATATGGACCCACAAAGTCTGATGCCACTTAAAGGAGAAAAGGTTCTGGCACAAGACGTAAGAAAATATTGTGAATAACCGCCCTCTTCTTGGTGGTTATACAAAGTGCTGTGGAATATCCATTACCCATTTTAAGAGCTGCCAAATGCTATAGGATTAGGCAAGGAATAAGCAGTCTTTTCAAAATATTTCATGACAGCTTTACATTAAAAAGAGTTTTAGGTTAAGAACATAACACCTGCTGGACTGGATCAGATTTGGATGGTCTCTCTGACACTGGTCTGCACCAGATGCTTACAGAAAGGTGCAAAGAAACCTATAATGGAAAAAGTGTCAATTGAGGGATTTTCTCTGTAAACCAATGCATCTAGCAATTGGCTTATGCCCACAAGTCTGAGTTTTAGTATCACTTATAAATGTCTTTTTCCTTTCTGGTATAACTGTGGATGTTCTTATTATTCACATAAATGTCTAAGCCTTTTTGAATCCTGCTAAGCGCTTGCCTTCAATAATATCTTGTGACAATGAGTTCCACATGTAAATTTGGTAGTGTATAAAAAATACATTTTGGTATAGATTTGCTGCCTTTAATTTCACTGGGCGCTTTTTTCAAAGGTTGGAGCTTTTAAAAAAACCAAACCTTCAGAAGGCGCACACAGCTACAATAATGACTTTAATATGTTTCATTATTTATTTTTCTTCGTGCTTTAAAGTCACGAAACAAGGAAGTTCACAGGGTCTACAGGCCATCTTAAGACAGGCCCTTATTCTCTTACAACACATCTGGGTGTATAATGTCACTTCAGAGAGACGCCTCCTCTCATAATCCCGGTCCTGCAGAGTTTAGCAGAGAGTTTCTGCCTTAGCTCTGCCTGTTTTGTTGATTATTAAATTTTAGGTTTCAGCCTGGACTTTAGAAAGCAGTGTACTTCAAAGAATCGTTGGTTTGCATAAGCGTCCACATGTTTGGACACTTACCAAACATATGGATTTCTCCAAATCGCCTCTGCCCATAAAATGAGATGGACATCTTGAGCAATCAGATTTTTTCCTCCGATACTCTTAATATCCGCAAGTTATAATCTCTAGGTAAATGTGAGCAAAGATTAGTTTAAGAGCGGGTGCTGTTTACCTGACAGCTTGTTTGAAAGAGGTTTTTATTTAATCGCTGGATTGGCCTCTTACAGGTTAACGACGTCTGTACTGGCAAGGATACGACTTGTCATATTTCATTTTGTATCATTTGGATGCCGAAGTGATGCATGTGAATCTGAAAATGAGTCCTTTGGAGAGAACTTCTTGGGAGCTATTGCAGCCAGAAATCCCTCCTGGCACGCGCCAGGTCAACATTTCCTAAGTATGTTCTAGGCAGAGCCGGGCTCTCTGATGTGGTCCAGGCTACTGACCTTTCAAACAAGGCACTGCTTCCGCAGCCTTCCAGGCTCCAGATGGCAATAAAACCTGGGGTAAAATTCTACCTCCGTAGTTTAATGGGAACACTTAAACCACCTTCTGATTTCTCCATGGTACCTATGATAGCATTTAGAAAAAGACCACAGCGCCCAAAAATCTCTGTAGCTTGTGGCCCTTTTTCTTGTGTGGTATCACCCGCCAGCAGAGAACTGGCGCGTCTGCCGTGGTTGGCGCCTTGGTGTCATTCATGTCTGGGATGGATGCTCCTTTCATCATCCCCATGCCTTGTCTGTAACTGCACGTGCTGGAGAACTGCAGCACAGGAACAGAAGTATGGGTTAGGGGACCCATCCAGAAAGAAGCTTCAAACGCTAGAATAATAACCCTAATAATCCATGGGGCTGTGAGGTTTCTGTTACTTAGAGGCAAAGACACAATTTAACTGGAAAGGAGGAACATAGAATGAGTTACAATCCCAAGGAGATTCAGGTTATCTGAGAATAACAAATCTACATCAGATTAGTCTGAATTCTGTTGCAGGGGTTGGTTGCTACATTTGCTAGGCTGTAATGAGTACTGGAGAGACTATTTATCGTTTGCATGGTTTTGAAGAGCAGAAAGCACAAGATTATTAATCTTTGTACGAGATCTTTGTATGGACTGTTGTGAGAATTTGGACATTTACAAAGCAAGTCATCTCTTTTGACTAGTTTTCACTGGTTTTAAACTAAAAGGTGTTTATTAAAAGGGGGAAAGATGGAGAAGAGTAGTCTGCTTTGTGAAGGACAGTCCATAAACTCGTCCTTAAAACTCAAAGCATGCAAGAGTACAAGTACCGCAAAGAGCGCAGCGTCCTTTCCTGTTTATTACTTGTGTTTGTGGCACTTGGGTTCTCTCTCTCCGAAACACAACTGCGACTGCACGGTGCAGTGTAGAAGGGACCACAAAACTGCTCTTTGCCCCCAGAGGTTTACAGCTGGAACAGCACAGAGGCAGCATGGGGGGGCAAGGAAAATGCAACTGTACTGGTCAGGCTAAAAAGCTGGAAAGTAATTTTTCTCTTCCTGTTGGCATTTAGACAAATCACTTCACAAAAATCTTTGTTTCTTCAAACAAAGCATGTCTTTTTTTTTTTTTTTTCTTTTCCCTTAAATCTCGTCTTGTGTTAGAACTGCTCTTCAGCTGAAACGCAATCCTGTGCTGGAGAGGATAGATAGGGCAGCAGACTGGATGTTGCCACTAGAACGTAGGTAAATGAGAAAACACTTGTGCTTCTCTTTTTAGGGACTGGCAGCTTTGAAAACTAGCTTTCATGTGAATATCAGAAACTTTATTGCCTTGACTTGGGTGACCTCATCTACTAGAATGAAGTCATTCATCGAGCCAAGAAAGACAAACCTTCGTTCCAGAGAATTAATCAAGTCCATCAAGTGCTCTGCTTACATCTTATCTCCAGCCAGTGAGAGAGCAAGCAGTTAAAAACTTGACAGCCACCAGATAGCCTCCTGTTCTTCATGTTATGCTAACATCAAAAAGGAGCAAAGAGGCTTCCAAAAGCTCAAACTTGCTACTGGATAAGCACAGCTTGACATAATTTCTGACTTGGGGATTACATTGTTTCAAATCAAGGTATTTCTTCGAGAACAAAAACATGGCATTCCAGTGAACTTTAGCTTTTTTTAAAAAAAACTATTAACTCTGCCAGATAGGAATGCTGAGCACATAATTGCTCACCCTGCCTTTTCATCCCAAGCTATCGCAGAACCCATAAACATTCCAATTAGGCAGCCAATTAAAATGAGAAAGAGCCCTCCTGAATTATACAGCAGTTGGAGGCTGTTCTGCCTTTCTAGTTGTCAGCCAGTGAAAGGTTTTTATTGCATTTGAACTGAAGGAGGTGAAAGAATTAAGTGAAACAGTGATGTTTGAAAGGCCCATGTGAAGGGGCAGAGCAGTGATAATAGTTCTCAGCACTAGTGACAGGGAGCCATTAGTAAGCTATGAAAAGCTTTGTTATGCTAAGAGGTGGACATTATAAAAGGTAGAAGAAAGCAGTTACTTATAAATAAAAAAACCCTTAATTTTGTTATTTTATTACTGTTATGGCAGGGACTGTATAATTTGAAAATCTGCTTATTTCACATGATGTCTTGGTTTTGTTTTGTTTTTTGTTTTGTTTTGTTTTTAAAGGGTTATTTTTCAGCTGAGCTAAAGCTGGCCATCCTGTTCCCAAAGTGTCTGGTGCGGCATTTTTTCAGAGTAAATTATTTTCCGCCAAAATGGCATCCATTAAGATACCAGATAGCGATCGTATGACACAGAGATCCAAAGCCAGAGAAGGCAAAGGGAAAAGCTAAATGTTTTGGATGCTGGATCGAAAACATGTCATTTTGCAAAAGTGGATTATAGCATAAAACTTTCCCTTTCTTATCCTCCATGGGGAGGCGTAGAATCTTACTAGTTCTCTTTATGCACCATGAAAGTTGTCTTTGCTGTGCGGGTTTGTGCCCTTGATTACACCATTCTTGACCTTTGGGTGATGGCTAAAGCAGTTCCATACACCCTAAATGACCAGTGTGAATTTACCAGCAAACCTTTTTTTTCTGAGGCATACCCCACACCAAATATCAAGGAAAGAGCTGGTTTACCCTAATACCACCTCACTGTGTTAATTTTCTTACTTTTCCCCTTATTCTTCACCTGTTAAATGCTTTTGGCAAGGTTTCACTCCATTAGCAGGACAGTCTTGGCTGTATAAGGAGAAATAGAGCGGAGGAGTGATGGGGGGGTAGTATGTGGGTTGGTCCTTCCTCTGTCTCAGACATGTCTGAACAAAACTGTGCTACACTGAGTAATTTGTATTTTCCTTAGGGCAGGAACAACTTATTCTATGTTCTTTGAAGCTTGCATGTTCTTATGCTGTTTAACCTGAAATAGTATCCCCTAAATGTGTCTGTTTAGTGGCATATGCTGTCAATTGATACCATGCCTTTTCACGTGCAGTAGTATCAATGTCCTATGCTTAGTTTTTCAGTCAAGTTTAATCTCTCTGACCCCTCTTCATCTCCTCTCTTACCCACAGTGCTCTCTGCCTCATCTTCTGTTTCTTCTTGCATGCCTGCCTGTCCCGTGCTTCCGTTTTCCCCGTATTTTCTGTTTTCTTCGTTAATATTTACTGTTCAGCCATTGTCCACGTAAGGGACCCCGTACTGCAGCTCTTATCTGAGCAGACCTCAGTTGGGATTACTGCTGCCTCCTCGCTTATGCCTTTGGTTTCTTATTTGTCACCACCCTGCCATAATGGGAAAGGGTCTGGTGATTTACCTGTAGTTTGCTGTGATGGCACACGGTCCTTCCCCAGAGCAGTGGCTACCTCCAGAGCTGGGTGACCAGCGCTCCAAGGCAGAGTGGGATCACGGCCCTGGGGCAGGAGGGATACTGGCTGTGCTCAGACATCTCTTCCTGGAGAGAGATAAAGAGCAGCGTCAAAGATGGAGGCTGGGTAGACACTAGAGCCATGAAACTATGAAATGCATATATCCTACAGCTTTTCCATAGGCAGGATATTTTATTTATTAGAAATATGTTTTCTGGCAGCTCGGAAAGTGTGACTTTTTCCCGCAGAGACAGTTTCATATGTTGAAAGAGCATAAAAAGCGGGAGACATTCTGTGCATAACATGTCCTAAAGGCTTATATGTGTTTTCCCGCTTGGACTTGTGCATGCATCTCATCAAAACAGGGCACAAGGAAGCTGTTTTATAGCATCTGTGGTGCAGAAGGTCAGACTAGGTCTAACAATCACTTATGGCACACGTATCTGTGTAAGACAATTAGTTTTCATAGTAAAACATGGCAGTGTTCATTTCCTGTTGTTTTCCTTTTGCCAAGTTTCCATATGCACAACAGCATGGCTGGGGTAATGGCTGGGCTATGCAGAAGGTGCGCGTGCTGCTGTCTGAGGAAGCAGGATGGCTTTTGCCGTAAGAGAGAATAGAAATGGGCTAGTCTGGGTTGTTTCTGAAAGACTACTTCTAGTCATGATTCTGGTGTCATTCATTTCTAGAAATTAATTTCCAGTTTGACCCATAACTCCTGGAAGGCAATCGAAAAGCTTTAAGTGGCTTCAGTGAATCTGGTGAACGTAGAGCAACAACTCTTTGTTGCTATCTTCCTTCTTCACGCTGCGTGAAGGATGCTCGCAGTACTTCCACGGGTGGGTGGAGCGTATCTGCATGCAGGCGCTTCCCAGTGTCACCTCTGCAAAGGGAAATGATGAGCGGGGTACCAGTGAGTGTCCCACACTGCTGCCAGTTAGGTGGATGTGTACCAGTATGGGTGCAGAAACTGAATTTAACTCAAAATAGAAGCTTTTGATTTCAGGAAAATCTCACCTTTATATAGGAATAGCATAAAATTATGTTTAGTCGGTAGAAGATACTCCAGTACAAACTGGCAGCATCTCCTGGCTTAAAAAAAGGAGTGTTTCTCATGCAGTACCCAGACCAAATGACGTTTTCCAGACAAGAGATGACCACCACCAGACACTGTGCATACCCGGAGACAAGGATCAGCTTCACAACCACCAGCAGTTACTTAAAAGAGACTGTGGTAGAAGCTACCCAGATCTGTCTTTCTGCTTGGAGACACTGACAGATGGGAAATTGTATTGTTAGTTTCAGGATGTAAAATAAGTCCGATCCAAGAAAAATACTGATTGCTTTTTCACTAGGTGGGAAACAGGTAGTACAGAAATTAAACTGACTGACTCCAGTTGTATCTGAGGCTGCAGACAACAGGACAAATCCAGCTTGAGTTAGATATCACTGCATAATAAATTGACTTTTAATGTCGATGTGAACTTCTAACATGTTATTAAAATGGGCTATTCCTGGCAGCATTCAGATAATCCTGCTAGAAATGGACAAGCAGGAGAGGAACTCCACCAGGCAAACTGGCTGAATTGGTAACGTTGTGAATTAAGGAAAGGGGGAGAAAGAGAGGAGAGGAAGAACAAAGAGAAGAAAGAGTGACCATATAATAATCATGCCAAAGACTGATGCTGTGTAAGACTGAAGTTGCCAGTATCAAATCAGGACCACTGTTTCACTGCCTGCTGTTTTACGCGTGACTAGAAATTGAATTAAAAAATGAATACTGCTGAGTAGAAGTTTCCCCTAGAAATGAAATGTAGGGACTGCACCAGCACGGTTGGGTTTTCAGAGCTTGCCACACAGGCAGAGAGCAGGACCTGTAAAGTGGCTGTGGCACTTGATAAAATAATTTTTAGAAAAAAAGTTGTAAAAAAAAAAAAATTAACAAACGTTAACAAGAATATTTCTAGAAAGTACATGAGAAGCTGTTTTTTAAGTATGAAGTTGTTTACAAACAGCGATGTGCTTGGAGATAACGCTTCTGTACCACACTGAACCTATGTCAGGTCACGCTCCTTGGAGTACTTTCTGTGTTAGATTCCTCAGCACGTAGATAGAAATGAAGGAGAAATTAATTTGTGTGCTGAAGGGTGACCTGACTGAGCCTGGGGCAGTACCTTGAGCATGACCCATACCCAGTCTGAGAGCTGATGACAGTCTTATATGCACAGATGACATAGAGCCTCTGAAATATGGGAGGAAATTCTAGTGGGTACGGAGACGGTCCTAAAACTCTTCATGGAAATGATAATCACTGGCCAGAAATAAGAGGTCTGGTCTGATGATCTCAAGGGGGAGGGCAGGGCAGAGCTGCAAGTAAAGGAGAGGGGAACCAAGATCACTAACCAGACGTGTGAGATTACTGTGGAGGCCCTCAAAACTCATCATCTGTTTTGGCACGATACCGCTGATAAAGGGACATAGAATGAAGTAAATCCCTGACTGTGTCAGCTGGTCTGTTAATTGCAGTGTCCCAGTAAGCAAATATTACAGTATCTTTGTTGTTGTTGCATTTCTCGCAGTGTCCTAACTTCAAACTCTGTGAATTTTGTATTCCAGCCATAAGTGGCAAAATGCAGTGGCACAGCCATACCAGGGCAGTGAATATTACCCGTGCAGTTTGCTCCAGGAGATTTAAGGCTCTTGCTTTTATTTTTTACTGATCAGCTTGTGATTTATATCCATATCTTTAAAGCTGTTAAAGTAACAGAAACTGGGCTATGATGTGGCCGTGCTGCATACGTGTGGTCTTTAAACAGAAAAGCATGTAAAGGATAATTGCATTTTTCTGATTTTTTTGGACAAAAATGTTCAAATATACTTTAATAGTTAATTGCATGCATGTTTCAATTTGCCTTTTTTTCTGTAATTAATTTTTAATGGTAAGAAACATGAGAAATCATCATTATTTTGACTATTTAGTCTTGCTTGCTGCTTAATCCTCTAAATTTACTGCAGAGATAATGGGAAGAAGGATGACATCATGCATATACAGCTGCCTTTTTAAGTGCCAGGGCCAGAGGAACCACTTATAGTAATTAGGAAATCCTTAAACAAGTGTTTGTGAAGTATTGGCTAACCCTCACTGTTTGCTTTTTTTCTGGCACCACACTAGAAAGGTTTGACCTTGAATAATTATCTACTCACTGACTTTCTATCCTTTCCAGTTACTGGAGCACACAGGCTACTGGTTGATTGCTTTATTGTGGTCTGATCTTTTCCATATTTTAAAATATAAATAAAATTAAAAGGCCACACTCCCCCTTAGTCAAGCAGGAAGGTGACTGAAGTGCGGTACTGAGCAGGCCCCAAGGAGTATTTCAGAAGGATCAAAGATAAATAGAGTAATATTTAATTAGCCTTCTATAAAATACTTAAACTGTAAATTACCAGCCTTTTCACATGCAGTTCTTTAGAACTTCTTTCAATTCATTTTGACTCTTTCCGTCTGGTAATTATTTCAGAATCTTCCTACAGTAGACTTAGATTTATTTTTACCTTAATTATCATCACTCACTTTTTATGTTTTCAGTTCTAGACCCAGGAAAAATTGCACAGCTCAAAGACAATTGTGAACCACTTCTGAATATTTGGTTCAACTGATTAAAAATAGGGTCTTCTAAAAAAAAAACCAAAAACAGAGGATGAAGTGTTAAATATAGCATCTTTTGTCTGATCCAGTCAAGTTTCAAACTTGTCATTTACACATTTTAAATTCATCTCCTTATTCAGCCTGCATAGCATTCAGACTTTGGACCACTGGATGCAGAAAACCTTGTTCACTAGTGCAGTGAGGCACTACGCCAATTGGTCAAAGTCATTCTTCTCAGAATTATATTAACTCACATAACAGAATACTTTTTTTTTATCAGAAAGGTTATCATATTTTTATGTGTGGTGAAAAAATACATTTGAACACAGTTATAGGAAAAAATTCAAACCAAAACAAGTCCAGACACAAATATCAGCGTACGAGTATTTCTTTCCAATGAATTGCATTTGTATTCTGTCTTCACCATATGCTAATTTTTAGGCTAAAATCTATGGTGATATCCTTGTAGAAAAGAATACATTATTATTTTTCTACGAAATTTAACTTTAAAATAAACCTTTGCTTGCTTTCTGACTTCTTTTTAATTGCCATTCTACCTCCCCTACTACTGAATGAATTCATACAGTTGTCATTTTTTTTAAAAAAAACCCCACCTTATCTTTTAGCCAAATTAAACTGTGTCATACTGGGTATCTTTAAAGGTCCTTCATCTACTCTATTATATCTAAGAAGCAGCACCACTGTCAAAAAAATCAACTAATTAAGAATGCAATGCTGAGACATCACCTTAGAGGCAGTGTCTTTTAGGAACAATGCTGCCAACAGAAGGGTCAAGGAACGTGACACCAGCTGCTGTCTGCGTGCTGGGACGCTGGCGCAGCCCTGCACATGGCTCCTTTCTGTTCCGTAGCCCCTGCAATGACTGCGTGGCCTTCGTAAACATTAGCAAGATTAAAACTCGGGAGTTTCTGTTTCTGAACTGCAAGCTTCTACCCCGGGAAATTTGTGAGACGTTATTGTGAGTCTTGTATACACAATTATATATGACAGCCATGTATTATTGAGAAAATGAAGTGGCGTATATACTGTGAGGTTCCTAAGGAGCACTGCAGTGAGTTCTGAAGAGCCGCTGGTATGTTTCCTCGTCTAATCTGATTACTCAGTCCAGTGGAAGGGGAGCTTGAATTGTTCTGAATTATACTTTGTCAAATCTCAAGACTGACAAAGTGAATCTGACTTACATATGAAAAATGGATAAACCCGTGCTTTATTCCTAATGGCAGTCTTTCTCCAGAGATGATTGTAAATTCCACTTACTTTGGCTTAGAACACTTGCAATGTAGCTGGAAACAATTTTCAAAACATTAAACTCTTTAAAATAGAACCCGTTCTGTCTTGAGAAAGAATCTTGCCTCATCAAAGAATAAGAAAAACTGTGTTTGATGGAAGTTTGGTTAAAGGAAATCTCTGTAGTGCCATCTGAAACTTGCTAAACTGGGGGCAGTATTTTGCCAGGGAGGAGTGCGCATCAGTGGAGGTGGAGGGGTGGTGTGCAGACCAGACGATGGACGATGGACGTGGGAGAGCCCTTAGGGGTGGAAAGCACAGAGTGAAAGTTTTCGAACATTAAGCCCTAAATTGAGGTTTCCACGTTCTTTATGTGGCCCTCTAAGTGAAATCTTAAAATTTTAAGGTCTCTGAGCTGCTAGATCTGCGGAGACTTTTGTGCATGTGCCTCAGTTTTGAAAAGAAACCCATCAGTAGATGGTATCTGTTTTTCCTGCTCTTTCTGTTTAATATGTTAGAGACTTGATTTTTATAATTATATAATTCTGAATTTTATTTTTTGTACAAGAGCAATCGTAACAAACAGTATCCAGCTTAGGATTTTATAAACAGTATAACACTCATGAGTGAACACCAAGCAAATCATTCTTCTGGCACATAATAGCTTAATTTCAAAATAAAGATTATTTCAATTAAAACTGGAGCCAATCTGTTTCTGGGTTTAAAATTACTATTTCATAATGTACATCACAACGCGTGACAGCTTGGGACAGGAAATGACTAATACTTTATGCAATTTAACTTATATCAGTGGTAGCTTAACCTTGATGCCTTGGCCATATTTCAACTGGAGTTAACACCCTTATTTATATAAAATTGCTGTGAGACGTTCAACAACACGAAGTGGCCGGAGCCGTTGTTTTACAACTCATCCCAAAGAGTGCCTGTGCAGCACACACCCTCTCAGCTTTTGGGACACTGACTCATGGCTGCTGCAGCACGGATGCACTGAGTCATCAGCTCCGCTCATGGAGGCAATTTGGTGGTTCTTTCTCGGCCAGACACCTCTCCAAACAGAATTACATCCCTGCACATTTTATCCTGTGGATCTACGGCCTCAGGCGTAAATGAGAACAACTTCCTCAGCCTCTTGCCCGATCTCCTGGGTTTGAGGACCTTTTTTGGGTGCAGGGACGTGGGACTCGGTGCTTTGCAGTTTTAGCCCTGAATGTCCTCTCCCCCAGGAAAGAGTCCCACGAGGCAGCAGGAGTGTCTCCTGCTCCCTCCTACAGCAGCTGAGCTTGTGGTATCCCTTCCAGTTGTCTGCAAGAAGAGAAAAGCAAAATTGCTGTTTGGGCAGTTTTTTTGATGTGGGTTCAGGACTGACTGACTCAACGTTAAAAAGGCTTGACTGTTTGCCAGAATGCTAATGTAAGTAATTGGAAGAGCTCCTAAGTGGCTTTACAGTACAAATATTTTTTAATTACTCATTGTAAAGATATAATGTGCCAAAGGTAAGTGGTGTCGAAACAGGATGTTGTGGCGTGGAAACTCAGGCTCTTCAAAAACACGGGGGGGTTAAAAATGGCTGTTGTTGCGGGGTCCTCTCTGCTCAGAGCATGTTCGTTCATCCTGGGGAGCAGCAGTAACGTTCAGGCATCTCTGGGTCCACCACAGTTTAGATACTGAGAAAAAAAATGTTGTTCTTCCAGCTGTTTTGGTTTGGCTGTTTTTCTGTCTTTTCTGTGTAGTTTCCTGAGCAGATTGCTATTTTCAATCAATCTGTCATTGTAGTAACAACCACCAGGGACCCTCTCCCACTGTCACTCTGATCCAGGTGCTCAGTCGTGAGTGCCAATGTGAGGGCAGAGGGTGCTCAGAGCTGGAATGGTTTCCTTTGAGATGTGTGTTAAATCCAGTGATATAATCGCCTATGGCCACGAGGCTCTGCCATTCCAGGGTGTCACATTGTACCACCACTGGGCTGAACTTACTCCTCTACTAATTTTAGTCTTGTACTGTTTCTTCAGAAGAGGAAAGAGTGCATAAGAGGAGAAAATTAAAAATATCTTTTAAAAGAAGAATATATGAAAAATACAGTTTATGATTTGTGATATCACTAGATGCTTAGATGTCGTCTGCACATATTTAAATATAATGCATTTGTTAAACCTCCAGCCTTTTCAGACTCAAACATACTTGCATTGAAATGTTGTTGTGCTGAATTTTTCAGCTTATTCGGGAATTGTGTTTGTTTATCTTATTTTAGGGTTATGTAAGCATATGCACACGTGCACACTCATACCCCTCCTATAGCGTGTGCTACTGGAAATGAGCAAGTAGCTCTTTTCATGGATGAACGGGTGCTGGATATTTGAGGAGGTCTGGGTTTCTCTCGGTCATCCTGCTGCACGTTGTGTTAAATCGCTTTGTGCGGCTCCAGCGAAGTGGTCCTGAGGCGGACTTGGGGTGGAACCTGGTGGCGCTGACCTGCTGGCAGCGCCTGGCACCATCTCTCCCTCTGCCCGCACCCTGTGAGGAGGAGGAGGACACATGTGGAGGTGGTGGTGGGGGCTCTGACTGCAAAGAGCTGAGCTCTGTGCCAAGAACCACCGCACCCCGCTGTAAATTATAGCGTCCCTGAAATCACTCTAATTTGTGCCAGGGTGTATCAGCTATCTAAAAGCTCTGTGCATCCACAGCCTCCCTCCCTCCTGCCCGCCTCCCGGCGCCCTGGGCTGCGCACTGGTTGCAGGCAGCGTATCCACCTTGGGACAACCTTGGGACAATCGTGTCTCTTGCGGACCGTCCCCCTTCTCCTGCCCCTCTCTGTGCCCATCTCCTGCAGCAGTAGCAGAAGCTGGTGGTTAAGTTAGGCATGTTAAAGTTGCATGTCCTTCTTTCAATAAATAGCCTCAAATAATTTGAAATGAGGCTGCAAGAAATGGTCCCTTAGGAGCCCTTTCCCTTCGCCACCACCTTTGGGGTGTTGTGGTGTTTGAGGGCCCACAGGCTGAGCTGGGTAGGGGTTGGGTGGCCCTGCCTGCCCCAGGCTCTGGGGAGAGCTTCGGCCATCCGTGAGGATGTTGGGAATTGCTGGGAGGCTCTTGTAGCAAGGAACTCACTGGCCAAGGGGTGGAGGTGCTTTTTGGCCTTGTTTAATGTTTCCACTCCAGGAGATGAGAGGTTTGTCTCTTTAAAAAGTTATCTTCACCTGATTTTTTGTTTGGTTGGTTTTTTTTGGTTTGTGTGGTGGGGTTTTTTTTTTGTTTTTTTTGTTTGTTTGGTGTGGGTTTTTTTCCCCTCACTTGTATAAAATGTGGCATTAGAGAACAAGTGATGTTTGGTAGGTCTTCTGCTGTGTGCCCTACGAGCCCCTGAGCCAGCCCCAGCTGCAGACTGCTCCCCGCCAGGTCCCGGCACACAGGGCATCCCTGCCATTTATTTTGCATTCCGAACTCAGAAGCATATTGCACCTCTGAAAATCCTCATAAATTTCCATAAAATACACCAGGCAAAACACTTTAAAGTGTTCCTTGAGAAATTATTATATTTTTGCATTTGGTTTATCCTTTGAAAAAGACCTTTTCCTCACCATACATGCGATATCATTGATACAATGTACATTGCATCCCTCATATTAATACTCTGATCAATCACTGCTGACAATACAGTGTCTTTGTGTGAGGGGCTGTAGGACAAATGTTTTAGCTTGTGAGAAGAAAATTGTTAGCATTTGAATAGAGAAGAGTGCGGGGGAAGGATTAATAGCCTACTTTGATGGATTAGAATGTAGGGAAATTGCTCAATATTAATATGAAAATGTTTGTGAATTGGCTGTGTGGGGCTGTCAATGGAAAATGAGGGCCAGTGATTATGTCTCCAAGGCCTTATCAGTTCAGACTTGACTCTCACCAAAGACTTTCACACAAAAGACTGATGAGAGCACTAGAAAATAGCTGAATAAGAGCTGCTACAATAAGCGAACCGTTCCGCCACCAGTGTCACCATGTCAGGTTTTGTGCCCTTTATGTAATATTGTACATCTTTATATTACCATATCTGAATATGGATTTGTAATAAAAGAGGCAAATGAAACTACCTGCTAGACATTTTTATTTCTATAATTTTTGCTTATCTCTGAAATATGACTGGAAAATGAACTGGGGTTAGTCTTAATAAACAACCGTGTCTACAAGGGAGATTTCTTTGCGAGCATTAGGTTAATGGTTTCAAATATGGTTGCATATTTATTCCTGTAAAAAAAGGACTATCTGATGGTCCTGAGAGACGTCGCAGGAAAACTTGTTTCCTATTGCTATAGCTTCAAAACAGATCAAACAGACTGTTTCTTCTGTGTCCTTTGCTCTTAATAAGGTTTTAAATAGACCCCGAATGCAGAAGTTTGCCTAGTTATAAATGTATTTAACGTAATTGGTGTATTTCAAGTAACTGTACATATGAACTTACACATCTTCTTTTTGCTTTCTATTTTCTACATACTTCGTCTACCTAGAGGCTGAAATAAAGCTACGCGTTACTTGGCTGTTGCCATGTCTCTTGTGGAGCTGGACCTCCAAGAGACACACCCGTACGTTGTTAGTGAACTTCTTGGAGTGACTTATTGCTTGTAGAAATTTTACATTGGTTTTTGAATATATGCAGGATGTATCTACCACTAGAAGAACTTCTTTCTATTGCATAAAAAAAAATTTAAATTTATAAATGAATGGCTATGATTTTCCCCTGCTATTTTGAATGGGACTTTCTTCTTCCTTTGGGCTTTTTGTATCCTTTTTCTTGCGACTCAGTGGCTGGTTTAGCTTCGGACATCTTGTGAGCTGGTGATGGACAACATCTTGGTATGGCGACTTTGAAACTGGATCCAAAGTGTCAGTAGGTGTTTCTGGAAAAGTTTGCTGCTCTCATTCACATCCTTCTAACCACCCACTGCCACGGTAAATCCCTTATAAATTATCAGAATAAACTCTAGGAACTTTGGTTGTTTCAGTGATGAAATTGCAGTTGTTTATGGTCAGGTTGACTGTTCATGTGTAGCCTTGGCTAATAGGTGTCATCCTCTGAGCTCTAGGACTGCTGGATTATCCAGGCTAATTTCATTTGATGCGAGTGGCCTTTATTAGGTTTAAGGGTTGCATCATGTATCCCACAGATCCTTGGACCAGTGCTGCTTCGCTTTCGTAGTTCAAATGTCTTGCTTTGTGTTACCTGTGACCTATCCCAAGCAATCTGTTCAAAAGATAATAGGGTTAAGATGATCCCTTAGAATTATACTGCAGTGACATAGTGCCGTTATATGTCCTAGCTGCAAGGAAATACGGAAAAATCTAAAAGGAAATCAGAACAGACCATTTTTCTAAAGTTTTTACACATTTTTTAAAAATCAAAACTATACAGCATAAGATGTTAATGAATTGAATTTTTTATAAATACTTCAATTTAAAAGTTGTGTGTTTCTTTTTTTCCTTTTTCCTTTTTTTTATTGACTGGCAATACCTTCCAATAGAAGAATTTTCTTTAAAGCTGAACTCAGCATCCTGTTAAAGAAAATGGTACATGTGTACCTATGTTAGAGAGAACACTTTTGGTATAAAAGCCTGTCTCGATTAGAGAAAGACTGTTTATTTTGCAAGACCTTAATTATAAATACACAGCTTTTTAAAGCTTAGAGTTTTGTAACGTAATTAGTAATCCAGTTTCCTTTCCTTACTTGTAAATCACAATCTGGTGCAAAGGAATTGTTTGGCACTTGGCTATTTGTAATGTGCTCTAGTTAGTAGTGGATCAATAAATCTTTTATAACTGGTGCCAAGTCTCCTCAGTGGCTAAAAAAGGAATTTTGTGCACATTTCAATAAAGCCAAAAGAGCGAACTAGCGTGTTAAATATAGTTGTGTGTTAAACAGAGAAAGTGCTTAGCATCAGCAGTTGTAGGAATGTAATCCACTTTTCAGACACTAGCAGCCAACCAAGAAGAGTGTAAAAATATTTTTTTAAATTGAATTACCATAATGTTTTCAAATCTAAGTTTCATAAAACTGTGGAGGTTCGTGAAAGACACAGAAAGTTCACTTGCCCAAAGCGCAAGAGCTTGCTTTGAACTATATGTATGTCACATACATGAAATAATTAAAGTATGATGCATCATTACTAACTTAATTTCATCAGATTCTAATATTTTTTCAAAAAATACGTGGATTGTCTGGGTCATTTCATTCATGATATGTGGCAAACATGACTCCAGAAGAAACAGATACTCTTAGTTGGCAAGAACACAAATCGTATTAAATCCATAGCTGCAGTGGGTTCCGGGCTCTGATTTGAAGCAGTGCTAGCATTGTCATATTTTAATAAATTCATTCCATTATTGCATGTTTTAGCAAGTTTATCCACAGCATTTTTCTTAGGAAATTTTAAAATCTGATTTACTGTGTTTGGGTGTTATAATTATTTAGGATTCACTTAGAACCTTGTATAAATGATATCGCCCATTAATTAAATTATTCCACATATAATTTTACAGAAGAAGTGACACCTAGTGCTTTATTTCATCTCCCATTCCCCTGCTCCTTTGTCTCCACAGTAGCAATTAGGAACCACATTTTTGTATGTGTTTGATACTATGCTTGGTAGCGATAAAAATGATTAATGAATACTCTGTGAGTAATCCTCACAGTATATATAACTAAGAATGGTTCTTTGTGGACAGATGCAAGTAAACATTAATTTTTCTGCCTGTGCTCATGGGTAGCTCGTGCCAAGCTGGCTGGACCCAAAACAATGCTAATCTGTAAGCCTTATCGCCGCTCTCGTGTCATGTTATACCTGAACCGCTTTCAGTGCGAGAAAGCGAGTAAAGATTAGAGATAAATGAATAAATCTGGAGACTAAGTATGTAAATGAGAGAGTAGACTCACACTGATATTTAGGACCGGCCTTGAGGTCTCTCTTAAGCTGCCCTTGTGGTGTGATGCCTCTTTTTCCACCCACTCTGGGTAGAAAAAAGTTAGTTGCTTTTTAACCTGGCTAAGGTCTTCTAGAAACTGAACTGCAGGTGGCTTTTCCCTACTTCCAGGTTTGCCTTTCCTTCCAGATGTAGGGGTGGAAAAGGAAGTGACAAGATAGCTGGAAGAAACAGTGCAGGACTTTGCAGGTGTAAGTTCAGGTCTGGGGTTCTGCCTGGGAGCTGGGCAGGTCAGAGGCATTTCTGGGGGTTTCTGGCAGAGGAGTGTGAAGTACAGGTGGTCGCCTTTTGGCCACCACTACTTTGAGTAGTCTAGAAACTATATCATGAACCCCCAGTATTTGATGATTTGTTTGTATGTCATCTCTGGTAACCAGAACGATCTTGCCAAATTCTCCTGGTACTTGTCTCTGGTCGCATTGGCCGTGGAGGATTTTACTCGTGCAGCAGAACTTTTGAATAATAAGGCATGAGACGGGTATCTGCTCAACGAGCCTGGGCAGCTTGAAGGATGACAGTAGAAAATGGGGTCACTGCTGTGCTATGGCATCATCCTTGGTTTCCCCAAAAGACTCCTGAGAACAGCAGGCAACCAGGTGCCCATCAGAGCAGTTTTCCAGCTGACTCAGCACACCCTGGCCAAGGCCAGGTCACAGTCGAGATGCTTCTTTGTAAAGAAGAGTGGCAATTCCTAAGATGTTGCGCTGTTTCTTTACTGAAGGCTGTGTGACAGCTGTACCTCCCTTGTTTCTGTAATGCGATTTCTTTACTCATTTTGCTGAAGACACCACAGCAAGTGTTTGAATTTTATACCAAAGGGCATATGTGATTTAAAATAGGTGTAATGTAGAGCTTAATTTTGAACTAAGGACAGTTTTTATGGTTAGCATACTCGATGCACTGCCTACTTCCATTTATGGAATGACTCTTCAAGAGAGAAGTGATGACCTTAAAAAAAAACGTAAGGTGATATGTAGATACTGTTTTCCACAGTTAAAGGTCACCTTGACTTTTAATCTTGACTGCCATACTTTTCTTCTCATTAAAATATTTGACAAGAATTCTTTGCATGAATGAGCAGCACAGAACACCTTAAGACTACTCAATTTTCACTAAAGATGTTGCATTGGCATAATAAATAATCATACTGTCAGCTAAAACTCATTATCTGTTACACGCATTAACAAATAAAACACACTTTTACACATTTATTTCCTTGAAGAGCCTGTTTTTTTTTCTCATAAATGGATTAAGCAGCAGCATTGAACATATTTCTGAGGTCATTTGCTTTTAAATATCAAATGCCGTGCAATAGTACAGAAAGAAAAGATTATTTTCCAAACACTTTGATTCTAAACAATTGAATATTTTTCATTATTGACTGTAATGATTCCTTTCCCGTTATGCAACTCTGCTCCCATTCTAGTTTGTCAGCACTTGAAAAGCGAAATATTTTTCTGAACATCTGTTCAAGTATCTCGTGGTGTGATGTCTTTAATAGGAGCCGGCCTAAAAATATAGGGTCATTTTAATATAGAAGCTTTGTTATTCTCTATACCCAGATGTCATTCTGAAACAGAACAAACTCAGGTTTAACTGTCATGAAATCTGACATCATAAATTTTATACTGCTGAATAATAAGGCAAAATGGAATTCACTATGCATAATGCAAAAAGTCTAACTTGACCTTTACCTAAAAGGAATGATTATATGTAAAAAGAGCCTTGTGAATTAAGAATGTAATTCTTTTCACCTTCTGTAGCTTGAGGGCTGCTATAGGCACCGAGTTTTTATTGTTATTTTTATCCCACTTAACTGAATGTAGTTTCCAGCACTCAGCTGAGAGGACGTGCAGAAGTGGAACGGGGCGGGGAAAACAGGTCAGAAAGCGATAGGCCAAGCCACTTCCCTCGGAAAACCGTGTGTAATCACCAGGCACGCTGGTGATTTTTTATTTTTTAATGGTGTATATTTGCCTAGGGATCACTAGTACATTTTGGGAACATAAGGAACTGGCTGACACTGAGCACCAAAGAGCAAAATATCAAATATTCCAAATTGCTGCAAAAAATCCCAGTTCTGAAATTCATTTAGCATCTCTTGACAAGTGCTATTGTTTGTGAAGTAAGTTGTTGAGGATGCTCTTTGCCAGAAAGATTCATTACCAAAAAGTCTTTTGTGTTTTAATTGGACTGCGGTTTAATTGCAATACATTTAGGATGCTGACTGCAAGCGACTTTCTGCATACAGGGAAATACGAGGAATAGCTCACACTCACTTCTACTGAGACACAGGGGCAGTTTGTAAATTGAAAATTTTTACCAAAATTTTTTTTTTCCGTTCAGTAGTTTTCCTTCAAGACACTAATTTTACTGTAGGAATACTGATGATAATTGAATAAATGTTTGAATATTGCCACCAAGCTGTGAGACTCAAGGAAACTCATTTCTAAAAACACGCAGGGAGTTTGTTTGACATAATCTGTGCCTTTAGATTCATGATTACAGGGAAAAGAGAACTTGTGTTGACTATCAGAAATCACAAGAGAAAAAGAAATCTCACTTTCGTTGCACCTTTACATAACACATCACTCGTATTACTTCTTGCTGTTGTATGTTTCTCCCTAATCTGATATAAAAAAAGCACACTTAGGGACCGTTGGCTAAACTGAGACATTAATACTGTAAAGACCAAACAGCTTTTTGACGTAACAAGAGGAAGAAACTAGGCTGTATAATGATGGGATTGACTCAGATGTAACGCCGACCATTTTCGTAAATGTTGTCCACTTTGACACGTCCTTGTATAATCGGCTCCCCCTCACACCTTCCCCAAAGGTAATCTTTTATTTCCCTCCTGTATGGCTTTGCTGCTTGTTAAATTAGAAACGTGTTGTACCAGCACTATTCTGCTGAATGTTTTTCAGATTTAGTGCATAAAGCAAAAAAGAGGAATATGAAATCCGTAGAGCGGTTTCTGATGACACAGAGAGAAGTCAAATCTAAATCAGGTGTTCAAGAAAATCACCAGAGAGTTTCTGAATATGAATTATATCCACAACAAATACCTGCTGCCTACTCATAGCTAGTTAGCATTTTGAGTTGTGTAGATGTTTGCGAGGACGATTTTATACCAAACGCACTGTGTTTTATTTCTGGCTCTATTTTCAGAAACTGGAGTTGTTTCTGATTAAATCATCCCCAAAATTCACATTTGGGAAAAGATTATGTTTTGAAAACTGCAGGCCTGAAGTAATTAGACTTCCTGAGTCTGCTAAATGAAAGAAGTTATGAGTGTCTGTAAAATAGTACTATATATCTGCAGGTTTTTTTCTAGCAAAGTGTTTATGCATATGTGTAGCTTTGAGTACCTGAGTGGGTCAATTAGTATCTGTATACATGCTTAAAATGACACCTATGCTTATGGGCTTTTTGAATCAAAATATTAATGCTGTTTCTAGGATGTGAAGAGTTAGTCAAATTGTGGGGTTTTTTTGATTGCAAGTTAAAATGCCTCATTTTTTAGTTTCTGAATGGAATAGGTAGATGCACTTGTTGAAAAGACCCCGGAGGAATTCTTCCCAAGCTTCTTCCTCCTGAAGCCCAGCAGAAATCCCTCTGCTTTGCTGTGCCGTGCGAGCCTGGATGCCAGCCGAAGGGGCTGTGACAGTGATTCTTAAACTGCCACATATGGCATACAGACTAAACGAAGTACTGTACAGCTTTGTCCTGTCAGATGCTTTCCTTCAGAAACATGTCACCGGATCAAAGTCAAATATGTACTCTTAAGAAGGTTTTTCTTCCCCCGAATAGAACACCGCATCGTATTAAGGAGCACTGTAACTTAAGTGATGATGACAGAGTTTAGCAGTTCATACCCTTAGAGCAGCCTTGTGAATACAGGCAAGCTTTGGGACCTCTCCTACTGTATATGCCTCATCTTATACCTGTCAAATATGTTATTTTAAGAGTATCTGCAATTGGCCGTGCCTCGCTGCCATTAAGCAAGGCTAACCTAAGGAGGTGATACATTTTGTATCTGTGTGAGAAGATTTAAATCTTCTCACTGGTGAGGAAGCTTACTGAGGCAAAAATGGATTTACCAGCGGATATCAGAGAGGTAAACGAACAGGTCTGCACATTCATCTTAGCAGCCACCAGCCCTCTTCTTTTTTTTGAAAACATATGTCATAAGTGTGTATCTTCACTTACTTTCCTTTTCCATTGAGCATCGTACTGCTTTCATCTTCACCTGCCAGTTTGCCAAGTTCAGTCTGAAATTACTGCAAGTTGGTGTTATCACCATCTTGAACAATACTAATGAAACTTCCATTAGCAAGATTACTACCAAAATATTACTGGTGAATGTTTTCTGCATCACAAGACACTCTGGAGAGAGATATGTATTCATCACCATGGAAACATGAGGTTCATCTTAAGTAGTTTTGAGTTTATTATTAAACCAACCTCAGTCACGGCTGATGGTTCTGTTGTGCAACTTGCTTTTTGTAACTGAAGGCATTTTGGAGGTAATCATGGCTGGTTTCAAATCCTGAAACTAATCCTGACACTTAGCTCTTTTGAAAAATTTCTAATATCTGGAAATAATGTCCTTCTTGTTGAGCTCACTCCTTTCATTACAAGAGAGTACCCTGAATAGGCTGCCCAGGGAGGTGGTGGATTTGCCATCCGTGGAGGTGTTTAAAAAAAAAAGGGTAGACGTGGTACTTGGGGATATGGTTTAGAAGTGGTTTTGTCAGGATAGGTTAATGGTTGGACTTGATGATCTTAAAGGTCCCTTTCAACCTCAACAGTTCTATGATTTTATGATTCTATGGCGGTTTTACTTCTCAAGCACTTTGGTGGCTGCGTTTTCCACTGGATATGTGAAATTACGGACCTTGCCAGTGAAAAATAAGATAATTTCTCCATAACTTTTGGAGCTGAAGCAATGAGCTGTGTCTTAAAAGATGGATGAAAGTTCACGTGCACAAGCCCGCATGTTTAGCCGTTGGTAATGCCGTAATGATTGACTCCAATGTTATTTCACCAAAATCGTGGGGGAAGTTGAGGTTCAGGGATGCTATGGGAATAAGTCTTAGCAAAGTCAGATTGTTTGATTTTTCTGCAGATTATAGCTTGTAGGAGGTTTGATTTGGTACATGAAGAACACCTTCTGGTCGAGTAACTAAATTGTACTAAAAGTGGTGGATGAAGGTGTCCGTCTGTCTTTGTTATAAGAGATTTGAAGTCACAGGAGAACAACGTGTAGCTGATAAATGTGAATTTAATAGTGACAAGTATGGGGCGTTTTTTTTTTTGTTTTTTTTTTTTAACTGAAAAGCCATCTTGGTGTTTATAGCAGTGGAATATGAAGAAACAGAAAAGTAGATACGGGGCTTGATAACAAGAGGCAGCCTCAGTAACTATCTTTAAAATATTCAGACTCATTTTAGTGATCCCTTAGTGTTGCTCCTAGAAGCTGAAGGAGAGATTTCCATGCAGCCACAGCTCCTTGATGGTTACGCTGCTTGCTCACTGCTGACATCAGACGAATTCAGAAGAGGAACCTTAAAGGTGAAAGCCTTCATGCTCTTCTAGCTAATCTTTTAATCCATTCATATTCTTTGACCTCCAGTACTAGACCTCCCTTATTAAATCCACCTGGGCATGGTAGATTGCTTTCCTTCCCAGAAGAAAGGAGAAGAGCTATTTATGAAAGTAAAGGTGAAGAGGACTGGTAAAAGAAAATGAGTTCTGTATGTGAAACTCCATAGAAGTTTCTCTGATGACCTGGGGCTTCCCTTTTGAGGTTTTGAGGCGTCACTTCTGATTGCAAAGTTGTATTTTCATTTTCAAATATTTTGTTTTGTCTCTTTCTTTGTTGTGGCTATTGATGTTAGCAGCAAGGTCTTCTACAGGCTGAATGGTAACTTTTCCCTTTTGGGTTTTTGCTACCTTGGGGCTCCAGGATTATTTTGGTAGAAATTTTAATCTCAGCAACAACAAATACTTGTCGAGAGAGGGGCCCATCCTTCACCAGGTAGAGTTGTCCATGATTACTGGCTGTCTTGGTTTGATGGGACTAACCAGATGGACAAAGCTTTATGCAAACAGATTTGGAAAAATTCATGAAGTGGATGCTGTCTTTAGAATGGCCTCATGAGTGACTTTTCCCTAGAATGGAGCATCTGAATAATGGCACTGCGCAGGGCAGACATTAAATAGAAATATAAGTTTTTTAAATTTTGACTGGAGATTATTTACTCTAGTCAACAATAAACAGAGACTTGGTAGATGCAGGACTGCCTGTAAGTGCTTCTTGTTCTGTTTGTGATAACACAAAACTATGTATCAATTTTTGCATACGTTTTCCCTGTCAAGATGCTGAGATCACTACTTAAGGTAAAGCTGGTAGTTTTTTTGAGTGACCTTCCTTAAATACCCTTTAANTACAACTGCTTTCTCTCTAGCAGGATAAGGGTAAGCGTGAGGTGCCTCCCCTCCAGATGCCTATTCAAGATGGTAGCACTCCCTCATCTTCCTTTGAGTGAGCTGTCAGAGATCTCCCCTTCTGCTTGAGTGATTCCATATATCTCCTGTGCGAAGCGTTGGCGGCCGTCGGGATCCCATTCTACACGCCAGCCTCCTCCGCACCCCCCCGTGCCCCAGACCTAACGGCCGCTGTAGTGCTCGTTGACCCCTTGCACTGATGGTTGTTTCACGTGGTAGAAATTAGTTTCTTCTTCTTAGTTATGAAGTGCTTCTGGAGGGTGCGTTGGGCCAACAGCATCGAGCAATGACAACCCTGAAGGCAGCAGAGATGAGGAGAGGTAAAATTTTGACTGCTGGAGGCAGCAGCGCTGCCCTCAGGCTGAAACAGCGAGGGCAGGGGAGGCAGGCTGTGCCATACGGGCTGGCGTTCCACTACAGTAAAAAGTGTAATTACAGGCTGATAAACACCACCACGTCCGGTTTCATGCCTTGTCCTTAAAGGATGAGAAGCGCGTACTTTCCCAACGGTGTATTTATGGGAGTGGTGGAAATAGGTAGCTTGAACAGATGATGGTATGGATCATATGAATACCTGATGTCAGAAGATGCCCTACGTCGTGCATCTGTAAAATGACACGGGAGATTTCTAGGAAATGAGGAGCATAGAAATAAACAAGTAGTAAGTATGTGGCTGGCACTCCTAATGGGGAGAGCAAATCTACATTAAAAAGGGCTTTTCTGCTTGTTTAGACAACACCACTTAACCCTGAACAAATATTTAGATACATTATATTCAGTGGTACTTCTGTTTTTTACTGAATGGAGCTATTTGCATAGCTATTTTACAGAAGCTTGGGATTCTCTTGCGTGGAAACGTCCCTGTCTGACACGAGTAAAATGCCTTTTTCCTTGGCATCAGCAGTACAGAACTGCTTTTTGTGACAGGGTCCCTTTCCTGAAATTTTCCAGTGCAAGTTTGCGGTCTCCCCTATAAAGCTCAGTGCCAATAAATCTAATCCTTATTTCATGTGATAAACAGAAGTTGTAGCACTACACGTCTCCGTATTTTGCACTTGGCTGGTAATCTGCCTTGCACTTCTCCCACCGTCACCCCTCCCTTCTGCAACTGTCGGGTTATATATAAATGCCAAAAAAACAGAATTAGTTTTGCACATCTACGCTGACTTATAAGGCTATTTGAAGTTAAAGCTCTTTGCCAGTTTCCATTTTCTTCACAGTGTTCCCTTCCGCTTTGGGTTTGAAGAAGGAGAAAAAAAAAAAAAAAGAAAAGTTATTTAACAAAACTTGATCTGTTTGAAACTGCAAAGTCCAAGCTGTCCTTCCTGTGCTACCGCAGACAGCATGAGAAATGAAGGCTGAAGGGCTCGGACGATTTCAGGAAAAAAATGCCCCAAAAAGGTCAGGAAGAAATGGGAGCCTTTTCATTTTGCGCTCCCCGGGTGATATTCAATAACTCTTTTGGTCTTTATACTGTAGGACGTAGGCTCATTTGCTCAATTTGGGGTGACAGCAGTGTGTTTTGTCAGAACATAGCTGGAGTTTTAAATGAGGACGGCATTCTGAGGCAGTAGGAAACATCCTTTATCTTAGCAACAGGAGGGCATGGAAATGCAAGTTTTTTGGCAGCAGTCGTATAAATCTAGTGTTTTGGAGGGGCTGACCCAGGCCGGGTGGAAGGAGCGCTCAGCTTTCCTTTGACGGTGTGATTTCCTGCCCCACGGTGGAGAACTTGTCTGGACGGGGTCCTGAAGAAAGCCTACATCAATTACTTGAAAGGAAATCAACTCTGTCTCCCAACGCTTGGCAGCAGGAATATTCATTGTTAAGAGGGTTATAAATATATATATGTATACACGCACACAACCCTAACAAACTCTCTTGCATCTTCAAGCATTAGTTATTACAGTGACACCCATTACCACTTGTGCTTAAACTCCTGTCAGCTCTACCTTTGTGTATGGCTCTTTCAAGGGACTTATAACTTTGCTTAAAAAACAATTCTTGGACTTCAACAGAAAATACAGGGTCTTAGTCTTCTTTTCAGATAACGTAAAACTTTTTTTTTATTATTTTAAGGTTTTGCATTGTCAGAAATAAATAAGAACAAACCTGTTCTCAACTGAGAATGTTAAAATTTTTTTTTTTCCCCAGTTCACTGAGGTCAAGTATATTCTAATTTATTTGCCTGTGAATTTTTCTGTCTTTCAAGTCACTGCCATGAATGTAAGCGTATCTGAACAGTTCAGAAAATGTAAAAATGATGAAGTGATACCTTTTTGGAAAGCTGCTGCTATGTAGTAACTCTTAAGCAGCTGTTACATCTTCTGTGTCAATAATCCTTAAATTAAAGAGTCATTAAGCACTCAGTTACATGATAGATCGTAATGGCTCAGTGTAAACCTATTGTGTAAATCTGTAGAGAGAGGCCTTTTGTTTGCGTAAAGCATAATTTCAAGCCAGAGGAGTGCCTAAATATGTATGCATATGGTGGTTTCTAATACCTTTTAATGACTTATTAGAATTCGTTTTTAAAAATAATTTATACACTCCTGCTTTTTTTTTTCCTAATTACATAAAAAAACCCAAACATAGCTATTTTTAAAGCTTTTCATGTTTTTTTTTGACCCTTTCAAGCTTTTGGATCCTAGTTCTACAACTTTTACTTTTCCTTTTCTTTCCTTTTTTTTTTTTTTCTAATAGTGTCTAGCACAGGGGGCTTGAACCTGGCAGTTATACTTTGTTGATTGTATCGCCATGCAAATTGAATACACTGCACCATCAAAAGAAACGACGGGAATAAAATCACCCTGAGAGGAGGAAGGAGTGGGGAGCAGGCAGTGCTCGTGTGGGACACTTTGCTGGGAAATCACGTCTGAAATGGCAGCAGACCTTGACCCGCGTGTTGGTGAGAGGTCCCATTCCTCCCACCAGCGCTGGTGGGACGGTGGCTCCTTGCCACGGAGGCCCAGTGCTCCCTCGGAGGGTGTTCACAGCAATGAGGGGTGAGAAGAGGGGGCAAATGCCAAAACGAGCATGCTGCGACGTGCCGTGTAAGTCAGGGCTCGTACGCCCAAGTGTCCCGTCCTATATCCTCTCCCATGGGCAGCAAGCTTCCCTTGCCTGGCAGGGCGTGCAGGGCGGTGTGTGCTGCGGCCGGGCCGGGCTGGGCGAGGTGATGCGGGGAACATGCTGGCTAACTGCCTGCCCCACCAAGTGGCCTCATTTCCGCATGTTCCCTCCCCTCTCCATCCTCTCGCATGTATTTCAAAACTGTCCCAGACTGTATATGCCTTGGAGAGAGATTAATTTCCAACGTAACACCCACAGAGAAATTCACATCCAAAATATGTTCTTCTGGTGCCAAAAGAAGAACAATAAATGACTGGGAAGAAGGGAAAATGCATTTCCAGACTAGACAAAACCTACCTCCTGTCCTCCCCCAGGCAAAACCACATTGCCGTTGCTGTTTGGTTCCTGCAGATGTTAGGGAGCAAAAATGTCAACATGAAGTGGGTCGCACCAAAGTGTGGAGACTGGTGCCAGAGTGGGGGAAATGATGTGTTGCTCTCTTACAGTGGTTTTTGCAAGTGGTCTGAAGACACCTGGTAAAGGCGAGGGGTCGATACCTGAAGCAGAGAAGAGCAGGGAATGGCCCAAGCTGCCCAGAGAGGTTGTGGAGTCTCCTTCTCTGGAGACATTCAAAACCCACCTGGATTCATTCCTGTCCAACCTGCTCTAGGTGAGCCTGCTTTGGCAGGAGGGTTGGACTTAGATGGTCTCCAAAGGTCCCTTCCCACCCCTACCATTCTGTGATCTAAATTCAAGACTTGTTGGTGATCTTGAGAGTAGAAGGCAAACTGTAGCAGGAGCCCATTTCAGCACTTGGGGGGGGAAGGCCCAGGCCATGACTGTGGCGAGGCACGGAACTGGGTACCAGGGTGATGTGTCGGAGTGGCCTTGGCTCCTGGGAAGGGCAGGGTTTTCCCGGCTTCACCACTGCCGTGGTGCTCCCCGCTTCAGGGGCTACCCCAGTGTCCCCTGCTGGCGGGGGTAACTCCTCGGGAGGACGGGCAGCGCGGTGGCAGGGTTGCTTTACTGCTGGGGCTGCAGGAGCTGTCGGAGGAGAACCACCCCACGTTGCAGAAAGGACTGGAGCGCGTCTGAAATTAGTTTTGCTCTTTGAATTATTGTTTAAAAAAGGATGGCTCCTGGCCTCATCTGCTTCAAAATGAGAGATTCGGGGAAGAAGCCTCTGCAGGTCTCGTGGTGGCAGAGCTGGGAATGGCAGCCAGTCATCCTGACTCCCAGGTCCCCAGTCTGTCCCTGCTTCCTCCCTTCCCAGGGCACAGCTGAGGACAGCTCCATTGGTGCTGGTTAGACAGAATTCTCAGGAGTAAATCCAAAACTTGGGTTTGGCCAGGATTGTTTAATGACAGCCTATCTGTAATATTTGCATTTTGAAAAAAATAATGACCCACGGTCATGGCAGAATCACCACGGAATACCCATGGGATGCTATTTTGAAGTATTTTCTTTTTCTTTCTTTCTTTCCTTTTTTTTTTTTTTTCTGGAAAAGAAAACCTCATTTGGTTTCTCTGTTTTACAGGGAGGCTTTTAACTGGTGATTGTTTTTTTGTTGGGTTTTTTTTGGGGGTGGTTGGGTGTTTTTTTTCGGTTGTTTTCCAACATAGAGAGAAACATTGCTCTAGACCAGCATCTGTTTTAAGTTAGTTTTTGACCTAGTAAAAAAACTTCATTCATTACATGGACAAATTGCTGATAACCAAATATTTTATTTGATTAATTGACTGAAAGCAAATTTTTTCTTCAAAATACTGCAGTTTTTCTTTAAAAGGAATACTACAAAATGTGAGTGGATTTTGAGCAATCAGAATGTAGTTTAGTAAACCAAAGTTTCTGTACTTTTATTCACATATTTATCACATGGAGATATAGTTTACAGAGACTCTCTGTAATTGTAATTCATATAAATATGAATTTTATTTTGTGTAACACCTCTAAAGTAACCACTTTTCTTGCCATTTGAAGCCCTCTGCATTAGACACTTAATTTCCACTTTGTTTTTCGATCAGAGTTGCTGTGACTCTTTGAAAAGCATGAAATCTCTAAATTACAGAATCCGAGCACTCTGCTTTCAGCCCCTGATGCCGGGGAAACTATCTGAATACACGAAATTAGAAAAACATACACAGAATAGTTGTTTAAAATTCACAGCTGTCAACATCGAGTGTTTTGTGTAAGAGAAAGAATGTACGAAACATTGAGTTAACCAACTAGCTGCAGATGGATTGGCTCTCCTTGGCTTCTCCCTGGGCATTGTCCGCGGGCGGTTGTGCGGGGATCATTTGCATGGCAGTACAAAGGTCCTCTGTTGGAGACCCTGCCCAGCATCTCCCCAGGCTTGGCCTTTAAAGGGGCCTTCCTGGACACGGTGGCCGAGTTTTCCCTCCGCCTCTCTTTGGGAACCAACCGAAATCTGGTGTTTTGATGGACTGTTGCAGCACCAAGTGGGGGTTTCAGTTCGGGTGAAGCTGGTGGAAGGTGTGGGGGGCTCTTACTTTAAGGAGTTATTCAAAGAAAAGCTGTATCGGAGCAACCGTGGTTGTTTTTGAAGTTATTGGGGGTATGCGCATTGCCAGCTTTTTGTTTATGCTGTATGACACGACGGAAATGGCATCGGTGAACATCAAGTATCAGAATATGTAATTTTGTATGCTAATTATAGACTGAGTTTTCCCACCAGCACTGAGGAAATGCATTATTTATCATTTATTCTGCTTCAGAAGTCATAAGGCACCTTTAAAAACAAACAACAGATTAAACCTGATTACAAATGTCTCTGAGAATCTGATATATTATAATTAAATGATTAGTGGAAGCGTCGGCTATATTTTTTCACAAATATTATCCTCTAATAATAATTAATTACGGTTAATTTTTCTTCTTCCTGCCTATTTCAGTAATATTCTGTGGCTTGTATAGCAAAAGGGTTTCTGCAAGGACTAAATCTAGGGCGCTGGAATTACCTTCTGCAAATCTTAGTCGGGGTAGAAATTTGTGGAGGAACTTTAGCTCTGCCTTTCTCCTTGTTTTTGCGGAGGCCCCAACTTCTGTTACAATAGCCAAAGGTTGTCAGCGTTTCCAAAGGGCTCTTTTCAGAGATTTACACCTTGTTGTAGGCTGAAACTTGGCAAACAGGATTGCATGCCTGAAGGGACTTACTATTTAACGTGTCTGAATATTAACATGATTAAGCAAAAATTGGATTACTTTATTAACCATAACTTGATTAAAGGGTGATTAGTCATTTTTATGCTTGAGAATAACAGCCTTCTGCATTTGGTGCTGCAGAAAGGAGGTTTTGCTGCTCTGGGTTTTTTTTTTGCTTTTATTTAGAGCGTCTTTAGTCTCCAGTAGTGCATCCTGCATGCAGGGAGCAAAATGAGAGCTCGGATTAGAACCTGTCACACATATGGGGTTTTTTATGCCTATTTCACCCCACCCAAATGAAACTGGTCCAAAGGGATTTTTTTATATTTCCAGGTTGTAAGATTTGCCTAATATAGATAAATTTACTAAAAGAGAAAAAGAGTTTGCATGAGCGAAGTATTTTCCTCGGCTTCTGGTTGTTTATGCAAATACACATCAACATCCGCAGTGGTGGCTTTTAAAAGTGCAACACTGGAGCTCGCTTGAGAAAGAGCACAGGCTGCTGGTTTGGACTCTGCACCAGGAAGGCTTGGCGCTAACTAGTGTTAATTATACTTGCTACTTGCAGCACTTTACAGTATTAGCTAGGATGCAGAAAAATAGCAGTGCTCTCATTTAAGAGGGTTTTGTTTGTTTGTTTGATGGCAAGATTTGATCTGTTTTAGTCCTATTCTCTTTTGCCAGAGATAGTTGTGGACTGCATGGCTCCTAGCTCCAGTGACGTTAAAGGGATGTTTTGCCATTAGCTCGGAGAGCGCCAAACGGGCACCTTTTCTTGTTTGCAGTGCTGGGAGAGAGAGGTTAATAAAGATTTTCAGAGCCATAGCGAAGCAACAATGAGTAAATACGAAATCTGAAAGGCATTTATTCCCTTAAAATAGGAAATAAAAATATTGCAGTTAAAGCATAGTGCAACTATTGTTAAGTGGTTAAAACCAGCCTAATTTAAAATCCCAATTTAAAGAAATAAACAATGAAGCTAAGTAATTTAATAAAAGTAACTGCTGAGAAAGATACAGTATTGATAAATTTTTATCATTATATGTGCCATTGAATTTTAATTAGAATTTAGCTATCTTACATAGTAATTAACTCAAATGAGAATTCTACACAAACTGCTCTAGAAAAGGAGTGTTCATATATGCTAATGACTACTACGCATGATTAAACATTGAGAAAATAAACTCCAAATGTATGCTAATAAATGGCAAAATTTACTGCATAGAATTAATATCTAACAGAGGAATGGAGAGATGTTTCAAAGCACGTGTATATCGTATAAGTCAGCACATTGTGTTTCAAAACTTAGGGCCCCACAAATGCAGTTGCTCCCCGCACCGAGATCATGGAGCACCTTCCTACCAGGAGTTTGGAAAGCTGAGCTCTAAGGAAATTACTTGACCTTGGAAAATACCATTTTATTTTGTATTTCCCACATAAATATTGTATGTAATATTTAAGCAGATATTACACATAATTCCCTCCAAAAAAAGGTCTGGCATCTTGGTCCTGAGTTTTTGGTACGTTTCAGATTGATTCCAAGAAATGTAAAGCTATAACTAATCTATTCACATCCTGCTTCATTATTATAGGTGGCACTGTCAGATCCTGATTAAATAAACAGTGATTATTTAGCTATGTTGGTCTAGACCTGCTATCAGACCTCATTTTTTCCTTTTTTTTTGTTTTGTTTTGTTTCTTTGTGGTGGTGTGTTTTTTGGTTTGCTGCAGGCTCTCACTAGGGATGGGAAAATCTGATGGGAGAGAGAATTGTCCCCGCAAATCTGCTCGATTCTTGCTCAGGGAGAACCAAACTCCGGTCTGTTTAACAGGCAGAAAAAAAAAAAAGTTGCTGTGCCGCTCTACCATATATTTGCTTGAAGAAAGAGTTTTGTGAAGCGAAGCAAGGATGTAATGACTGTTTTCTGATGTATGTTGGACAAGAAAAATTAATCAGTGCATGGTACTTGTTTTGGCTGTGCTTCAGAAGGCATCTCTTGTGATGTCACCTGTAAATAGCCGAGAACTTTGACATCAGCTCTGTGTGAGGCTGTTTAAATAAGTGCCTCATTTATAGAATCCTGCTGCCTGCAAAATGGCTCCAATGGTGTTATCCCCATGCCTGAGGGGAAAGTTAAATAATGAAACCCCAAAGAGTCTCTAACTGGAGAGAAGGAGCACGGGAGGAAGGGGGAGAGAAGGGCAAGCTAATCTATAACAGTACAACCTCATCCCGTCTTCTGATTGTACAGGACTCGGGAGTTAGAAAAACAGAGCGTAAAGCCATGGAGATATGAAACTGTTAAATAAACACTGTTGCTGCTTGAAACTAAGCATACGGTTCTTTGCTGCTGGACATCTTCAGCATTCTGAAAGCATTTGAAATGTTTGATCTTCCTTCCTTAATTATCTGAAATGAGATTTTTATAGATTCTGAAGGTCTGCTACGTCATGCAGTACTGAGGCCCTGCATAACGCTTGCACCTCTAGTATATGCCTATGTCTCTAATGTGTTTGTATGTACACGTGTAATTATGGTCGTCTGACATGATTTGGAAAACGTGGTACTCTATTCCAGATTCCGACATATAAATCCAGAAAGCATAAAATCCTTTAATACATGTTTGCTATAAGGTGCTCTGTTACACAGTTGTGAGTTTGGACACAGAGGAGATGATGCAGAAAGTATTTTAAGTGTGCTTTCTTAAATCTAGCCTTTCAGTCCGATGAAATCTTTTTATTTCGGTCAGGGGTTGCAGTCTGTATGTAAACATAAATTCCCCACATCTTGAACTGTGCTGATCAGTGAGGTTGCAAGTTGTACCCCACCAGTGCCTTCATCACACTGGCTGTTGGTAGCTCTTGTTCAGTACTGGTAATCTGGAATACTTGATGGTATCGGCAGGTTATTGTTGCTACTGAAAATAAAAGTTTTCCCAAAATACCCCATGAGCAAGCACATACTGGACAAGTTTACGCATCCTATTGTTATTTGAGCATTCTGATGTTAACCACCAGACAGAACACCCTTTTCCTCACTAAGATGATCTCTGCGGTTACGGAGTGGACTAATAACCATTTATGGCAATAGAGTTAGCCTCAGGTCAGACATATTAACCCTGTTTGATTGCCCTGCCAACCAGTGGGGCTGATTCAGCAACGTTTGCTGTCGTGTTGTGGAAGAGGGCTTTTGAGAACTGTTTTTAAAAAAAAGAGCGAGCCTAGCAGGAATTGCAGCTGCTGACTGCAGCGTGTCAGAGCATCCGATGGTCTTTTGGGGTAGATGAAGGAAAATTAGCACCAGCCAGTTTACTGGAGGTGTGTGTAAACCTGAAGAGCTAGCTCCTGTGCGTTCCACATGGACCTTCAGGAACACGGGACGCTTATTATCCAATTGTTGTCACTGTGAAAGTTCTCTTTCTCAAGAAAACAATTACTGTTATTTTCTGGCTGCTCCATAGCCCAGGAAGAAGTTTCCTGGTAGCTTTTTGTAAACTCTCTGGGATTTCTGGCCTCACAAATGTAAAGCATCAGTAAGGTTAAATAAAAGTCTTGGTTAGCCGGTCTGTTCTGCATCAGGTCCATCACTGGCTGAAGGGAAGGTGTTCACAGCGGGTACAGTGCCTCCTGCTTGCAGCAGGGATTGTGTCCCCATGCCTGCCGCATTGTGAGGGAGGTGACTAGTAGCTGTTTGCTTTCAACCCTTTCTTGGTCCTCTTGCAGGTCTTTGCTGTTATCTAGATCGGAGCATTTTCCTCTTCTGTGCTCTTCATTAAGGAGCGGGGCAGCATTTGCAAATGCAAGAACTGTATTTGGACAGTTACCTGACCCACAGTTACGGGAAACGATGGATTCTTTGGGGCAGACAAAACTGGTGGCTTTGCCTAGGAGAAGCACAGAGGTTTTCTACTAGAAGACGACCTAAATTTGATAGTTTCTAAAGGGAGTCACTGTCTCTGTGTGTGATGTCATATGATATTACACGTTACCAGGTGTGATTTTGCTGGTTGTTTTTTTTCTTGCATGTCAAAGTATTTGTTTGGAACCGTCCTGTTCAGTTATTCAGTCTGGTGCATCTTAAGGTGTTTGGCCATCATTTCTTAGTTAACGCGTGTGTTTAAGTTGGTAGTTATACTTGAAATTTGAGACAGCTCAAAATAGAGGTAATTGAGCAACACAGGTATAGTGCTCTGCATTCATAGAATGGTTTAAACTGATTTTCTGCAAAAAGGTCTCTAGGGTTGTTAGATTTGAAGATTATTTTTTTAAAAAGAGATATTTATAAATACACGTATAACAACACGTGCATACAAGTTTTACTCCAGGGCCAGTGCCTTTTGTTTTCATTTGCTATTGTTAAAGCTCTGGATGTAGCTCATGTACATTCATCCCAACGAACTTTTAGCAGCTGAGCTGAGGTGTTGGCAGCGGGGCAGGCGCAGCAGCCCGGAGCTCAGCGCAGGCTCCTTACCCGACCTGCAGACCGACGCTGCAGCCTGCCTTCGGCTCTGTGCTGCACCGTGCCATTACCGGCCTCATTGAGGGTTTAAAGGTAGCTTAAGTATATCTGCTGTCCCTTTCCATACGCTCTGCTGCACAGACACTTTTAAACAATCTTACTTTTAATATGGAGAAAGATATTCAGTGCGTGTGACTAAGAATAGTATATTTTTGACCCCGTACATTATCGCACTGATGCTTACTTCCCTTAGCACCACCTTTATGTGCGTTGTTGAACAAGGTCTTAGTCTTAGTTCTCTTAACTTGTTAAGTAGATTTAAAAAAAAAAGTAATTGTGGCTCTTCCTTACTTTGTTGTACAAAGCTTGTAGTTAGACCAGGCTCACCCTTTGGGATAGGTTTTTGATTATCTAATACGGCCAGCTCACTAGTCTTACTTAAAATTATGTACTTCAAATAGACATGTTCAAAATAATACTTTACAGACATGATTAAACGTTAAAATATCTTTTTTTCATAAATTAAATACAGGTCCATGGAAATTTTACTCACATTTCTATTGTTCTTAGTACAATTTCTGACTGACTGACTTCGTCAGTGGTTTCTGACAAAGGCTTCAAATCAAGACTAAGACCAAATTCCTAAATGTGTCAAACAACTGTTGGTGAAGATGAACTTTTTTGTTATTATGAAACACATTCTGCTTTCATTTCTGTTTTTGTTAAACTAGAATATCTCTTCAATTTTAATTTATTGATATGCTAAAAAAGCATTTATTTGCCTCACTTTCCCCTGTCACGAAGACAAAAGGTTTACCAGTGCAAGACCGTAGTAGCCTGTTATCTTAAGTTTCGTGCTCTGTAAGCAATAGAATACAAGTGTGTGCTTGCCAAATGGCTTCAGAATGACAGTTTACAAGCATCAGGTTAAGTAATCAAAATGTTATAGTGTGTATTTGCTACAAATGTAAATATATCAAGTGTCTTTAATTGTGTTGTTTGCAATTACAGTAACCCAAGACAATCTTCTCTGGATATTATTGTCTGAACATTTTGAGTAAAGCTATAATAATATTTATTTTTGTTTTATGTGATGAACAACAGTCTTAAAACTAATTCTGGTGAATTAAGGGTTGTATATCTGGGGAACTAACTACTACTATTTGACTGCTGTTGTAAAACTTTATTAGGCAATACATCTGACCTCAAATTGGAAATTTGTGTTGGAACCAGTTTAGGAAATCATTATAGCTCTGTTGTTAATTTTATATTTGTCTAATAAAACACATCAGGAACTACATGACGTGCTAATGCAACTGATGCTAGCTCCAGACATGTTTTTAACTACTGTTTTCTACCTTGTACAGGCACAGGATAGGAGGAAACTGAACAGAACTTAGTAACAGGGATTACTTTTTTGCTGATAAATTGCTGTTCTATAGTTTGTGGCTACTTCTAGGGAGGAGGTCAATGTTAATATTACCAAATATATATTTGTATATACATATATATTTGTAAAGAAAAATATGTGTCACCGTGATGTTAAAGATACAGATGGGGTTAGAATATGATGTTGTTTTCCAGACTGAATTAGGAGTCATTAAGTTCCTAATTATGTTATCTGACCAGATGACTATACTGTCTAGTTTTTGGGAATGAGCATGCTAAAAATGGGATAAAGGAAGACTGGGTAATGTGAATGCAGTTACAGAAACAGAAATGACGGTATCTGAAGTGAGAGGAAAACTTGAAGGCTGAATATCATCAAATTGACCGTGCCAGAGAAGCCCTGTGCCTAACCATAGAATGAACTGGCACCTCACATTGCAGATCTGGTAACATAGGTTTCTTAGTTATATCACACAGAGAGAGGACTTGTATAAATATGGAATATGAAATACAGTGTCAGTATTTAAAAATATAGGAGAGAAGTAGAAGGGATTTGAGAAATCACAGCTTTTTGAGTCAGATAGTAGTACACCAGTTTAAAAAAAAAAAAGGTTGGAAAGAGTGTAACTGAAGGTATTAAATGCAAACTAGGCTAGTGTGAGTGTATCTGTGGTAGACGGTGCCAACTTTTTGTTAAGGTAACTGATTTTTTTTATTTACTTTTGTGCACTAAGAAAATGGAGTAGATCTGAGCTGTCTGCAATTCAGTAAAGCATGGTATGTTGTCCCTTGAGAAGCACGGAGTTAAGCTGGTGATGATGAGAAATGGTACAGGCTCTGTAGGGTGGGCGAAGAATAGGTTGATGAGGGGGATGGAGAACACTACCCTGCTCCAGTACCAGAGAGCCTAGCCGTATGATGGCTGGGATGGGAAGAGTAACACCGTGCAGGGCCTATTAGCCCCGTGCTGCACGTACAAGTTGTCAGTATTGACTACATTTGCCCTTTTCTTTAGCATGGTGTCCACTCCCATTCAGTTAGAACAGTGAACCACGATTTTTCTCTTTTATGGGTGTTAAATACAAAAAAGACGTGCTATACATTTATTGACCTCTGGTTATGTATGGCTTATCCTGAGCCATATCTTTATCGCTTCTTGTCCAGACTGTCGTCACTCTCATTTTAATAGCCTTCTGGCAGCTTGTAGCGTGAGAGTTGGTTGGCTGCCATATTGATCACAAGGAAGGAAATTTACATTCGCATATTCACGGTTTGCTGCCTGCTTTCTTTGCATTACTGCTTTGTGCGTGCTCAGCACTTCTGAATACCAAGGCCGTCTTCGTTCATTCGTTCATTCATTTAATCATTCATTTTACAGATCTAGAAGTGTAAGTTAAGGTACAAAGCACTAGCCATGCTGGATACGGTCTTTGTAGAACTTTGGTCCATTTGAAATGACTAATTTTGGCCCCGATGAATGAATGCACAAGCTCGGCAGTAGAAGAAACATGGACTCTATTCTCACTTTAGCCCTTCTGGGGTCAGTAGGCAGTATTAACAGGGCTTGTTTAATTTATGTTACTTATTAGAAGGCTTTCTTTTCCTTGTTGCTCTTTAGAAAATGGAGACATCAGCACTGAATTAAGAGTGCTGGAAAGAATGCTCCATAAAAATTTCAGCTGTTTTTCAGATTTTGAGTCATTTGTTTTTCATTTGTGCAGATTTAATTCTATTTTTAAAAAGCCTGGTCTTTACACAAAGAAAAAGGAAGGGAGGAGGGAGAAGTGTACATTGACATACTAAGTGAAAAACCTCAAGAAAAATTACAGTAAATTAAAATTTATTTCCCAAGGGATAGAACATATTTCAGTGGGATGAAGGAAGAAACTAATAGACTTTCTATGAACAGCCATTTTTATTTAAAGAATAAGCTTTCAGGCAAATATAATTCTGCAGCCTCCTGAGGATAGCCTTTTTTTCTTGTTAGGAATAATACCAATTAAAAAGTGAACAATTAAAAGCACTGAAAGTTTGTCAGTGTACGTTTGCCATGGAGTTGTGCTTTCTATCACGCTGTTGCTTGCTTAACATGCTTTGTGCTGCCGGTATAGTCTGGGCTTCCAGTCTGCAGACAGTAATTAGTTAACGCTGCCAAACATAAATGAATTGTGTCTGCTAATCTAAAGTACTTGCTAACAAATCAAACGTTTTGGGGGTATTTTACAACCTTTAAAGGCTGCAATTTGACATTTCGGGCTCTTCTCACCTGTTGCTTTCTCCCTGAGTATCTCCCTTGGAGGAGGTGAAGGGTTTTTTTGTTTAACTCCAAATAATATCAATGATCTCACGCAGCACACTCAGACTAACAGCACAGCTGAGAAGACAGTGCTGCAGTGCATGTGTGGAAGTGAGCAGACAAGCGAAGAGAAGAACTTAAAACAGCTTTGCTGCCAAAGAAGATGTAGACTGAAATGATACCCTAAGGAAAAGGCAGGGTTTGCAGGGAGAAGTAATCATGGACTGAGTAGAAATTGTTTTTTTTCAGGCATTGCAATTTCCCCCGCCTCAACTTCTTCTAACTCACATTTTTGCATAGGCACTAGCTCTCTCTCCTCAGCTCTCTTCCGCACGGGCAGGCTGACACCTTGTCCCCTTTAGCCTCTTTTCCTGCTCCACAGGTTGTAATTACTTTCGTCCCCTCAAATTTTTTGAGTCGAAAACAACAATGTAGATATTAGATGAGCAGTCCTTAATCTAGCCTAAGCTCCACGTCTCTTGTGTGTCTTGGACCTAATAAAGGGTTCTCTGCTTGAAAATGTGTCCCCCTTTTAAACAGCATAATTTGTTTTCATAAAGGATGCTGTTTCTTCCTTTAAACCTGGTCTTTCTCACTACCATTCTTATCAGGTATCAACTCCCTGATAATGGTACGGATGTTAAAACCCATTCTACTTTCTAAAAGACTTTGAACCCAAGAAATCTACAAAACCACATTTTATTCGTATATTTAACAAAAGCAAACAACTAACGTCTTACTTGTTTCATCGAGGAGCAATAGACACTTTGATATTTTCCAATGGAAAAAGCTAAGAAACGGTGATGTTCTGGAGATGTCTCCTAGCTGTTAATGGTGGCAATAGCTCATTGAATGCTCATATTCTTTGTCATATGAAACCAGATCCCTTTTGAAATACTCATTAAAATAATGACCTCATGGTTTACTTTACAGTTCTATTATTTATCTGCCTCATTATATATTCCTTTAAATATACTTAGGTATATTTTTATAGCTTGAAGAAATGTGACTGTGTACCATGAGAGTTTCATTTGGGGTACAGGTAATTATAGGAAATTTACCTTGGCATTTAATTCTTATGTTCGGAGTTCCTTCCATTTTTAAAGGCAAAGCTACTTGGCCTGATTTATGATGGCAGTGTGGAGTCGTGCGCACGAAAAAAAAAGACATTTTTGTTTGTTCTAACCACATGGTTCTCAAGTCCTTGAAAATTTCAGTTGCATTGAACATTGAGGGTACCAATCGCTTTTCATAGATCTCCTTGAAAATCCATTTCTTGCACACGAAAAAATATGATTTCACAATGTTACATGTTTAGAAAGTTAAATGAAAATACTCCGTAGCTAATCTTGACAGTTCTAACTTGGAGAAAAGCCAGCACCCCAGAACAATGCATAGCTACTGCATTTGTAATATGATCCAGAAATCAATACACATGACCAGATTTTCCAGTCCACCACGCTTATTTTGCAAACCCGTCAGAGGTCTGGATGGGAGCATTCCCCATGTCAAGGAGACTCTCTGATGGCCAGAAGCTGGTGAAGATGGTGTAGCTGCCTCGTATGCCAGTTGTCTTATCCCCTTGCATTGCCCCAGATCCTCTCTGTGTCTGTGTTTCACTGTGCAGGTGATGCTAGTAGCAGAAATTAAAATATAGGTCTGTCAGCTTAAACTTCTGAAGCGACAGCTAAAGCTGCATGCATGTTCTTCTCACCAACAGGAATAGAAATACCTGTAAGTCACGACTGCGCTTCCCTAAGTGACGCTGAGATGGTGCCCTTCCAAGGCACGTAGGTAGGGACAGAGCAGTTAATCCCCTCACTAGGGCTTGTCTCTAACCCACCGTGCAGTGTGGTGCAGAGAGGCTCGCACTGGTTTTAACCTGCGCTGCTCTCAGCAGAGCCTCTTAGCTCATGTGCACCCCTGGCCTGAGGTGGTACGCTGCTTTTGGTTCCAAGAGAGGAAAAGCTCTTGTGCTTGTATTTAACCAGAGACGTGACCTATGGGAAAGGGTANAGGTTTCCTCAGAAAGCTTCGTGTAGCTGTTACTAACGTTCTTCCGTGCTGGGAGTAATCCGTATGGATTTCTGTTTCCACATTGCTTTTCAAAGCTGCCGCTTTTTGGCAGTAAAATCTGCTGACTTTTCTGAACATCTAGCAGCCCAGCGGGAAGACCAGAGAGGTGGCTACTGCATGTGCACAGACATCGTATCACGTGAATTTGGGCAACGTTGGATTTGCTGCGCTCACACAGGTCGAGTGCTCACATGGACTGTGACAAACCTTCCAGACTGACCAGCGCTGGCAAGTCTGAAGTGTCCCTGTAGTGCTGGCAGCCCTCCTTGCCAGTATGCTGCCTAAAGGTATTGGGAAATGTTCTGTTGAAGCTGGAGCTTTTGTGCAAGAGACAATATTTTATAGAACGACAACGTGTTTGGGAAAAGCGGTCTTGCAGAATTCAGCTCTGCTTTTTTTCATTTGCTTGTCTAGACAGCCAGGGTACTTTGCTCTGGACTGCACAGTTTTGATGGATTTTAATCCCCAAGCTATTTTTGATTCCTGGTCACATTTATGACATATACAGTCTTAGCGTTTTTTTTTTTCTCCTTCAGGATGCATGCATCCATAGACTTGAATGGGTGTAGGAAAGATAAATGGCTAAGGGAAAAGGAAATTAGTCTGAATGTTCTTAGAGCAGGAGCAAGGAGACTCTATAAAGGCAGACTGTGTGACAGAGATAAAAACTAAATGAAAATTAAGGCTCAAGAGGAGGGCTGGCTGATAGGGGGGGAAAGGAAGTCCAAATATTTTTAGATAATACCCAAAAGATGAAATGAAAAAATGCTCCATTAAATCCCATTTCCCCTTTACTTTGATATTTTAATTTCCCATTTCACTTTCTTTTATAATTTCCTTCTGCCACTCCAATGATACTCACTCTCTAGTGAAAACCTACTGTTGCAAATCATTTTCCCAAAGACCCATCCTTTAGCCCAGTAGTATTTGGTGTCTGTCCATTCTGATTTTGATACATATCAGAATACAGAGCTGACAGAAGGGCTCACTTCACTTTATAAGTTTGTGGCTGGAGGTTCAGATGTGGGCAGTTGAAAACAATAAGAGGAATGTGTTCTTCAGAAATGTAATGGCAAACCTGGGATGTAAAACACGCAGACACGCTTGACATCATCATGTGGAACTTCAGTATCTCTGCGAAGAGCTCCAGTTGTTTAATTATTTTCATTTTGTTGCAAGTTTCTTATGTGTAATGATAATTTGTCCACTCAGATTTATGTTATTGCAGGCTTCAGTCCAGCAAAGCACTTAAGCACTCGATTAACTTTAAGCACATAAGTAGTCGCATTGCTGGATTGGGGCCATAATAAAGGAAAAGAACATTTCAGGAGAAATTGCGCTTTTGGGGGGTTTGTTTTTTGTTTTGTTTAAAGTGTCAACAGTGCAGTTTATTTAGCTGCCTTTTAGACAGTAATCTTATTAGCAAAATTGGCAGGATTAAGAGGCTATTAAACAAAATCTGTGTGTTTGCACATCAGTTAAAATCTGTACTGTATTCCCTCGGAACACAAGGATTCTGTTGTGCAATAACTGGATTTTAATATAACCAAGTCACTTAAGATTGCATTAAAATACATTTATTAAATTACTTGGCTGCTTTAGACAGGTGGGTTGGAAGTCAGAAACGCAGAGTGGCTTTTCTGACTTTGAAAGACTGTTTTTGTAGGATTTCTTGCAGTTTTTCTTCATCAATCAAACTACATTTGTTTACCAAGCAACATGTAGTCAGTGTTAATTTTATGGATGTTCTGCTGGGTCCAGAACGAAGCCATCTGTCCCCAAAGGTGGCCAGGGTAAGCAGTCTGTCCATCATGTTGATGTGCTCTAGCCAGTGGATGTCATCAAAATTTGGTTGCTTTGTTTTCTTATTGCAGGTGGGAAACCCACCACAGCAGTTTTGTTCCTCTACTTTCTGCCCCTTCTCACTTCCAGATACGCATTTTTACCATGAAAAAGCTAGTAATCAACAAAACTTATTTTATTTGTATGTGGAAACCTCAGTGCTCGTAATGAGAAAAAAAATAAACTTCGTTGAAACCAAGAAATTAAAAGCTGGCAGCAAGACAGAACAGACACCAGAGCTTAAAAAAAAAAAAAACAGAACAAAAAATTGTCTGCTCTGTCCCCTTAAAAATAAACAAAACAAAATATCCCCAGGGAAGAAACAGTGTCTCTAATTATGTCATTTACTTATTTGATGGAAAGGTTTCTGATGCTAACAGAATAAATAACCTGTTTGCTCGGAATTCACTCATGAACAAAACAAAACAACATCTCCAGTTTCTGTATATTAGCATTTCTGGCAGCGATTTTCTTTTCAAGTTTGTTAAAATTAAAATACAAAGCTTTATAGATAGGTGCTGCTATGTTTGTGCTACAGATTCATTTACTTTGACAGCTGATGTGTTTGTAACTGTGGTAGAATGGCTTCAGCACTCGGACCTGCTCCTTTGATATAAGCAGGTGACTCCTAACATTTATTGATGGTTGAGGGGGATGGTTTGATAGAAAAAGTTGAACTGTTGCAAAGTAGTTTCTCAGGTCTTCTGAAGTTTTTTATTGAGTGCTTTGATCTTTGTTCTGCAGCTGTAGAAATAACATTGCCTACAATCTGTAGGTGTTCTCTGCGCTTTTTCAACTAATTGTTTTGTGCATCTGACAAGATGCAAATTTACCCAGATCTGTCTACAAAGAGGCTTCTCTCCTGCCTGGTCTTTTTTGTAGTGAGTCAAGCAACGTTATTTTTACCCACTTCTAAATATTGATTCTGAGCATATCTTTTGACATGCTTGCTTGCCTTCCCCACTCCCAGATGTCACCAGCTCCCTGCCTGTGTTACAACATCCATCCTGGCTGGCACGCGGGACTGAACTGGGAAAGAGGAGAACAGCTTGAGATGGAAAACAGCATTCCAAAGTAGGGAAGTCCCCTGTCTGTACAGCGGACACTGAGTATCACATACTGATTATCCACTTCTTACACAGTGATTTACATGCTGATGGGTGCAGCCTTTTAATTACATAGGCATACTCACTCTACATTTTAAACTAGATGGCATTACTAGCAGAGTAGCTGCAGTGGCCTGGAAGCTGGGGAAATATGGAGGTGGTCAACTTGAGGTGAGTTCTGCGTTACGACAACTCTTATCTGAGCTAGCTAATTTTAAAAAGCGCCAACATCTCCATACTAGACAATGCAATTGGTGAGTGTTGAAATACCCCAAACTAAGGACGTCGGATGGTTCTTTCTCACATATGGACTTAAGAGGTGAATAGCTTCTCAGCCTTCTCAGGTATCATTTTACCTTTTCATAAGCTACTCCTCATGCCCTAGTACCTTTATACAACTCTCTTATTTGTGAGGAGAATGTTTCTGAATCCTCAGGAGAATCAGAATATCTCATCGCTTTCACATCCAAATTTAATTTAATTGCGTTTCCCAGGTTTTTTTGAACGTGTTGGATCCTTTTCAGTAACCCTCTCACCTAACACAGCTAAATTTCCACTTGAATTTGATGTGAAAAATGCTTGAATAAGGAGTACCGTGAAGACTCAGTTCCCATCCTTCTATGTCATTAATAGTTATTAACTTGATTTCCAAAAGTGCTGAGCACCTAAAGCTCTTAAGAGAGATTAGCACAGGAACTGCTGATACTAAATTCCTCCCCTGGAGGGTACACAGTACCTCAAAGTCACTGAGGGGGGCTGGGGGTAAGGAAAGCAACTTCCACACTGTGCTCCTCTTCCAAACTGCCCAGTGGCATGAGGAAGAGAGATAGGAGGACTGTCAGCAGACCAGGTGTGATTTCTTGCATATTGAGAAATCTGCAAAAGGGCTGCCGCTCAGGAGGGTGACTCTGCTATCACTGATGGTACTGCATGCTTCTGTGCACACCATTTGGAGCTTGGTGACTCCTCATCTGGTATTCACGGTAGATCATAGCAGAGCATGATATTCAGGGGTTAGGTTGCATCTGTTTCTTTAAAAATAGGAAATACAAAACCCTGATGTGATACTGAAGAGAAATACCCCAGAACAGAGGAAGTTTTCAAATGTGTAGCATTTGCTATTGGTACGTTCTTCATTAAATATCAATTTTAAAACTACTGGGTTTGCATGTTTAATAATGGCCATTGCTGCTTAGAGCCTGTAGCCTGCAAAAGATTCACAACTCTTTTCTGGAGGCTTGATGATATGGCAGGACTGGTGGAATCCTGGCTCCGGTGAAATAAATGAATAAAACTCAGACTGGCTTCATTTAGATCACAAAATTCACCAGTGGCAGAAGTTTAGCGTATATCATGGACTAGCTAAAACAGAAAAACCAACCTATTCTACTTTATTCAACTTTCAAATTCTGTGCTCAGTTTCCCTGCATTTTTGTTGCTTGCTGTTATTGTTATATATTTAGCTAGTAATAAATTGGGCCCATAAATAACAGCACCCCAAATTAAGTTCATTTCCAAATGATTTTCATATAACTTTCATCAGAAATGAAGTTTTCAGAAGCTTGCTATAATGTAAAATACACTCACATAAATAACATGAACATATATACTTGTATGTATGTCTGTGCATATATATGCATAAAAGTATATAATGAATCTAGATATTAGTTTTGTTTCTTAGAAAAGAATGTCACAATATATTCAAGATGCAGTAGCATATTACTTTTCTTATTGCTTTAAATAGCCTTGAATTCTTGCAGAATATGGTTTGGTGGGTCAAACATCCCCTTTCCTCTCATTTATCAGCCTTTTGATCTTGTGTCAGTTCTAAATGTTGGCATGCTTAGGCCATAACAGTGTGCTGCAAGATCACAAAAAGGCACAGTTATATCTTTAAAAACTTATGGGCATCCTGGTGCTACATCCCAGCATAGCTTCGCAGATGTGGTATTGAGTTCCCCTAAGTCTTCACTACTCCTTTGTCTATTATTTTTTTTATAGTTTTGTTCTGCATTCCTTCCACTCAACCTCAAGTAGATGGAAGCCTGTTAGTTTATTACTTACATATGTCTGCACCCTTTTACCTCAGCAGGGAAAGACAAAATATTGAGGAGGACTGTAGGTTTGGGATGGTCAGCTAATCCTTCCCCACCTTGAACTAATCGCCAGGCTGATGTGTTATTGTGCTGAGCTCTGTTCTTCAGTGCATTGCCAGTGGGGTTTCAATTTGTAGAAGCATAAACAGATACTAAAGTAAAAAGAATGGTGCAGTGATTTGTTAGCAGAGTTCAGATCAAATTATCACAGTGGTCCCCTGCTGACAGTCCTAACAATTACCTCCTTTTTCTTGGTCTTTCAAATGTTTTCTGTTTCATTTACGTCTCGGTAAATAGTGTGTTTCTCACTGTGTTTTATTTATTTACCTGCAAAACGGAAAGGAGTTGAACCTTCAGCTCTCATTCAACTGTCTGAATTTCTATATTTTTTGTCTTAACTCAGATGCGTTAATAAGTTGTTGGTTTGGGTTTTTTGCTTTTTAAAAGAATATCAGCAACATAACTAAAAATGCTTTCAGCTCTCTAGTGCATATCCACTTTTATAAAATTTTCTACCTCTTTTATAACTTTAATCATGAGAGTGTAGATCTTATTGAAATTTAAAAATTTTTGAGAAGAACAGCTGCTAAATAGGAAATGAATAGAATTTTGTATACATTAAGCCAATCTTAAGAGTTTAAAGCCTTTGAGTCCTATTTTGAAATCAAATTGGGTGTGTGTCAGTAGATATTATTCCCTTTTTGTGGAATATAGTCAGTTGATGTTCTGTACAGGTTGCCTAGAATTAACTTTAACATTTTTTTCCACTCTTTTTCTTCCCTTCCCTATTTTCAACTCTTGACTTTCACTCTTGCGTAGTTACATTTGTCTGCTTCTTACAATTCTAGTGGGACTGATTTATCATCATTTGCTAACATATCTGTCTCAAAATCCGAGCTTTGATCAGCTTGTATTTTATAACTTACATCTGTTCTATGTTTAACCTTTTGTAATGCCATTTCTCAAAAATATTATCTAGTATAACAAAAGGATCACGTTAGTCTAAGCGTTCTGTTAAACCTAAAGAAAGAAAATCCTACATACCTGTCTATTTTGCCGTGTTATTGTTACTGTTTCATAATCTCTTTTTCATTAAATCTATAAATCTGTCACGCTAACTTTTTTCCTGTGATTGCTGCTGAACTATAAACTTCATCTTCCTGTTCCTTCTCTCCCCCTTTTTCCCCCCTGCAATTACAGCTTGTTGTGCTTCATGGCATCCCTACCGCCAGCATTGCTGCTCTGGCCTGTCTGCTGCTGCAGGATCCAGCTCTGGCTTCCAAAAAAGTAAATGTGATGACTAAAAGTACTCCCATAGTGGGCTGCAGGGGACAGCAGAAAGTTTCTTGGTTTTGAGTAAAACCGGACTGCAAATTCTGTCTGGGACTAACTCACTGACATTAATCCTCCCGCTAAGACGAGTCCTTGAAGTGAGACAGATGGATAGTAGGTTTGGTGAAGTACTGAGACAGATCTGTATATTCTGTTGCTACCTAATCTGTCTTCGAGAAAGGCGGTTTTGTTTAAAAGGACTTACCTCCAAACTGACTCTGTCTCGGGTCAGGCTGTAATGCTGGGACAACACTGAGAGATGCATGAACAAGACTAAGGCCTTTAGAAAGTTGTAAGCTGTTTCCCAGGTTACAAATAAATGAACCTTGCCTAGGCACTGATCAGGCAATTAACACTGATGAAATAATAAAACATTTCTGCTCAGGATTTTTTTCTCTTGCTATTTTCCCTTCCTTAGATGTAAGGGGGGAAGTCAGCTCTACTTTGCTTCACTTTTTGAGGGCAACGTGGCCATCAGCAAGGTAACAGTGCTCTGTGGTCCTCAGGGAGAAATGCTGCCGATGCCGGACTTGTTCTCTGCACTGGTGTGACCACACCAGTTGCCTGAGAATAGCCTCAGCTGTTCTCCAGCGTCTAAGAAGTTTTTGAAGTCCTTAGAGAAACCAGGTCACAGCCACAGATAGTAAATGCACAAACTGCCTGATCCTGACTGTACTGATGTCTGGATGAATCTGGCTTGAGGACCCATCAGAGAAGAAATACCCACAAAAATCTAAGTAATTCCAACTCACATGTCTTTCCAATACAGTAGAGGCTTTTAATACAAATGGAAGTTTTATTGGCATAGGGGCTGAATTCAGCCTTAGCATAAGTGGATTCAGGGGGAGCTATACTTGCTTGTAGGAGCAAATTTTGGCTTCAGGACTGGAGATATAAAGCACTGAGGAGCTATAAATTTTGAGCCAGCGAGGGTGTTACAAAAGGCAGAAGGATAACCGGTATGGCATCACTTCCTTCAAAAAGATTATGAGCTATGGAAAAAAAAATTAGTTACTTTTGCTGCTAATAGCTTAGAAAACTTGGGCAGGTATGTTGAGTGTATTGAATGGATCAGTGCCAGCAAATACACCTGTGTAGTGACTAATTAGAAACAGCAAACCAAAGCATGGTCTTTCAAATGGAAAGCAGTATACAGTGTAATCAATGTATCTGAAATATGTTTGGATGATAGGAAAAAGTGGGATGACACTCAATAACAGGAGCAGCTAGTGAATGACAGGTGGTGGTAGATCTAGAATAGACGAGTAACGTTTACTGCTCTTTGTCACTTGAGCCACTTCTCAAGAAAGGTATGCAGCACTGTCCCTGTTTGTAAGTACAGGCATGAAGTGGCAAACCCAGGAACTGAATTTACTTTTTCTGGATCCCCTCCAGTATTGTAAATACAAGACTAAAGAGATGGCAGTTGACTATTCCCCTATATGCAGATTTCGCTAGTAAAAGTCTACATAGTAGATATTCAGCCCATTTCATTTTTTGTCCTGGGAACTTGCAAGACACTGTTCTGCATTATTTAATCTCAGAAACCATTCACTGTTGCCAAAATGTTAAAATTTGTACAGGTAAATTCTTTAATGGAGTTCTTGTTTGCTTCTATATTATTCTTTCTAAGAAGATGTAAATATTGAGATGATTTATACCAGATAGAGCAGAAACACACTATTTTCCATTCTTACTTCTCTCTGTTAAGTTGCCTGAGCTAATTCATTTTTCAGTTTTGATGTGCATCAGCCACAGGCAGACCAGAACTTTATGTTCCTCCACAACAACCGCAGTTGACTTGTGGTTTTCGCGTCAATTTTTATTTTGGTAGTGTACCTGCATATGCAACTTTTTTGATGAAGGCAATATAGAAGTACTGGCTAAAAGCTGCAAAATATATTTTTTGCTCAAAGGAATTCACGAAATGTTTATCTTTGAAAAATGCAGAAGCCTATTAAAGATAAAAAACATAAACAAGTGTAAGGCACTTCTTAAAGTCTTTGACAAAGGTCACAGGTGTGGGGAGGTCAAAGTGATAGCTTGTTCTTCTAAATATTTCAACAGATAGACAGACTTTTGATTGCATTATCTATTAAAAAAATTGCTTTGAACCTTCCGCCAATGCAGACCACTTGTGCTTTCTCAAACCAACAAAGGTTCGGTCAGCAGATAAGAATTTCTGACCATGGAAGGGCAGCTGCTTTCCTTTCATCTTTCTTCTGGTGTGTATATGAAATGTTTGCTTAGCCTGGCCCTGCTATCATGAGGACTTTTTTTTTTTTCTTCTTAATCCTCCCTCTAATTTGAATCCTACGCCCAGTCTGCAAATAAGACATGAAGAAAATTTAGATTTCAGTAGTGCAGCATAATCCTGCTGGATGCTGAGTACTTCAGCCCTGGTTCAGCACAATACCTAGCCTTATCTGACTGTGCATATGCTTATCTGTAAGCCTAAACTTAAGCATATGATTAAATGCTCTGATTGATTAGGACTAATGATGCTCACTGAAGTACTAAGCCCTGTGAGAGAAGTTTGTTTTACAGGCAGTTTTGCTGTTGTTTTTCTTCTATTGTTACTTCCCACCAGAGGAGGTAATTAAGGAAGTGTTTGTTTTAAGAGCACCAGAGCAATTTCTGTAATATTTTTTATCTGATTCGTCAAAATTCACTTGTGACCAGTCTTGTGTTTATTAGTCTTCTATTACATATTTTTCTTCAAAAGCAAACATGATCTCTAGAAATTGTGCCTATGATAGCCAGGTATGTCTTTTCCTTCTCAAGAAGCTTAATCTATGTGCAATGTTAATGAGAAAAATATTAAGACAAAATGCGTAAAATTGCTTTCTAGAAAGGTTCAATCTATATGTAAATGTAGAGTTGAATACAAGAGAACTGGCTAACAGTATCCTGAAGGAAAGATGGTATTCACGTAGACTGGATCATTATAAATGTATACTTTCAGATGCTGCCTACTTTAACATTATATGGTTTCCTAATGAGAAAAATTTGTGTTTTGTTTTACTTCCTTCTTACTGTCTCTCAGCCTTTCTCTCTCTTTTCTTTTTAGCCAGCTGAGCCTGGTGGAGTGAGTAGTAGCGTGAAAACGGGAAGAAAGTTTGAGTTGGAGGTTGCTGATTTTTGTGTGTGACACCTGGGAAGGATGAACGTAAGGCAGTAACAGGTCAGCTAATGATTTATGAGATTTTGACTTCCGTAGATGTTTAATCTCTTGTCTGCATGCTGTATTGCTTGAAACAGTGTGGAAATCAAAACTCAAAGAATATGTTTGAACAGGTGAAAAGGCTGTCTTTCCTGCAATGTTGGCAACCGTTGCCTTCATGAACGAGCTTCCCCTGGGCAGGAAACTATGAAGTTCTTCTGTCTGTGTCTTGGAATAAGACAGTGCGCTGGTAAGTGCTTTAAGCAGTGATTTCTGAATGCCCAGTTTGGTAGCATCAGACCAGGAGACGGTAATGAAGGATAACAACTCCTTCCATTTTATCCATGAGGAGAAGGAATTCTTCTGGATGCAGTTGTTATGAACAAAGTGTCTCACTGTCCTGCCTGTGTCATCCTAATGACCACAGTAAACCTTTTGTGGGACTTGACAAAGAAAGGAACGGAGGGAGTTTGCAGATGTGTGAAGGACAAGGCAGCAATCAGACCTTACATTTTCTGAGGGCTGAGGTGATCTTTTTATTCCCCTAGCAGGATTCCATTAAGTTTTCTTAGCATTAAACCGCAAGTATTTTAAGCTACTGCAGTCTGGAAGAGGAGCCGTGTGCTTCCATGATACTCAAACTTTGATCCTAAGTTGCTCTAAAGCTCCAGTTCAGCAAAACGCTTGTGTGTGCTTGATTTTAAATACATGAATACTTACAGTGACAGAATGGTCAAGAGCAGCATGAAGTCTACTTTGCCTCACGGCTAAGCCAGTATGTAACTTAGGAGTACGGTGTATTATCAGTCTAGTGCACCTATTTCTGTACAACCTTGCCTTGGAAATGCATTCCCTAGAGTTGGTGGGATTTAAGTGCATACTTAATTTAGGAAGAGCAGAGGAAGAGTGCATGTGCTTGATTTATATGCAGTTTATCTTCTGGTGGCCTAAATAGCGTCTCGCATCCTGATTTAAATTCTTGGGCTGTTTAAATATTTTTCCCCTCAAGACTTAGAGTTTTTCTGCAAACACTGTGTTGTTTCTTTTATAATGCCATTATACTGTGCTTTTCAGATTTTTTATTTTTTTTTTTTACATCTGGGCATTTAATGAATAATGGCTGAGGTCTTCTTTCCTCATCTTTTATTGATTTGAGAACTTTTTGTGCGCCTTGTGTAGGACTACATGTTTTTGCTTTAATGCCTTGCGTATGAAAGTCTATATGTGGTTATTTTCCAGATTTGTGTAAATAATGAAATCTGAACTAGTCATTTCAATATTGAAAATTTGTATTATTTGAAGACAAAATCACTAGCTCGGAGTTCAGGGGGAATGAAGGTCATCCTGTGCAGAGAACCATGTTCTGTTTGCTGGCAGTCTGACATCTCAGGATTACAATCTCTGTGGTAGATGGGGCTGGATTTCTTTACAGGGATAAATTTCAAATAATAGTCCTGATCTGGTACCAGTAGAATCAACAAGAACTTGGTAATTAGCTCCAGGCTATGCACAATCACAAACAATTGGAAAGTGTAAAATTGGAAACCCAAATATTTTAGAATTACGTCTCCACAGAACAACAGTATTTCACTGGTTTGGGGTTTTTATGTTTTGGGGTTTTTTTTTGTTGTTGGTTGTTTTGTTTGGTTTGGTTTTAGTTTTTTCTCTTTCTTTCACCATTCTTTGGTACCATTAAGCTCTCTCCGTAAGGTAGATAAAAGTCTGTCATGGCTTGCTTATTTTCTTTAACACTGAGTTTTTCATAGGAGAATAAATGGTTTTTGTCTTGGATTCATCTGTTGTCAAGGCTATCGTTGATGACACAGCATGGCTACTATCTGACATGTAAGAGGATTCTGCTGTTTTAGTGTCAACAGCAACTGTAAGCCCTTGCTGTCTGATTTCCTGTATTACACAGGTCACAGAATTTGATGAGGGTCACAGGAGGACCCCATAATAGCTCTATGTAGACAGAAGCAAAATACCAAGGGGAAAAATTATCATCCAGAGTATAGTCAACAGTGTGTTGAGATCACGCTGCTGTTTTGATCATTTTACGCATGGTTGTACCAGCAGGTCTGTAGTTCCTATGATGGCAAACCTCTAGGAAAAGGACTGGTTGAGGGTTCTCTCTCTCAAGTGTTTGTAGCTCTCTTCATCAATCCCGTCCACACAGTGGAACATGGACCATATTAATCATGATGGGAAAATGTGAAATGCTGCCATTATTGCATCTAGACTTTTCACATTTACTCACCAAGTCATGCATGCACTCACCAAGTGTTAGTGTTTGAAAAAAGTTTAATTTCTGTGATCACAAGACCGCATTTTGTTACTTTTGCAACATTTTAGTTGCCAGGATGCATTCTGATTATGCTGATCAAAGAGTCATTGAGCACTGGGAAGTTCATATTGGCTGTGATTTTCTGACGTATTTTGTACTATGTCGTGTCTAACCCTTTGTGATGATTAAACTTTCATTTGCACTGACTGGGGTGCCTGACAGTCTTACATCATAAAGCATTTTATTCAATGCAAATTAGGATTCAGTATGCTCCTCTGTGGGGGATTTTCCCACTAATGACATATGTAAATAGCACTCATTCATTCTAATATTAAGGGGAAAGGTACAGAAGCATGGAGATCTCCTAATGAATCTGTGTTATACCTCAGATGAAAGGAAAACAATGTGTTTTTCAGATGTTAATTTTGTTATCTGCACATACTGTGTTCCCCTCTACTCCCTCAAAGTTGAGATACACAGAATCAGATTTATAGAGCCTTTATGTTCACAAAGACGGTTTGTCAGAGAGGTACCCATGCATGCACACTTTCCGTAACAATATGGAATCCCTTCCTTCCATGAAGAAAAGGAAGAAATACAGCCATATTATTCAAATGTGAGCCCTAATAAACTGGCCCCTTCTTTGTGTGTAAAACTTTTTTCCTTGCTCTTTCTGTAGCAGCGTAACACATAGTTTTAGCTCTCTAACAAAGCCTGATAGCTTCTGCCACTGTGTTATGCTTGTATTTTTACGGCAGCATGCCTGTATGTAATGTAAAAGGTACTCTTCCTTAAGTTGAGAGCCCTTGTCATCTACTCTGCCGTGTTTCATATTTATTTAATAACGTTACCTCGCTGAGTCTTAAGAGAGCCACAGCAAAAATATTTGAGCCGTAACATTTTATGAATGAAGACGTTTGTTAATTTTCTCTGGCCTTTCATTCCTGAAGGCCTTTCTTTGGTTTTCCCTTTTCCATCCATCAGGCTCGACGGAGGGGAGGAGAGGCGCAGGGCCATGCTGGCGGGGGCTCTCCTGCAGCGCAGCTGAGGGGGGGCCCAGACCTGTGCCGCCACCATGGGCCCCGGCTCAGGCTGGGCAGGACCCTTGTGGCCTGGTCGTGCTCTCGGGGCCCGCAGGCAGCCATGCCTCTCTGCTGAAAACCTGTAACTTCTGAGGCCATGGCCAGCCCGGCCCGCCTCTGCCGGGACAGGGGACGAGAGACCCCAGGGAGAGTTTTGTCCCCCCGGCTGCAGAGGGGCTAAGGGGTGGCGGGAAGAAAAAGGGGCTCTGCAGGTGTCTGGTAAGGGTTTGTCTGTTTTGCAGAGTTTTGTCCCTGAGCGGTTCCTCACCGCTTGCCCGCAGGGCACTTGGCTGATGGGTTCTGGCCCTGCCGTACCTGGATGGCCACCATGGCATCAGGCTGGGCCCCGCGCAGGGCGTTACAGGGAGCTTTGGGTTATACAAGGTGCCTCATGGCCGAGCCAGCTCCAAACCAGGTCCTCTCCTCATCGAGACTTAATAACATTTCTGTCAAAGTTGGTGGTGAAACTATTTTTGCTTCATTGGGAAAAACGAATTCTCAATTCTCTTAATTGCTCTGTTCCTCACTGGCTGTGCTGAGACTGCCTTTCAGTAAGAGGAGGAGGACACTCCTGGCTATTTATTTATTTCATCTGAAAAGGGTTGTCTGCAGTGAGCTTTGGCGTTTCCTTCTTGTGCATTGGAGAAAAGCAATACATTCACTTTGGAAAAAAAGATAATTTTTTTCCTTTCTTTTTTTAACCAAGTTTCAAATGTTTGCATTTAAAAACCCCAGCTGTTTAATGCTGTTTAACCTCTATAGGCAGAGCAGTTATGAATGGTATTGTTTATTTATTTTTTTCTGCAAGGAATGAGTGGTGTTCCTTCAATTTTGTTTTGAGCTAAACCTGATGCAGACATCGGCTATAAATGGGTCAGGCAGTCATTGAAGTGAACAGTTGGCCACATTTGTGCTAACGCTAGTCTTTTTGTTTTTTTTGCCAGAGGAAAAAGAATTCTAATTTCTATCAGTCTAAATTGTGCTGGGCAGCATTATCAGCTGGAAAGACCCCTCTGATTTGACAGGCTCCACTGTATGATGATTAATTACTACTCAGCTTCATTGGACTTTTCTAATTTCCTTTTGCCACTAGCTGTAGGCAACAAGCGATAAGTACTGCTCTTATTATTTTGTGCAAAGGAAAATGTCTATTACTGCTCTGTCCTACAAGTAATCAGAATAAAAAGACAGCTGATCGGAAAACCTGTGAGGATCATTCTGTCTTTATTTATCCTACCCTTGCTTTATTCCTGTGCTGCTTCCACACAGAAGTTGTTTTACACAGTTGCCTGTCAAAATAAGAAGATAAAATCATAAGCTCTATCAAAGTAGTTGACATTTTGAAATTTGTATAATGATTTCATGGGAATTAATCCTCAATCTCCAAATAAATCCTCCTCAAAATGCTAATATAACTAGGAATCTTATACCACAGAATGTAAAACAATTCTTAATCTTCCTTTTCTATTTTGCCATAAATTTATAATATTAGAAGGCTGCCGTGTTGAGAAAAATTATAGTATTATCACCAAATGCAAGAAGAGTAAGTACTTTACGTAACACATTATAATAATGATTTTTCTGAGACACAGAATGCTCTAAAGTATACCAAGAAAAAGGTGCATTACTAAGAACTTGTCAAGGACTTCACTGTTAGAGATAAAAATGGAAGCTTGCAACCTTTATATCTCTGTTTTTAATGCATCTTTTCAAATCATTAAGCAATTTCCAGTGAATTAATTCTAGAAAAGTTATCTGAGTTACCTCTGTATTCTACACTTTTAAGATATGTCATAAAGTTTACTTTCAGAGCAAGGATATTAAATGTTTACTGGGTAACAGCAAAGCACGTCTGCATAGTGCATGGGAATGCAGTGCCAGGATAGAGGCGTATGTAATTGTTGTGAAGTTACGTGCTGTCTGGGCTAATTACCTAAAGATGGGGCTTCTTACCTCTAGGCTTAGCGTGTGCTGCTGGAGCTTCAGTTTAGAAGCAGAGTCAGTCCCATCTGATAAGGGTGTGTCCTTATCTGCACAGATCTATTTTCAGAATGTTTCCACACTTAGGGATTTAGGAATAAGTGGAACTTATAAACCTAAAAGTCTGCATCACCACGGAAAAGGGGCTTCTCTAAACTGTTTCAGACGCTTCTGAATATTACCCTGCTTTTTCTACCTGGAGACTTTTGCGAAAGGATGGAATATTGGTACACAAGAGAAGGCACTCGAAGTCTTCCAGGGAATTGTATTTATCTTGTTTCCATAAGAGGAGTAGTTCTGGCTGATTCAGAAATGTTTCTTCTGATTGGATCCTTCCTGCTCTTTTGCTTGCAGTTAGAACTTCCAGGTATTTATATGATTTTGATCAGATTTGTACAGCTACCACAAGAGTGACAGAGTCTGGGGATGTATTTGAAGCTGCAGTTGTTTTGTTGGGGTTTTTTGTTCTGTTTTCAAACTGAAGTGGAAGAAGTTAGCAAGATTCCCCCCTTTGAAAAAAAAAATAAAAATTAGAAACTGGTTGGCTTGAGGCCTGAAATAGTGGGGGAGGGTCCGATCTTGAAATATCCCCCTTCAGGAACACACGGCACTTATCAGCCCATCCTTTCTGAGGATGTAAATTCCAGTCCTACTGCAGCCTCCGTAAATATGGATGGCCTCTTTCCTTCCTTTGTGTGGAAGATGTATACCCACTAGCAAGGGGGAGAGAGAAGGGATATTTGCATGCAACTTTCACATCTGCTACTGAACCCAAGAGCCTGATTAGTATCTGCATTCCTTTCCCCAAATAAACAGAGAACCAAATGGCTTGCAGATCTCCTGAAACTACTCTTCCCCTGTCCAAAGCCTTCTCTATCCTCTTCCTCAGGCCTCTGCAGAGTGAGATTCAGTGTCTGATAAAGAGGCCACAGGTGCCAGGTACGACTGCTTTTGCATGGTCACAGTGGGAAGGGAGAGGAACTGAGCCCCTCTGGACAGAAAAGCTGGGAAATGATTCCAGGGCGGCTGCTTTCAGCATGACGCTTCCTGACCACTGACAAGGAGCCAGCTCGGCTTGCACATGCTCAGCGTATCTCTGATTCACATCATATGATTCAGAATGTTGCGTAGAGTTCTTTTTTCCCCAGCCGTAATTACTTTTATTTTTGTTTTGCAGCCAACAAAAGTAAATGTATTGGCGATATATGGCCAGCATAGCTGCCAGTGCTGTTTTGCTCGACACAAACACAGCATTGTTATTCACAGTAAAGCACTTGTGATATTGTTATCAGACGGGTAGCACTACTTTAATAGTTAGGGACTTCATGCAGTTAATCTAAAATGAACCGGATTATATTCTTTCCTCCCACGTTATCCCCTTCAGAATCTGGTGGTTGTTGTTCTCCTGGTTTAAGGTAGCTCACCCTCAACGGGAGGGAACAAGGAGCCAAGTGTCTCACTTGAGAAGAGTAGTGTAGTTCAGGCCTCTGTGTTACAGTGGAAAATACCTCGTGAGTATGTCTGTTGAAAGCATCTCTTAATTACATAGTCTTATTGGTAGCAAATCAGAGGTTAATGAGGATCTCAACAGATATTGTGAAGCGCTCTTTAGTTGCTGATGTTTCCAGTGGAAATAGTGTATACTGTACCAGGTTGCATGTACCAGGTATGGCACACTTGTCCAGTGGCCGTAATTATGGTATCCTGTTCCATTATTATAATGTGAACAGGATAGCACATTTGGAGTTTGTTCATTCCTTTAAAACACTAATAACTGCTTTGTAGAGGTCTGAATGGCCAAGGTACATACATGGATTAAAGAGCTTATCTTGGGGTCGTCAAAAACTATTAAGCAAACTAGCTTCTTTTAGCAAATAAGATGTAAAATTCATATGCTGTTGACAGGAACAATTTTTCTCCTGTGTTTGTGGATGAGTCACTGTACAGTTTTGCCTTGCCATCTGTATCTCTATAATTAAACAAAGTATGGGTGAGTTCCTGGGAAGTGTCAGAGAGCAACATCAAGCACAGCGATAACAAGGCAGGCAAAATTTCTGCATCTCTCTGACAAACGGGTCTGCCCCAGGTACTAACAGTTCCCACAGGGGGCGGGAAGGAAGCGGGCAACTGTCCCTCCCGCCTGATGTGGGACTGCAGCTGCACAAAAGGAGATGTGCTTCTTTAGTAGTTCAGGGAACTCCAGGGAGCGTGATGCCTCCCCGAAGCACAAGAGGTTGTGATTCACCCACTGCAGTGTTGGTCTTGGCACCACCAGTTACTGCTACTGCTGCTACTGAAACTTCCTCTTTAGGTTCAATGAGTTCATAGTGTTCGAGGCCAGACAGTGAATAAGTCTCTGTCAGAAATAAGAAAAAGAAGGTGGGATCTGTTCCCCACGATACCTTCCAGGCTCCTTTTCTGTTCTAACAATTAATATTTGAACAGATTCAAAAATGTACTCCTTTGCTACGTATAAAAGTAGGATCTTCCATCTCTTTCTAGGATATTGCTGCTACTTTTCTACACACAGCTATTTGCCACAAACCTTATTTTCACGTTGTTCAGGCTTTATTTTTGCTGTAAAATAGTGTATGTTGTAGTGTTTGTCTTATCAATGCAAAGTGATAAAAAGCATCATCAAATTAACTTCTCTTTAGGGAAAGAAAATAAAACCACAGTTTCTGGGTAGGTGTTGGAGAAAAGGAATTCCCAATATTATTATTTATTTGAAGTGAATGATTTTTGAAATACAGAGTAATTCAGTAAAACCCATGCGATATTTTTTGTCATATGCAGGCAAGATAATTATAGTATGGAGTTTAGTCATTTAATTTGGACTAATTTAGAAAGCGAAATATGTAATGGTGCAACTGCTTTGTTCTTTTTCTAATAAAAGGTAGGAGCTTTTGAGTGTTATTAGACTGAGATAAGCTAGGCTTCTGTATAGCACAATTTTGTATGTCTGAACTAGGAAAAGCCTTTGAAGTCCTATGAATCTTTCTGCTTGTTAATTCTTCCATTTGTTTGATTTTTGGTACAAAGAAAATGAAAGAATATGATGAGATTATGGCATTTTAAGTCAATATTTATTAAAAAATCAATCTCGATGAAAATCTGCCCATCCCTCTAATTAGATGAGGCAACTTGAGGTTGATTTTTAATTGCAAAAGTAATTACACGGAGCAGATAGCCAGTGACATTTGATTATCTAGGTGATTGATTAAAAAGCCTAGCTCACAGAGCAGATTGTCAGCCAGGGGAATCGAGACAAAAGAGCAAATTAAAAAAGTTGTCCTGTTAGTAATCACAAAATTCAAGGATGAAATTACAAAGCTAAACACCTCCAATCCACGTCATCTTCATCACTCAAATGTCTGCAGCATGCCTGAGCTCAAAAAGGGGTGATAAAGAAATGGATTACTTTTAAAAGGAGGAAGTATTCAGGAAATATAAAAATGAAAGAGCAAAAGCACTGCTGAGAATAGGGACTTCAACCACACAAGCAAAGAAATAAAAATTTCTCTTAATTGTGACAGAGTTCATTTTCCCTGTGCTCTTATGAAAGCTCATTAAAACCAAGCAGGGTTAGTCAAATTAAATGAAATAAGTTGGGTAACAAAATATATTTTTAGTGACAAATCTTCATGGTTATTTTAAGAATCTAGTCTAGATTATCCGTTCCTCCTCCAGTGTCTGTATTTTACACGGGATATTCATTCAATTTGCTAATACTTTGGATTTATTTAATGTAATTTTAACTGACTGCAATCTATAACTGCAGTGGGTACCACTGATGCCTTTCAGTGATGAATGTTACAAAATGTTCGTGAAATTCTTATATAAAGTAATGTGAATAAAGAAGGAAACAGAACAGTTATGTTTACTTACAATATCCCATTTTATTTTTAATTTTATGATGGGTTATGCTATTCTTCTAAGTTGGTCCAATGAGTTGATGAGCTACAAATCCTAAATTGTGGAACAGATCCTTACAACAGAAGGTTTTGATGTACATCGCGTGATGTACAGCATGCTTGCATTGACGCTGGAAGCTTTGGATCGACTCCAGTATGCACTTTTTTTTTTTTTTTACCATGACAAAGTACTGTTGTGTTTTACCTGAATTATCAGATTGTTTTGGCCAAATAGTCTTTGGCAGAACCACTACTGTCAGCTCAAAATGGTTTTTAAGCCTGAAAATCATTAATGAAAGATAACTGCATTTTCTGAAACATCACATGACTTCCTGATATCACTTTTCTGTCATTTAAACAGGTGTCTGTCATTTTCTATGCCACAGATGCCTGAAGAGTGGTGCAGTAGCGAGGGGTGAGATTGAACAGCAATTATTCTTTAATTGAAACCAGAAATATATACATATAATATTATGATCTAGTTTATTAGAAAAAAAAAAAACCAATATGGAAAAGAGGAGAAAGACAGTGAAATTGATGTAAGCATCCCATCCAGGGTCAATTAACGTACACACTGTTGGCCTTTAGAGTCCTTCGGAGCTCAAGTGCAGCTACTATCAACTGGTAGCAAGGGGTAGATTTACCATTGTGGGTGTCAGCATCAGGCCCTTCGTCTGCTGCCTAGCAGTCATTCAGTGAAATCTTTGTGATCCAGTTACTAATTCCATGGAAACAACCTGGTTTTCTTCTTCTGTAATGTTGTCATTCAGAAAAAGAAATTATTACTAGGCTGTTGGATTTGTTAAATGCCAGCTCTGTATTGTTCTTTTATGAGGCTCTATTACCTGTCACCCATCAAAATGTAATCTGACAAAGAGTAAAAAAAAACTCAATTGATTAAAGGTGCTTCTTGCGTATTACAACATTGTATAGTTTTCCAGGTTCCTGATAGGCCTTTTGCATAAAAGCACAGCACGTGAACACTGAAACAGAGATGGGCATAGGCCTCGGTATGTTTCTAGCTCCCTGACTTTTTAAAAAAATAATAATAATAATTGCAGGAAAGGCAAATTATTAAACAATGAGAGGGTCGAGTCAGTTTTGGAAATGTGTAATTAGCAACCTCAAGAGAGCAAGCTGAATAGAGTAATACCATAGAAAATCGGTATCCATTTTCAGTACGAAAAAAATGTGTAAGGGTGTGTTGGGTAGTTTGCAAACATTACAACAATAGTCTTTGTTTCTCCTTGAGCATTTTGAGGAGGTGGGGTAAAAGCAGCAGAAATAATTTTCTACAAGAGCAACTACCTCTTTGTTTAACAAACAAAATGTCGAAAAATTTATAGATTTTGGTAATGAAAAGCTTTCTGCAGGCAATCTCAACTCCCTGCTATTTCTGAGACTCAAAGCAAAGTCACAGGATAAACGCAATCTTGCATATAACAGTCTAGTACGAATACCTCTATTTGTGATGTTTACAGGTTATGTATCATTTTTGAGACAATGTCTTTGTTCGCAAGCTAAATATTCTTTAGATGATTGTATTTATAATTGTTGTCTCAGTTTCTTACGTGGAAGCTACTTCACGAAAATGGACTCTTGCATGATATGGACATGGAACCCTCATCCCAGTTTTCCAAAATCGCTGCTTTGGGTGGTCTAACATCTATGATTATTCTGATCAGTTTTCAGTCCTCCTCAGTCTAAGTACCTCTATTTTTGCCTTTGCCTGCATTAAACAAGAAATTCAGATGCTGGTAATTAACTGGAGTTCCCCTGCTGCCAGCCCAAATTCAGTTCCAAAAAGCCCTGTATATTGCTACTTCTGCATTTGTTAACAATGTCCAGACAACAGGTCTGCAATTAGATTCCCATCTGTTAGGTTGAGCATTTAGCATAGCCAATGGATGCAAATGAACTTGGGTCCCTCAATGGAGTGGATCCCTAACTAGCAGTATTACATTTGAAAAGAAATTTAGCAGTGAATGACAGGGAAGGAGATGAAGCTTTTAATAATACAGCAGCTCTAAAATGTTTAAATGAAAACAATAAAATACTGTTGGTATGTATGATGGTTACTCTTAACAAATCTGAAAATATATTCAAATATTCCACTGTTTTTCTCAATGTCTTGAATGCTGCATTAGATCGAGGGGAAAAATGCTCCCTTCAAGTGTTAGACATAGTGCTTACTGCATAAAGTAATGCTGTGCAATTTATATAAATGTTAGAATTCTACACTGATTATTGTTTCAGACTCTTAAAGGAATGCTTCAAAATGTTAGATATTTTTACAGGATAAAATGGGAAAAGCAGAGAGATGCATTTTTAGAAATTCTTGTGTTTAATCTTAAACTGCAATTTTGTATCAGTTCTAACAGCGTTATAATAAAGGATAATCCTACCAAGTCCATAGGCTGTGTGTTGGAGGATTAGCTAAAGCTTGCATATTTAAATGTTTCATTTTCCACTGGAATGTCTATAAAATAGACAGTAAAACCCACTTAAACTAATACCTGTTGAAGGGCTAAAACAGTAAGGAAAAAAACCTCTGTGCAAACTCAGATTTTCTTTAAGCATTCACGGTATTACTCTTCTGCCATTTCAGAATTTGCAGGTGAAAAAATAAATATTATATATGAATATAGAGGTGAAAAAATCTTTTTTCTTATGCATTAAAAATGTAATAATTATGATGTAAAATGAGTTTACATGTTTATATTCATGTCTTTAAGTAATATTTATAGATTAGAACAAACAGAACCCCAAACTAATAGTAAAAGATGCATTTCTGAAGTAATTATTTGCAGTTATTTTGGTGCCTTAGTAAAAGGAGACAATATTTTTACATTAGAAAAACAGGGGAATGGGTTTTGGTGGAGTTTATTATGTACAGAGTTCAAATTTACACAGGTTAGTTTTTATTCTGGGTTCTTTTTTCTCTTTGGTAGCGGTAATGAGCATTTCAAATCGTGTTGTGACTTTTTTCAGCGAGAGTTTTGTCATAGTTGTCAGTGGGATCTGGACTGCACTCCGTGTTTCTTACCAGAGCAAATACCAGGGTGACAGACAGAATCCCAAGATACCAAGACAATTGGTAATATTACAATTTAAGTTAAAAAAATAATTAAAAAAAAAGAGCTTCTAAGGTAACCATCAACATGTTATTTCTGAGTTTGGGATTTCATTGTTCGACCTGCCAGATGTAATGAGATGGTTCATGCCCCCAACGTCTTTACACCCAAGGCAGATAAAGGGGTGAGGAGATCTGTTCAAGAGCACAGAGCACCAGCCTGGTGGAGTGGAAATAGGAATATTCAAATTCCGTATTCTTGGCGCAGAGCAATACACCGGCCACCAGTTGTGCCAGTAAAGCACATTCTTGCTTCATACAGCAGCTTGGGCTTCCCAGTATACGGAAGAGTTACAAGTAATCCGAATGTCCCCTTGGTTCGCAGTTAGAGCTTTACATTACCAGGCGAGTGTGCTTTTTTTATGGCTAAAGGTTCTGAAAATAGCACTGTTCCGGTGAGGAGAGTGAGCTTTGATCATTGCTGGCTGATTCAAGAGCAGTGTCAGCAGGGTGATACTGCTCTCACTGCTTGAGTGTAGCACTATATTGCTTGTATGCTTGGGGCAAGATGGAAACATGCCTATTGGAAGGATGTGCCCTGCTCTGCAGAACCAAGTATGACTTTTGCATTGAATAAAAGTAAATGGACTTAGAGATTTTTTGGGGGCCCTTCGAGAAAAATTGCATCCATTTGTTTCAACCAAGCTAGCAGTGTGGGATTGCTCAGGATGAGATGGATGCTGCTTGTCACCATGACAAAAGTGCAGATCTTTGTGTCTGTGGGATTCGACTTTTCAGGGCCTGACAAGAAGATGTGTGGGATCAGAATTCCCTGCCAGGCAAGCCGTTGGTCCAAGCGTGCTACAGACAGGGTGGGAGCTTGTGATTGCCTGGTCCGTAGCCTGCTAATCTTCCAGATTAGTCTATGCTTTCTCCCCTGGGGGATGGAAGGCCATCAGCAGAAAGCAAGAGCAATCCGTTGCTCTTTCACTGACAATAAACAGATAGTGACAGCAGCTAGAAACCTTGTCGCAGTGCTATAGAGATTTGGAGTGTATGTGGGTATGGTGTTTTAGTCAGTCACATTTCTCTTTCTGTTCTTGAATAGAAAATTATTCGTATACACAGATGATGGAGGGACTGTGTACGGGAAGGAGGGACTACAGGAGTGCATAGGTGTGTGAAGAGGTTCTCCTCGCAGGAAAATTTTGTTCTGTTGCTTCTATACTTGGCTTATGCTGTGCTATTACGCCGTTAGTATCCCCCCCAGCAGTAAACCAGGGACATCCTCTGGTTCTTGTCCTTGGAAGAAAGCACTGGTTTAGGTAGACACATGTAATGCAGCGTAGCTCTGACGGCCCAGGGGGAGTACGGTGTGCTTACGTGCTCAGAGAGCTGGCAGTGAAGAGCTTACAAGCACTGGGGGCCTCTACTGCCAGGTGCTGCCAAGGACCAGTGGCAGGAGTGAGGCCTTTGTCCAGCTCTGGGGGTGGCTGTAGGCCACAAGAGGCAGCAAGTTCCTCCACCAGCCCACCTGCTGGCCCATTAGCCAGTGGTGCGGTGTGTGGGCACAGCTGGCAGCACGGACACCTCTGGGCTGGGAATGAGAGCCTTTCCACACCTAATAACTTCTTGTGTGCTTTCAGATGATATGTCACTATTTCTGCTGTCTAAATCAAAAATCAGGCAGCTCCACACTACGCTAAACGTACTTTCTCCAGTTCTCTTTTTGTGCATGGCTTTGCTCGGGTTAAAGATTGGTCTCATGTGGAACGGCCTCTTCTACTGAGAGTGGTCGTGTCATTTTGACTGGGACTCTGTTTTTTGGTGTGTGGTTCTTGCTGTGACGTGGATACTTCTGGGAGTTTGAACGAGTGCAGTTTTGCTCTTTGCCTCCTTAGATTGCACAGTGTGTAAAGGCTCACCATCTCTTAATGGGCTGTATATGCTTTCTGGGACAGTAAACTCCTGGGGACTGCTGCAGTACGGGTGTCAATTAGTTACCTGATCTGCACGTGTTTTCCAGAAGTAGTGTTTTCTTACCACACATGACCACTGGTTTTGCATTCTTGATTTCTTATTTTTTAATTCCTCTACTTCCCCAGATTTTTCTTTGATAGCTTTGTGTTGTTTAATGATTTATTTTTATTTTTCTTCTTAATTTTTTTTATTTATACTCAGGTTTTCCCCCTTTAATAATAAGCACTTCAAGTTTCCCAGTGCAGTGTCCACCGGTTAGCTTCTTTCTTATTTCACTCGCATTGTTATTACCTGGAGTTAGGTCTAGTAACAGGAGCACAGCATCAATGTCCTGCATTCAAGTAAGGAAATTAACCTAATAATTGTCTCTTAAATGCATTCTTTCATTACACAACTCATGGGGACGAGGGGCAGAGGTCGTTTAACTCGCACAGTGATCACATTGTCATCAGCATAGAAAACTATTATCTCAGTAGGTTATAGCTAATCCTACTGATAGCATTTAAACCAGCCTAATTTTTCTAATAAAGAAAAATATTGATGAGGTAACAAAAATTGGTCAAAATCACCTATTTAATGAACACCAACTAATCAGCATGGCTAGAGTTTCTTGGAAGAAATGTAGACAATTTTTGCTCCATTCCCACTGCAAAATATACCTGCCGGCCCTTTGTAATCTGTTACTAACATTTATCCTTTTGCTCGTTTTGTGGCATGGAAGATAGCTTGGCTTTTAGTATTAATTTGTTATTGCACTGGATTTTAGTATTAATTTGTTATTGCATATTTTCCTGCCATAAAGGTTACGTCCACGATGATGTCAGAGGGGTGACTGCAGCCTATTTAGACATGGCTGAGTAAGATTTAGATCAGTAGCTCAAGGCCTGGTAGCAATCCAGCCATTTTGGTGCGAGATGCGGCTTACGAAATGCACCCACCTGAGTGAGCACTGGGCTCCCAGCCCCGGGCTGCCCTCGAGCGGGCAAGTGTATACCTGGCTCTGCTTTAGCTAAACACGCTTCGGTTACCCCTTTGACTGCCATGTAAACGTGCTCTCGATGAGCTGAGCTGCTTGCTGCAGCTCCGTTTCTGGGGTGCAGCCTGGTTCTCCACAGATTTATCTTAAAGGAGTCGACGTTTCTGTGAACTCTGGTTTGCTGCTTCCTGGGGCGGGGGCTTTACCTGTCCTCCCAGTTTTGCCTTTTCTATCTGTCCTCTGGAAAGCATAGTCTGACCTTCTTCATTAATACATTGCTTCTTTGTTTTCCTCTCTGAGGATGAAATGCCAACATTTTTGAGACAGTTTAGTGTTGTGGAGGCAGGAGCAGAGATCATGGGGCTACATTAGTTATACCTCCAAATAGCTTGACGGCAAAACTTCCATTCAGAATGGGCTGTGCCTTGACACACCAAAAATTTTCACTCTCAAACACAACTTCAGGTTGTATTGGATCAACGCTGTTTTAGTCTGGTAGGAGGTTGGATTCCAGCACCCATTCTTTGTTTTCACAAGGCAGAAGAGTGGGATGTTGCTTCAGGCCAAACTGTGTATTTATTCTCACAGTGTGCTCCGTGATCTCAGTTTGTGCCCGGGTGGCTGCACACCGTACAGAGAGGAGACGGCTGATGGTAGCCTTTGACTCTTTACTCCCTGTGGCCCCACTTCAGACTGCCCAGGGAACCTGAGAGGCGAGATAGGTGCTGGTGCATTTGGGTTTTCTGTATTAAAGGCCCTACTGGGATCCTTGCCCTGCAGGTACTACAGCCTTGCTGCGCACTGGTATGTGCTGTAACTGTAACACGTTATTATAATAATCATTATAATTATCCTCTATATGTAGTCTCAAATAATCTGATTGTTATTAGAGAGGGTTAGGATGGGAGAGAGTTAAGTTAGAGGTAAACACCAATGGCATCTAGTGAGAGGAGTTCATGTGTGAACACTTGTGGTGTGGGAGCCATAGAAAGTATTCTGGTTTCTGGCCTGAATGAAAAATGGGAAATAAAAAAAAAAAGGTAAATGTTTTATTATTTTCCCTTTGATAGCCTATCTTGTTGACAAAGAGGAAGAGAGCTTCAGCCCTCACTAGTTGCTTATTATTGCTAAACTGCTGTTGAAGCACGCTGGAAATGCATTTACAGTCCCTTTCACATTCTCTGTCACATAGGGAATCAATATTTGAACACGACTGTCACCTCTAGAAGTAACCCACAGTACCAGCTTCATCCAAATACTTTTCACATTGAGTGTTGCCCCCTGGCACGTACCCTTTCCCAGCCCCACTCCACCCAGGCTCCGCTGGTCTGTGGTCAAAGTGTTAGGCAACGGTTTTTATTAACTGTAATAACAATATTGCAGAGATGGCCAATTTAAACTGAAGTCCTAGCCTAGCCCTGCATTTCACAGCTGATTCATATTGACGAGCGCTGCTTACCCTGTGAACTGTAAGCTGCTGGAATGAGCAGAGCGGCTGCGGTTTTCTTTCAAGTTACAGGATCCAAAGGCTGCAGTAATTGTTTTTGAAATGTTTCTTTTTATTATTATTAAATAAGTTCATTGTATACGTTGAAACCTGGATCGTTCCTGCTCTGATTTGCTTCCCTTTTCATTGCCAGGCCTAAAGCGCAGGAACAGTGTGTGTGTTTTGGATTGCTTCTAAGCCATAATAAAAATATCCTTTCTGCAGGGAGAGGGTGCCATCTCTGCCATCTCCTCAGAAATGTTTAGTCTGTAATTAGTCAGGATTTCCAACTTGGAGTGCTAAATGGAAGAGACAGGACGAACAAGAAACCCAACAAAATAACTAGATTTTATTTAAGCTCACATAAAAGTGGAGAAATATGTTAGTCATATATCATGACAGATTCTAACCCAGCCTAATTCAGTTCTTCGTGTGAGTATTGGCATAGGGAATCAAAGACCGTTTGAAAAGATGTGCTTACAAAGTAAGGCACTTTACCAACTGTCAGGAACTGCTTTGAAACACATCCTTACCTCTAGATCCTATTTACCTTGAGGATGTACACTGTATATGCTCTCTTCAGCTTAAAGGCCCCAGGCTGGAGTAGCAGCAGTTACTGTATCTTCCAAAAAAACCCTTGTAAATTATCACACACGTGCCTTGCAGCACCAGGCTGTTTGCTCAGCAGGCAGGCGCAATGCAGCAGCATTATTAAATTCCCATGAAGTTTACCAAATTTGCAGGATCAGTAGGGTGGACCCAACAGGGAAGCTCTCCTACTGCCTACAGCACCTTTAGAGCAGCTGATGGTGCTGCTGATACTTTGCATTCTGCTGTTACGCTACCGCTGTAGCCATCTACTTAATCTCCACAGCAAAGATTAGTTTATTCGATTAAGTCTGTTCCCTATAGACCATCCCTGTAGCTCCTTGGAAGGCATCAAGACCGTGTGTCTCCAACCTTTTACCAGCTAAAAAGATTCAATAAAGTAATCTTTTCCCCCTCCTTTTATATGATTGGAAAATAAATTGAAAATGAGTTTCAGTTATTGCTTGTGTTTTAAATATGAGATAAAGGTCAGCCCCCTCTAGCTATCTCCATAGATGGAGATTAACATGAGCATGTTCCATTATAAAATCGTATAGCAGTTTTGTAAATCTGTCAAGTCATCTACAAATATATAATTAGTCTGTTAGATTTTGAAATCAATAAACAATGACTTTTCAGTCCTGTGCCTAGAAAAGCTTTGCTAGAGAGTGCTTTAGGCATAGGAGTCCAAATAGCAAAATGTCTGCACTGTATACATTAAGTTGTTCTCTGGATCTGTTTGGATGTCAAAGGTTAATTGAAAATTAGGTGTATGTGTACTTTTTTTTCTTATTATTACCTCTTTTTTTTTTTTTTAACTCAAGAAAAGAAGCCAATATTAAACTCGGATTTTTTTGTTAAAGCAGTGTGTCAAACAGTGGATGTTCAAAGTGTAAACTTTCCATTTTTCTTTTCATAGTTGGCTACAGCGAGATGGTGACTGAATGTTTGTAAGGCAACATTCATAGACATATTTATACAAGGCATGTGTTCACCGTTTGTCATCACTGTCACAGAACATGATTTCCTGGGTCAGAAAATTGACTTCAAAGCTTGACCCTGAAGATTTGACTTGCCTGTTTGCTTATTCTGGTTCAAGATGTGATGTCAAAAGCTGTCCTATTAGTGGCACCTTTTCACATTTAGTTTGCTCAGGTTGATAATAATGATACTGGAAGGACCGCATTTTGATGTTGAAAGAGATAGGGGAAGGAGCACTGCTGAAATTGATGGTGTTGACAGTAGGAGGTGAGATTGGGAAAAGATATATTAAAATGTGGATACTACTTTAAGTGGCAACATTCCTTTGTTAAAATTCTATACATCATCATCAGTTAATTTTACCGGTGTATCCTGTCCCTAAATTAGTAAGATAATTTTTTTTATACAGTATAGGCGCTGTTTGTATACCGGTTGCAAGTACGTACATATGTATGTTTTGCATGCAATTTTTAAAGTGGATTCATTAGAATACACTGATTAGAATGGATTACACCATGTTTCTTTTAATTATTCATTTTAGTACTGAATTTTGATATGCAAAAATTCATTGTTTCTAAAGTCTCTTTGCTTTAGAAATAGACTAGTATAATTTTATTTCCAACTCTCAAAATCAGAACTGCTGTCATTCATTTCCTGGTTATGTCAGTGTGGCATTGTTACAAGTTGCTGGATATACATAAGGGTCTGTCAGAATCCAGGGATCTCAAAGAATAAAAACAATTTAAAATTCGATTATTGAACCACTTAACAAGAACACGCTTGTGGCGGAATAAATGTCAAATCAAAACTTAATGCTCATGATTGAGTATCCTGGGTTTTAACTAATGATTACCTGTTTATTGATCTACCTTGTGACACTAAAGTACAGAAATATTGTGATATTCTTTATTTTAAAAAAAAGATATGGACATCTCATGCAACACGACATCTACATCGGTGGTAGTTTTCATGGCAAGCTGATAGCATGACATGGTTGAATCCACTAGTGTTTGTTGCTGGTAAAGTTAAAATAGACGGGCTTCCCATTTTAATACTCCCTCGTAACAATTACTTTATATAAGGTCATATTCTCAAAGTTTCCAAGGTACTCAGTTGGCATAGACCCCAGTGGAATGTGAAGTAGCCAGTGTGTAAGGTCAGTCACAGAGGAGAATCACGACTAGGAGTCTTGCCAAGGGTGCACACTTCATCAGCCCTTGAATTCCTATATTGTATATTAACAGTGGGTTTCACTTGTCAATTTAGAACGTTCACTATTAAAAATAACTTCATTCCCTATGTTCGCTTGGTTTTATAATTTTACAGTGACTAGCACTCACATTTATTATTTTTTTCTTTCATCTGACCATTTTAGCTGGTGCAAAATTCCCATTCCATTAAGATCCCGGATTTATAGAGTTGTCCATTTCTCCTCTAAGTGTTTGTGGCTGCTGATCCCTCCGCGCTGTCAGGCAACAACTGAAGTTGCCTCCCTGTATACAGTGCTTTCTGGGTCCTTCCTTGGGTGTGGTGCAGTCTGGAGAGAGACAATGCTGCTGTTCGGGTGTGTGTGGGGGGGTGGGGTGGGTAGTCTGCAAGCTTCTACACGTCATAATTGTAATTTCAGTCTTAAGGTATATTGATTTTTAGGCTTTTTTATCTTTTCCTTTCTTGGTGTTCACTGTGTTTTGATGGGGGGTTTTGTGTGTTTGTTTGTTTTCTCTTGGGGTTTTTTGTTTGTTTTCAATAATTTCTTCCTGTGCAGTTCATACATATATATAAAAAAAAAATCTTTATCTCTGTTAGTACCAAGGGAATATGCTCCCAGGGCCTTTGGTGTCTGTTCAGTTGATCTAGCCGTAAAACGGATGGGGTTCCTGGGAAGGGGAACAGGCGAGAGAGACCAGCTGAGAAGTCACATAATAGTCGGGGTCTGGGGCAGATCTGGAGTGGTGCTTAGTTGGCAATGGTCACTTTAATCCTGTGGCAAATATTCTGATTTTCAAATGGTTATTGGTTATGCTTTTTGTGCTGTCTAGATTTTTAGTCCTAGAATGCAAGTAAAGAGCTCAATTTTAATACGTTTCTTGATATAGAGTAGCTATTTCGGAATACTACCACATGGCCAGCAGCAGGAAAAGTTTTAGCAAAACAGCCAAATTAGGAACATGTATGTAACTCTGGGCAACATTTATGTATTTGTTTTTGTCTGTGATCTGCAGAACCTGCATTTTCTGATAGTGTGCAATTTACATTATGCAAAGAAAATACAAAGATAGACCTTCAGTAGCCTGAAGTAGAAATACTCAAATTCTGCCAGATTTGCTTGAAAGTAGATTGCAATCCCACAAAAAAATACTTTGGTGCATGAATATGGATTGCATAACTGGACCTAGTAGACAAACGTCATCAAACTGTTAGTGGGGTTTGATGGAATTAAACTTGACTAACGGTCTCTTTTTATTGAGGCAGCTGCTTAGCCCATGTAAAAATGATATAATACCATCTAAATCAAGATAATTACTCAGGAATATGTTACCTAAGGATGTTGTATCTTACTGACTTGTGTGTGTACAAATTTATATATATATAATTCATTGAGGGGCCCAGAGTGCTTAAATGCTGCATTTGTTGCATAAAAGCTTAGGTGAGACTAAATCAGAGTCCATCCTCTTGAATACATTCCTTTAAAAATGACTATTTGAGTAGGAATGTTATTCAAACTGCAAACAGTAAATACCCAATCTTCCTATTGTTTGTTCCACCCATCCCTTTTGAAATGAACAGAAGATTGACACCTTTCCAATGAAGACATGTTTTGGGGTGGGGGGAGATGTAGAACTAAATCAGTAAAAAACCCTCTTAGGTGTGACACACATACTTCACTTGTAATTAGAGAATTTTGTCTTCAAGGAAAGTCACCTTGACTTTAAAAACTAAACAAGTCCTGAATTATATGCTAATTATGATGCATCTCTTTGACTAAATGGTTGGATAAGTTTTTAAGGACTCTTCTTAAGTAGTTCACGGAAGTTCTTCCTTCCCTACTTTTTTTTTTCCTCCACTCCCCCTAAACAGAGTTGGTTGGTCAAGTTGATCTCTTGTTTGAAATTCAATCAAGGGCATTAAAGTGTAAACCAGTTGGAAAAACAAAGAGCTTAGGGAAATCATTTGCTTAAACAACAACAAACAAGCACTGGTAATCTTCTTACAGAAATTAATGAAGGGAAAACCCCCTCAGCTTGGGTGGATAATGATCCTTAGCTATCATGTAACAAGCCTAGAAGGTTTAGGGAGAAGGTGAAAATTAAGAAAGCTGGATTAAACTGAACTTCCAGAGGAACAAAAAGAAATTCAGGATAAAGATCTGTTCTCCCAATTTGAGATTGAAAAGTAGTTCTGAACTGGAAGGAGCTTAATCCTTTATGCAAATCTGGTTTAAAGTTAAGTTTTCATCTCCCATGTTTTTTCTTTCTACAGTAAGGCTAATAAATTACATACTTAAAAGTAATACAGAGAACTATCTTGTTAATAGTTGCTTTTGTAATGAAAGCTTTTTCATCAGGTAGAGCTATGAAACCAGTAAATGTAAAAAAATTGTTACCTTTATCTTCTCATGATTGTCTTTAATGCTTATTCTTTACTAATTAATCTCTTCAAATTATTTAACCACAAAATTGAGATCTCTTCACATTAGAGCCTACCCAGAGGATATTCATAAGGGACTTCATGATAACTCAACAAAATTTAATTAGTTTTCTCAGTTACCTACATGTTTATCCTTTAATAATGATAGGAGCTACCTTCAATTGATCTAAGAAACTAAACTTCTGTTTCAGTCAGTCCTCATTGAAACAAATGAGCTACTATTATGTCATACATACTTTCACTTACAAAATATTAATACCTGTTTCAGTAAAAGTTTTTAATTAGCCTATCTCCTTTTAATGTGGGAAAAGATCATTGAACACTGCAGTTAATTATCCCTTCCTCTCTCTTCCTCCACACACACCAAAAAAAAGTGCTCAAGTTGCCTTCTGTTTTTTCCCTTATCTTAAGACTCATCATTGCTCACGGTGTGTTTTAAGTCAATGGAAGTGCTGAAAAGCAAAGTGGTGGAAATACATGTTTGGTAACTCTGCTAGGGCAGGTGGAACAATTCTCTGTCAAAATATCACATGAAAGCTTTATTAATTAAATGAAAAAGTGGTATTTGGGGGTCTGGGCTCTGTCTCTAGGTAGACCCTGGGGGAAACCAGTTGGCAATCTTCACCCGCCCTAAACTCAATCCTAATACAGTGGAAGTTGTAGCTAGATGTTCATTTAGGCTCCAAGCCCACAAACGCTTACGTACTCAGATTTATGGGACTATTTGCAGTGCATCGAGTTAACCACATATTATCCTTTGCAGGATGGGAGCACTGCTTTGTCTAGTTGTACATAGCTCACCTGTTTTCAGAGGAATGGTGACATCAGGGGGTATAAGAATTTCAGGACATCATCTGGACAGGTCTGAAATGTACTACACATGGTATGAAGCCTGCTGAAAAATATTATTTAATCTCGAGGGACGGGGCGGGGGGGAGGAGTGCAGGGGAAAATTGCCTTTAAAATCAGAGCAGTAATAATTACTTTAAAGGTTTGTACTATGCTATCACCTTGCCATTAAGCCTGATGCCCTCTTTTCACAGGATTTCTTCTGGCTTATTTGCAAATACATTTAAAGTGTTAAGTAATATAAAGTCAATGAAGCTGGTGATGCTTTAAAGTTCTTAGAGACTGATTGTTTTACATCTCAGTGTAGATTAGATAAGACTGAGCAGAAGTCACTTCATATGAAATATCCTCAAGTGTGTAATCTATTGATTTAATTTGGTAGCCTCAATCTAGAATTTAAGTGAGAAGACTGAAATAAGAAGTCCTTCACATTTACTTCATTGAATCTCTCTTCATGGCTTGTCGGTAATTCCGTACATAAACAGACAGGAAACTGTCCACGTTTTGAAAGCTTGAGTAGCTGTCTAAAATATTCCCGTTAAAATCTGTTTATTTCTGTTCTTTCTAAAAGAACTTCCAAGAATATTAGAAGGAATTTTTAAAATTGTGCTTAAAATAATGATCATATCAGTGTTTACAGAGTTTTTGAAATAAAAGCCCAGACTTGCCCAAGATTTGCCTTCAGATCTCTCAAGTAAGAATAAAACATGCCTTCAACATAGCATTTTTAAGAAGCTGTTTCCCTTTCAACCATATTAATACAGACACAGAATTATACTAAACAATGTTTCTTTAAACTGGCATATTTACAGTCCTTATCTGGTGCCTGTATCTATTACCTTGAGCACTTCCAAGTCTATAAGGCATTTACTCTCAGAATGTCCCTGCCCAGTAGGGCAATGCGGTCATCCTTGTTTGAAAGTCAGGGAACTGGGGCACAGAGAGTGTCAAGTCCTGATCCTCAAAGGCATTTAGATGCTTAGTACATTTCTTTCAAAAACTTAGAAGTCTTACTTAGTTTCATTGAGTGTTAGGAGCATAACAGGAGTATGGTTTCTAAATACATTTGAGTACCTCGACCTAAATGATCAAGAGATTCCCATCGATTAGGGATTTGAATTGGGTTTCCCAGGTCTTAGGCTCGATGGCTTGACTACTGGGCCGCTCTCTTCTGTAACTGTGCTCCTGCAGATGAATGCCCAAATCTTACTGTGGAGGAGATGAAACGGAGATACGAGATATGTTCATGGTTAGTGCTCCAAGTGTCCCTTGTACCCATAGGATGGCATACCTTGTATTTTCTAATACGTTTCGGTGTCTAGCAAAACTTACACATGAATCAAGAGGCCTCCGGCCATCCTAGTAAATATGAATACATCCATCCAAATAATGGCTAGGCAAGTCCGGGTTTACTGTCTGCTTTTCCTTGAATCCCTAATAATTTTGAATGGCATGTATGATTGATGCAGTGTAGTCTAAGTCAAATGGCTCTTGAAATAAGAAAGCTAACAGTTCAAAGATTTTTGGACTCAGAAGAGGAGGTTAATATAGTAGCATCTGTTAATCTTACAAGTTTTCTAGCACACCTGCCTCTGATTTTTAGGTCCTGAGTAAAGTTAACATGTAGGTTATCGTGATCCTCTTCAGCACTTGCACCAGTAAATCCTAAGAGAAAACTGTGTGCAGAAAAGCAAAAATCTGGGGATTCTTTTAGGGGAGAGACTTAATCTAAGATGCCTGTAAATTAAAGATAGGAAGGACTACAAATGACCAAGCAGGTGAGCAGCCCACATCACTTAAGTGCTGCTAGCTGTGTCTTTCAGCTTGTTCTTTGCCAGCTTAATGTTCTGCATTAAAAATATATGTATATATAGGATCTAGGAACTGTTGCAATAAAACGTCATTATTAGTACACTAAAAAACTAATATGCTATACCTTTTCTTTATGTGCTATCCATTCTGGTCTTCAGCCTCACTCTTCAGAGGATCCTTGTCTCAATGGTTAAACAGCCCTTTTTAGCTTTCAGGCAAGTTTTGGGTTCGAGTAGGCTTATTGATGCGACTCATTTCTGATTACTGTTTACTTAGTTTTTATGCCAGTAGCTAAACATATTTGTTCAGCCCCTTTCTAATTTCTGTTTGCCAGCAAGGTGGGAATCATAATTGTAGCTCTCACCTGCCCACTCTTATGGAAGACTCGGAGATTTTAGCTGGTCCTCAAAAGCTATATTTTTACAGAGGATGTAATTAAGAAAGTAAAAAAAAAAAAAAAGAAGTGTTCATTTCAAATGTTAAATTACTATAAGCGGATGCATGTAATGGAACCTTAGATACCCACGTGAAGCAACTGTTGTTGAACTCTACTTTCTAGGCTTGACTGTTGTCACATATGATGCTCAGGTTACTGTCTGCAAATAACCCAAGCCAAAAAGAGGTTGACAAATCGATTCTGCAAGAGTTCAAATGCTTGCAGTTCCTGAATGCCTCAGGCATGTTATGTGGAGCATAATAGCTAAATCTCAGAGAGCTGAAATTCAGATAGCCCTTTCCGTGGGAAGAAGGTGTTTGGGACTTTTTTCTAAATAATTTCTTTTCTGATCTTTGACTCGTTATTGCTAAATGGTCTCATCTTACACTACCAGAATTGTACATCTTTTATGTCACCATAGCTAGACAACTAGAGTTATTGAAGCTGACCACAGGACTTCTTGTAAATAGGCTTATTTGGGACTGTATTTGTTGACAAAGGTCCAGAGTTGCCTACCTGCTAAATGAGAGAGCTGTAGTGCATCCATGGAGCGTGGGCTGTTCTGCAGCAGCCAAGGCTTACTGGTAAGTGGGGAATTTTGGCTATTATGATACAGTGAATGTTTTCATAGTCATTTTATTTACTCTACAAAGCCCAAGGAGGCTTCTTCTTTGAGGAAGAATCCCAGTACTTTGGAGGTAGACTCCAGCATCCAAAAGTAGGAGTGATAACAAGTAATGATCTAACCTATATAAATGTTTTCTGTGCTAGTGGCTCGAGCTTGGGAGGAGCTATAATCATCAGGTACAATTTAGCAGGTTCTGCTTCAGACTGTGAGACTTTTACCAAAAGGCCTCAGGATTTCTATAAAAGACCTCTGTCTAGTTTAGCAGGAACTCTTGGATGATTCCCAAAGATGCCTATAATGTTCTAACTGCTAATGTTTTTCTGGTTCCCATTTAATGCTGTGTTTTGCATGCTACTCCATGTGGGAGCTTTCCTAAGTTCATTAATACTGCAGAACTGGCTGTTCTGGCTCAGAAAAAGATCAGGCTGGAAGGAATACTCTAAATCTGATGCGGCTTTGTGGTCAGATAAAGCTGTATTACGGAACACGGAGGAACAAAATTTAAATAGAAAGTCTTTCACATCTGTTCTCTTGCCACTATCTGAGTAGCTTCTTGCAGCACTGAGAAAGCATCATCATCATCATCGTATCTTCCTGTAGGCAAAACTCTTCTCTGGGACTTTAAATTGTTCCTGGACATTTGTGGAATCTAGATATCTTTCTGTAAAGTAGGACCAGTGGTGTGATATTTGAGTAAAAAGCAAATAAACAGTNAAAAAAAAAGACTAATATGTATATGCTTTTGGTATAATTGTAATGTGTAATATACTTACAATGTGTAATTATTCCAGTTTTACAGATGGGTAACTGATGCACAGAAAATGACACGTGTCTTGTGAGATAACACGAGTTTAGGGACAAAATTGTTCTTTTCTGCTCTTGTAAGCTGTAAGAAAGCTGCCCTACTCTTTTGTTTTGTTCATAACAATACATATAGGATTACTTAAATATTTCCCTAGCATGAATCTCATGTTGTTTTGAGCTTCTTTCTTACCTTCATTATCCACTTAAAGGTAGTTAAAAATCACCCAAATTTTGTGTATACTACAAATCCATAATTTGGGAGGAAGTTTTGAAATATCTCATGTCTGATTTTTATTTAAAATACAGTTGTCAGTTAATTCACTTTCACATTTAATAACCTATACAATGCATAACTATGATTGCAGACTGTAACCTCAATTTTTCACATTTATGAGCTTTCTTGTATAGTAATCTAATGAAAAGTAAAGATTGGGCAGTTGTATGTAAGACTTCATAAATAATAGTGCTTGAGTCTGCTGCCTGAGTTGTGAAAGAAATACTGTTTTTCCTCCTATGACATGAAGCTTTAAGGACTTTATGTCCCGATCAAGAAGGAATGCTTTAATAAGCATCCATGTTAGAGGGTTTGTGCTGTGTAAGCTTGGTACAGACCATATGGGCAAAAAGGCACATTGTGTGGCGACAACTGCCCTGCTTGTCATCCCCAATCATACTTGCTCTAATCCTTGTTTTAATTTACTCTGCTTGTACAGCACCAATCCTGCCAGTGCGGTCCTTAGGGTCCCTTCATTCCTGCCATTTATGACAAGGAATATGCAAAGGCACAATTATTCATCCACTAAGGTGACAGAGAAGGGCTCTGCTTGGGAATATGTTCCCAGACTTGCAGCATCATAATGTCAGTTGTTAAAGCACTTTGCAGTTGCAAACAATTCTTGAGAGACTTTTTCTTTCTTTTTTTTTTTTTAATATAAATATTTTTGAACACAGAAGTGCCAAGGCTAAATGAATCCTTATTGATTAAGAAGTGCAATGCTGAAAAGTTTTTATACATAACATTCTCCACACTTTGCCTTTTATTCAAATGGGATGTTTTTTGTCTTTCCCCCTCAGCTTAATTATTGTTGCCCTTATCATTTGTTTAACTTCAGACAAAGGATAGTATGTTGAGCCACCCTTATTAAGTCTTACAGTTTGTATATTGTTTATATTCTGCTGTACACCACATTCCTAAACGGACAAAAAAAAAGCGCCAACAAAAAACCCTCAAGTGTAGCATTCAGCTTCTCAAGTCCATGATGTATTTCATTTGCTACGGTCAGAGCAATTTTAACAATGCCTTTCATTTTCTTATAGCCTAAAATGATTTTCTTTCTGTGAGGCCATTCTCCAAAACTTCTCTTCCCCTTTCAGGGTATCATTTGCAATTTAAAGCTAACCTGGTGAGTGTACTCACAATAGGCTTGCCCATAAAATGGTTCAAGGCCTGCCTGCATGCCTAATGAGGTTGATGTTGAGCTATTTAGCTCTTTGTCCTTCCATAATATCTACTTAATGCAGTTCAATGGGAGTGGATTGTTAGAAGCATTAAAGATTCTATTAAGTCTTTACTAAAGCCACTCTATTCTGGTCCAGCTGTATAGTGGCAAGAGCATTAAATTTGAGAATGTAGTGGGAACAAGCGGCCTGAAAAAGCACCTATAAAAAAAGGACAAATTTCCTAACGAAGTAAGACCACACTCAATTTAAGACCTGTTACTTTTGTATCTAGATCTAAAGAGTTTCTCAATGTGCATCTCACAGCGTTCTGAATTAACTCTAGTTTCCCTTAATGGATGAACAAGGTACAGTTTTAAATCTTCATTTATTTCCAAAGCACGTGAGTAGATATTTTTTCTTCGCCACGCTATTGGGAACAAATAATGTTATAATTTTAATCTCAAAGAAACTACCAAATTCCTGCAAAGGCCTCCTTTCAGATAACATTTAAATGCAATGTGTTTTCCCATTTGCTTAAGTACTGTAATGAGATTGGTCTGCATCATGAATTCAGAAATCTCTGCACTTTGGGGGAAGATAAACAACACTTCTGACAAAAAATATTCATTCAACACATTGTTTTGCTGAAGGGATTGTTTTTTATCAGGCCTGTATGGTGCTAGCCACCAGCATTGAGAAGAGGGAAGGGAAAAAAAAAAAAAAAAAAGAAGGGGTAGAATGGCCAGGATTTCACACAGTTGGCATTGACTTGGCTTGAAGAGGCAAGCACTAAGCTGTCTTTTCAACCATAGTAAAAACCCTCCATCTGGCCACCCTAAAACTCTGTTAGCTTGTTCAACTCGCTGTCGGCTGATTGGGCTTTGTGAAGCAGAAGTAACAACATCAATAGTATAAACCCTTGCCACTTGAGAGTATTACATTTCATTTCATGCTTGACTTAATCAAAACTGGGGAAATGAAATTTACACCTTTTTGATGTTCTTTTCCCTGCTGTTTAAGGAGAAGAATCTTAACCCATTTGATCTTCACATGCACCCAATAAATGACCAAATATGCCAAGCTGCCAAAAGCAGACGGCTGCCAGTTGCCAGTTTATGTCAGGTCACTGTGAGAGAGCTTAATGCAGAAACTCTTGAGTTTCATACCAAATACCTCAATTTGCAGTACGGTATTTTGGTTGCAGCGTCAACAGTTTAGCTCCCCTCCCTATTAATATTAAACTATTATAAAGGAAGCAAAAATGTCATTTTTACTGGAGGGAAATATGTTAGCAGGCGGCTGTTGCGTGACAGAGTCAGGAGAGAGTGACAGAGATGAAATGAAGCTGGGTTTGAATTGCTTCTTCAAACCCTTGACATTTGTTCCTTTCTTTTCTGGCTCTGATCTACACGATATACATAGCTGCTGTTGTTGTTGTTCCTGCTAATAACAAGACAGTGCAGCGCCGGATTGGAGATTGAGTGAGTGAAAAATGGGACTGGTGATAACATTTTCCCTGTGCCTGGGGGGGAGGCTCATTAAGCGGGAGATCAGATCGCTACCAAAATACATACATAAATAAAACCAACAACTAACAAAGTTCTCTCTTGCAACGTGCTGATGGAGAAATCTTGTGATTCAGCAGAGATGGGCCTTGAAAGAGGCTTTGCTGCTCGCCTTGCTGCTGAGTTTCATCGCGTTGCCTGGGCTTCGCGACCGACCCACAGCTGAGGGGAGAGTTGGTGAGCTCGTGTCACCCGTCACCTGTGCTGGGGTGGACCCGCACAGAGAAACAAACACACACGCACAACAGGACAGGTTTCTGCCTTCCCAGTCGCTGTCCTGCTCTCCGAAAAGACCCTTCGCCTTTTGTCAAGGGCCCTCGTTTATGACTTGATGAAAACATTTGTAATAGATCATCAAATACTGATACATTCTGAGGGACAATATCCCATTTGTTAAATATAAATTAACATTAACACAGATCCCCCGTCGCAAAAAGGCAAAGGGTTTTGACACCTTTTCAGCAGGACAGGACGGGCCCCAGCAAAGAAAGCCGAGGGCCTGTAAAGGAACTTGTCCCGAATGGTGATCCTCGGGGCTCTTGTGTGACAAGGTACATAGTTTCTATTCAGGAACAGGCAGATTATCGGTTACTATAGTTTCCCTAATGCTCAAATGGAGCTAAGGCCTAAGCTGAACAGAATAGGTTAAAAGGTGCCGATGTTTGGGCCTGCGAAACCACATGTTGAGAGTCAGAGACCAAACAAAACAAAGAGCACATCTCTCTGGTCTTTGATGTCTTCTCTGAGGGACGCGGTGTGAGGAAAATGCCGCTGTGCCCCCCGTGCCCAGCGCCCGGCCGGAGCGGGACAATGCACCCGGGTGGGAGCAGAGGGCACCCGCGTCCCCGCCGCCCAGCCGGGTGTTGTGGGGGGGAAGCTATGAGAGGCCGTCATGGAACATCCTTGCAACCGCACACGTTTATTCTCCCGTTTTTCCCCCTACAGGACACGCACTGTGGTCTCAAATGCAGACAAACTCGGGACCCTTGAAGTACGAATTAGCTAGGCTTAATTTGCAGTTTTCTGCATGTGTTTCCTTTTAGTTTGTCCTTTAGTATTCCGTTTGTGTTGTGTGCTTTAAAAACTCTTTACAGCGCTTCAGCTAACAGCTTTTTATTTCACTGCTTTGCCTCAGCGTCTGCTTTGAATCCGCTGTGGAGCTGGTGCAGCGGCTGCTCTACGCTCCTTGCATGAATCACTGATTCTGCTCTTTTTTCCATTTGTGAGTGTACAGTGTTTTCAAACAATTCATATTCACCATAAAAATGTTCCATGTAGGATATCCCCTGATAGCACGAGCAGCGCTTTTGCATTTTTCATAAGCAGGATTAAAATACCCGCTCCTTGCGCTTACGATGTAGGTTTCCTCTGTTCTGTTGAAACGCAGTTTAGTATTTTAATTTTTTATTAAAACTCTTGTAAGCAAAATAAATGTGCATCGGCACTAAAGGGACACTGCCAGCTTTGATAGGTTATATAGCTACAATTTGCTGCCGCTCTTTAAGTATTCCAGCACTCAAAGCAAAGCAAAATTAATCAGCACCTGCATCTTTTAAAATAATAGAATTCATGAATTCTAAAGTTTTATCAGCGTTATTGTAATTCTGATTGTCGTCGGTTCTTTATACCATTATAGAAAAATATCTAATTGTAACAACTGTATTCCTATAGTGAACATATTACTTGAATTCAAACCCTAACAATGGCAATAGGATAACTGTCCTTGAATTTGAGCCTTTTGTGATACATCAATAGGCTTACAATGTGCTGAATTAGCAGGCATATTAATGGGCAGATGCAGCACCAGCCCATTCTTTTTACCCAAATCTTCTTATGCAAATACCCCATGAATCCAGTTCAAAGAGCTAGCTTCAAAATGAGCTTCCACACACATTCAGATGGGCCCTTTCACAACTGGCAATAGGACTTAGATAGAAAGTGACATGAGAAAAGTTTAGACACTTGTTTTTATAACTGAACATGATCTTGTTATCATAATCTGATACTGGTAACTGGCATGGTCTGGTTGTAGAATTTTAAGCCTTTAACAGAGAGAGATAATCTAGGCCTTTGTGCTACAATGTACTGAATCCTGCACTTGGTGAAAGCTATCAATGAGGATCGCAGTTCATGCTTTTTCAAACAAAACTTTTTCATGGTAAAAGCTTTTATCCTATGATAATTACTTAACTGATTGTAGCGGTGCCTTTAACTTTAGCAAGCTCATAACAAGGGCACATAAAAAAGGTTGCGTTATTTTAGAATAAATAAATTATCAAATAAACAGGTTTTGTTTGCTTGTTGAACTAAATGGTAATGAGGTCATTATTAAAAATGCTAATGCACAGCAGCGTGGCTAGTAAAAGTTAATGTATTTTGTGATCTTTCTTTTGTTTGTGGTGTTTCTTCTGATTATTTCTAGTTGACAGCATCTGGGTGAGAGCGTTTTTAATGATTTAATTGCAAATTTAGGAAAACCTGCCAAAGGAAAAGAAGGGCAATAGTTTTATTAAATCTTTGATGTTGAAGCCCCTTCCTTTAAAGTTATTTTAAATTTGCCTGCCATTTTAATGAAAACCTGTGGTTTTCTAGGTGGTGGTTTGTATTTTTAAACTCTTTATTTTAAAGAGTCCAAAAGATGGTGAGAAAGAATTTCATATTGACATTTCCCATATATGCTGACCAAGTGTCATTAAAGCAATGCTTCCTACAGAATATTCTATAGGAAGTATAAAGACAACAGAGAATCGATTCTCAGCTGGAGCAAATTGGCATAACTAATTGACTTCTGTGGATCTGGTCAACACTGTACCAGCCTTGGCTAGTGTGTGGAGCTGATAGATGTAGATAATTTAAACTACACGAGATTATTTTAAAAAATGAGTGGGAAAATAATCTGCTCTTTTATCATTGCATTACAGAATTGCAATTTATGTTAGACTAGTCTTGTACAGCATTATTGATTGGTTTATTCTTTATAATTTTTTCTGAAATGAATATTTATAATGTGTTCTGAAGCATTAATGAGGTGATTCTTATACCAAGACCCTTAGTGCAATAGATGAGCATAAAAGCAAGCATATCTCTTAAATAGTTATTTTCAAAGCAATACAACAATTTCATATAGATGCACACTGGCAAAAATATTATGGGTTGTGGTTGATAGCCTTCATGGAGGAATGCTTTATTAAGGTTTAATGGTAGCAAACAGGAGAGTTCCACTGAGTCTTCCTCTGGATACTTTGTGTTTCAGCATTAATTAGCAGCATTATTTAGGGAGATGAATACGTTTGGTGAATGCTTTGATTTTTAGTATTGTTTTCTAATTACTGTAAACCTGCAATAACAAACTTATGTGCTGAAAGAATGTGTCAGATTAATATATGGCTACATAGAGGGCCTAATTCTGATTTCAAATGTATGTAAGTACACCCTTCCTGTCTCAGAAATATAATCCATCACCATTGATCCTGTTGTGCCATTACTGCCTTACTTACTGCCTAAATTTCATCATTCAAATGAATGTATTGCTTATCAGAAAATGTAGTTAAATGTAAAGGAACGCGTTAGGACGGTGACTGGCTGATGGGAATCTGCTCCAAAGACTGTAGTTCTGTAAGAAAGCTCCTTCTGGGAAACATCAGCCACCCCAGACAGCAGGAGAGCAGCCTCTCTGCAGGAGAGGCTTTTCAGGGACTTTGTCAAATGCGTGTTCCTAGATCACAAAATAACTGTACACGTTATGCTCTTGTGAGAATTCAAAATATTTGTATATATCTAGCTGTATCACAGTTAGACTGTGATACTTAAATTAACTGCTTAAAAGTCTCAACTTTTCAAAGGCTGTTGTTTTTTTTGGTTGGTTTCGTTTGTTGTTGGTTTGGGGTTTTTTTGCTTTGTGGATGAAGCTGAAGTGATAAAATGAAATTTTATTTTCTTCCTCTTTTGCTGTATCTGGGAATGTTTAACCACAGCGTGGAAAAAGGCATGGAAGGAAATCTGTGCAGGAGAACCACTGAAAGGGTGAAGTGTCAAAGGTAATGCAGGAGAGAAACCTAAACGGAACAGAACAGTAAAAGGCCTGGAGGGTGAACTGCATGGTAGACCAGTGGAAGGAGCCAGAGATGGGGAATCATCTAGAACATCAGTATCACACTGTCACACTGTATGCTATGTAAAAGAGCAGAGGAAAACTTGGTGTAAATTAATGGCAGATAACATCATTCAGGGAGTAGAACAAATGAAAAGAAACTCCAGCCTCTGTTTGTTCTTGAGGAAATGATTTGAAGGTTTTGTGCCTTGTTTTACCAGATTGTAAAATGGGGACAGTAATAGGAACTCTTTGAAAATGGATTTGGGGACTCAGAATGGAAATTCTGAAGAGCGTGTAACCTACAAATACCTGTTATTTTACTGCAGTTCACTAACAGGGAGTTCACGGTGCGTAATGTCAACAGTAACAAAAAGCAAGGAAAAGCAGATTGTACCACCAAATTAATTTCAATGAGTTTCAGTCCCATGTCTGCTGTGCTTCAAAAGGCAGACAGGAAACCAGATCTGAGTAGGGAGAAGACAAAAATGATGTGTTTTGTTTTTAGAATTTATTTTGTGATAAGTAGAGTGGCTGTGAACATGGTTTTGTATAGGAAAGCAGAATTTAACATGCTGGCATGAAAATCAAGTCCTCAAGTCCTTTTTCTCAAAGAACAGATATTCTCTGAAAAGAGAGTTTCATGATGGTGGAGACTACCTGCAATTTTAAGTCAAATTTTCAGAACATTTTTTAAAAAGAGGCACAGGGGCAAGAGGAACCGTTTCTTTAAATCAAAACTGGATAAAATATTTGCAACCAAATCATATTGATATTTTGCAAACGAAATGGAACGTTTTGACAGTTTGAAATAAAAACTTTTCCTTTCCAAATGGCATTTTTCCATAAAAGTAAAATTAATCTATCTCAAAGAAAGAGGTTTCAATATCGTTCCTTGCACTGGTCTCATTGACTTTTATGCATTTTAGTACTTTGAGAAAGTGGGATAAGCATGTATTTTGGTGCTCTGAGGAGCTGGATCCTACAATGTTTGAGATAAGCCTTAGTTTGTTCTATAGACAAAGCTGAAGTTCATCCCCAAGAGATTCAAATTCTTGATTTTGTCGTTTTGACATCTGGCGCTGAAATAATAGTTTCATGCCTGCTTTTCTATTTCTTTTTGTGCACAGGAGGATTTTAATTTTTTTTTTTAAATACTCATTTTTCAAATCTCCTCCCAGGGAACAGTTTGGCATGCTTTGGGCCCTCTGAGCAAACCCGTGTTTTCTAACTACAGGTGTTCACCCAGCAGTAACGTTGCACTGCGCTGCATTCCAACCAGAACAAAAAAATGAATTATACTCACAAAATATGCCAATGTTCCCAGACTCGCGCCTTCATCAGGGCTGAAATGTTAGTATACTCCGCTAAATCCAAGTCAACAATAAAAGAATCATGAGAAGTGCGAATGGAATTGTTTCTCTGCCAAGTGGAGTGCAACGAGGCTTTACTGTTTGATGAACAGCTGTAAATACTCTAGATTCTCCCATTGCATTCATGCTGTGTAGATAGTAACGCTGGTGCTTTCTCTCTAACATCACCAGAGTCGCTATCATTACATTCAGTTTGCTGCAGTTTTATAGCTTCTCTCTGCTTTTCTTACCTTCCAGGTATTAGATGTTCAATACCCTATAGCAAATACAGCTACAGCCTGGCAAATCTCACCCTTTCTCTGTAATTTCAGAGCAGAATTTTACAGCAAAACCAGCATTCCTCCCATTAAAATGCCATCCAGGGGGGATTTCCGCATGCAGGGAATACCTCAGCATTGAGTGACCTCTTCCAAGTCATGCAAGATGTTGGTGATGAGTTTGACAATGGAACCCAAATCACCTTATTCAGCATGTGTGGGTTCAGCTTGTGACTTTCACTCGCACCTGACAGGTGAGGAAGAAAAGAATTATTTACTTAGTAATAAATAACTTCTGTTTTCTGAGATGCTTATCCGAGTAGCGCTAGGGATTTACCTGGATGTGTTAAGCATGGGATCAGATTAAAAGCTATCGTGTAACAGTATGGTTCTTTTGCATGGATATTAGCATAACTTTTGAGTCTGTGTGTAAGCCCCATACTACATGTGCCTGTGGGATAAAGTGGTAGCAGAGCAGTCGCTCCTTGGATACGCTAGCCATTTTCTCTTGGAAACACTTGGCACACTAGGAGAGGAGCTCAATCACTGATTTAAACATAAGGCAGGTGTGGTTTCATGATATCACCATGGCCACAGGGCTTTCTTTGTCAAACTTTAGTGTTCTGCTTCAGTTTAAAATAAAGGTATAGGTATTCACAAGTGGTCAGACCCCTTGGAGATAAAACCACTGGGACAGAAGGCTTGTGTTAGACCAACATAATGATCAGATACCAGGTCTGGAGCATGATTTTCCTCAGCTGTGTGAGAATATGAAGGAGGCAACACAGCTCAGAAGATTTAGGGAAAGGATTGCTCCGCTGTTTATGATAGCCCTACAAATACACAGCTTATATAGTAGTCTGACAGAGAGGAGAACGGAGATTGGCTCCTTAATCCAGGATCTCTGAAAGAGGATGGAAAAAACAATCTGAACATGTTACAATAATTCAAATCCCTGTAAATGCTCTGTTGAATACTGAAAACCATGTAAAATTATTATTGCTCCCAAGGCAGCCTATAAATATTGTTATTGTATTGGCTGAATTCAAACATAAAATATTTTCTCCCTGGTTTGTAAAACAGTTGACAGATATAATAGACACCACTAGCCAACTCTTAATCTTGGTTTTAAGGTTTAGATTTGTTCTAGATGTTAGAATTAACCCTGGTTAAAATACATGATAGATTTCTATTCTACAAGAGAAATATCCCCTCTTCAGAAGAAATCCCCTTCTTAAATCATCTAGTCTGTGACATCCCCTTAATCCCTTTATTTTTCTTGAATTTAGCATAAATACTTCCCTTTTTTACACCTCCATCTGTTTGTTCTACTTTTCTGCCTTGGTTCCTGTCTACGACGCATTGAACTCTGTTTTCAGCCGTAAGGGCATTAGCTAAAGCAGTAGTTTCCCAGAGTTGGTGCCAGAGAAGTAGACTGAATGTCTTGAGACTGGTGAAAGACGTAAATATACAGAGACACATATTGATCTGTATGCGTGCAAGAGTGCAGACGGATGGATGGGTGGGTGGACATGCCCACAGATAAATAATACAGCTGGTGAATGTACATACGCATCTATGAGAAAAGTTGTAGAATTCTAAAATGCTCTGGCTAATAGCCTGGTTAATGAATACAAATGCAGTGCAAACTCAAGCAAGCTTAATACTTACAATGGTTTGTTCCCAGGCATCTACGGAGTGGTAAAGAGGAGAATTAACATGGGATTATCATATTTTACACATAGACATACTTGCCAATCCTTTTAAGACTACTTTAAGGACAGATCTAGAGTCTAAGTATTTGGAAGTAAGAATCACTAAATATAGATTGTGCAAACCACTTAGCTGTAATTCTTTTGAATTACTTGCTGAATGACACAACCGCATGTTCAGTTGACTTCTATATAATGAAATAAGCCATTTTAATTTTTAAATGTGGGAAGATAGCAGTCCATAAGCTATCTTAAATATTTAGCAAACTTTCGTTTGATTAACTAAGCCATTTTTGGCACTGTGAAAAACTATCCACAACTTTAATACGATCGAAAATCTGAAAGTGGTAAAAGATACGCATGTTTTCCTGAGTTTCAGCATTCAGCACATTTGTAAGGCACATTCCACAGATGTTGGAGGTTTTATGCAGGTACAATCAAGTATCTATAAGATCACCTGGCTGCGTTACGCAGTTGTCTGACAATGTGGGCTGTGGTTTCATGATCATTAGCATCCGATCTATGTGCTATCAAAGCACTCAGGGTGTAAATTTGATCTGGATAAAGGGAAGGCACATGACTGCATTTCTGTATACTTAGGTTAGCTTACAATGTGCAGTTTGTGCTGGCTGTGGTAGGACAAGCAATGTCTAACCTGGTATAAAGGCTGCTGATACATTATAGTTGGTTTTTTTTAGAACGAGCTACAAAACATAAGATGGCAGAGTGAGGTTTTTCTGCAATGTCTCTTTGCATCTTGTGACGCCAGTGCTTTTTATTTGGTATTAGTGATCTAAAGCTGAGGTTTTAGCATATTGTAAAATAGATCCTCAGATGCATCTCCTGTTAAAAATATATAACAAAACCCCTATCTAAATGTTCTTAGTATTGCTTTTGTTGAGCTAGGGAGAATATTTGCTTTCTGTTCTTCATTTATTAATAGTACCTGACTTACGTGCATAGTTTATGGGGGTACTTTTCAGATATGTTTCAGAGTAGCTTTTGGCATAGGAAAAAGTAAGTTTAGAACATGCAGGTGAGTAGAAAAGTCTTGTTTCTTCAAAGTTTTTAAGCTGTATTATGGACGAAGAGTTGTTTAGGGATACTGTGTCTTGAAGGATTTTGCTGCGTGTCATTTCTCACCTTTCTACCTCTTCTGTGTGGAGGAGAGCAAGAAGGGTAGTTTGGAAAGGGCAGAGCCAAACTGCTTGGTGGCAGACAATCTAGCAAGGGGCAGCAACCACAAGAGGTGCCTTGGGAAGATTTGAAGTGCATGTTAGGAGAAACATTTCCCCCAGGAAGATATGGCAATAATGGAAGAGGTTAGCCAGAGACCTTTGGAGGTTTTCAAGAGCTGGCTAGACGAAGTCATGGCTCGTCTATTGTTCGTGAGAATTCTGGGGGAGATTGGAGCAGAAACCTTGGAGTTCCCTTCCATAATATTTCTATGATTGTGTTAGTCTGTACCTGCATTGCAGAAGTAACAATTTATTCACAGAATCACACAGAATCACAGAATAGTCAGGGTTGGAAGGGACCTCTGGAGATCATCTAGTCCAACCCCCCCGCCAGAGCAGGGTCACCTACAACAGGTTGCACAGGACACCGTCCAGGCGGGTTTTGAATGTCTCCAGAGTGGGAGACTCCACAACCTCTCTGGGCAGCCTGTTCCAGTGCTCCACCACCCTCAAAGTAAAGAAGTTCCTCCTCATGTTAAGATGGAACTTCCTATGTTCAAGTTTGTGCCCATTACCCCTCGTCCTATCAATGGGCACCACTGAAAAAAGACTGCTCCCATCCCCCTGGCATCCTCCCTTCAAGTATTTGAAAGCATTAACAAGAGCCCCCCTCAATCTTCTTTTCTCCAGACTAAAGAGACCCAAATCCCTCAGCCTCTCCTCATATGAAAGATGTTCCAATCCCATAATCATCTTTGTAGCCCTTTGCTGGACCCTCTCCAGCAGATCCCTGTCCTTCTTGAACTGGGGAGCCCAGAACTGGACGCAGTATTCCAGATGCGGCCTCACCAGGGCAGAGTAGAGGGGGAGGATGACCTCCCTCGACCTGCTGGCCACACTCCTTTTGATGCACCCCAGGTGGGATTTTCACTGCAGGTGAGTTTTATTTGTGGGTGAATTTTTCCAATGGGATTTCAATGATTTTGTACTGGGGCCGTAACTCAGCTGTGAAAACTCCACAGTTCTAATACAAAAGCTGTATATTGTATAACGATCTCACTTCCCACAGCACAGTGATCATACTACATGTTAAAAATCTTGTTTTATTGTTGAAATCCACCATTAAAACCTATTGTGTATATATGCTTGAAAGCCCACTTTTATATGGGCATCCTATCAGCTTTGTTGAAAAAAACAAAACAAAACAACCCCTCAAACTACAAGAGAGCAGTTTCTACTCTTTCTGCAGCAGGACTAGCCTGAAATTCTGTACTCTTTCCTGTGTTCATCTTCAGAGTTCAGCTTTAAAAGCCATCACTGATTATTTTAAAACATTTTGAAAGGTAATGAATGCCATACAGGGTCAGACCAGATGTCCTTCTGTTGTGTCCTGCTATCTGACTGTAGCTAGCAGTGAATGCTTATCAGTGTAAGAGCAGTGCGTCATCCTTTCCCTGGTATATCTTTCCAACAATCAGTGGTTCACTTTTCACTGAACTAGGTGGGATCTGAGAATGCATCTCACAGCCGTGTTCAGCACTTTGCATGTTTAAACCCATTGAAACATAGTATTAATTATGGTGGTGCATCTAATGGTGCTGTCATTATCCTCTGATGGATTTTTCCAGATAACCCAGCGACCAGATGTTCATTTGGTCAGTTTCCAAAAGAAATATGCTTCTCTATACATCTTTCATTTGGCTTTTAGTCACGTTTTCACAGCGACGCACTTGCAATTAAGAATCTTTTGGTTGTTTTTTTTTGGGGGGGGGGGCTTAACACAACAATGAGCTCAACTGTGTTTACAATTGAACTGTTTGAAATTGCATCAGGCAATGACTCAGTCTCAGTCACTCTTCAGCTGCTCTGAGTTCTCACCCAAATGTTTGTTAAATCAGTTTTAGTCACTTTTGATTTATGCAGGCATGATTAAATAAGGAGACTGGAGAGGCAGAAAGTATCTGCTGCTGTTAGGGAAGCACAAGCCCTGGAAGCTGGCGGATGTTGGCTCTGCAGCAGATCAACCCGGTTGGAGCAAAGGTCATCCTCTAATGGAAAGAAAAACAAAAATAAAACACTCCCATTCCACCATGAGGAGATACTGAGCTACCAGGGGGAGGGAGAGCTCCTGTAATGTACCACTGTGCCACCTGTGTTGTACAGATCTTTACGGTCCTTTACTCCTCTTTCCTCCCACAGACAAATTACAAAGTCTGAACGGCCTGTGACAGGCACAAGCAATAACGAAACGGGCTACTGCTTAGCCTCTGTCTGCGGTGTGATCCAGAACCCTCCCCACTCAGTGGTGGCTCCATCCAGTCTTGGTCTTCTCCTGTGATACCAGCTCATGCCCTGACCCATAATGGCCTGCCCTCATCAAGGAGAGGTCTGTAAATGATCCTGTTTGATTCAGTCTGGAGAGCTCAAGAGGACCTTTGGTGTACAAAGATACCCGGGAGTGGGGAGACCTACCCACCTCTGGCCATGCTCTTCCTTTTTGATGGAATCGATATGTCACAGCTGATGTTAAACTCAGCATTTTCTTGATCGCTGTCATCCAACTGTGACACTGGGTCTGGCTCTGCTGTTCCTACACTGTTCCTCCACGGTGGGCAAACAGCTGAGTGCTGTGTGTTCTTCCTCAGCATGAGAAGCTTCCCCAAGAGCTGTCTGTGGCTGGTTCTAGCATAGATCCAAATTCTAAAATGTGGAAAATTGAATTGTTAAGCCTTGAAGTAATCCTTCACTGCTTACCGATACACAGTGTAACATCAATGACGTTAAATTCCTGCCTTCTAAAGGTATGTGTATAATCATCATCTTACACCTCCATGATGCTCTGGCAGAGTGACTGATTCTGTACTAAATTCGACTTTCTCCTGTGTCCTCTGGGACCGGGAAATGAGGGCAAACAAAAGTCTGGTGCTTTGAAACTGGGAGGTACTACCAAGGCACTCTGTCTGACCTCTCGCACAGCTCAGGAAAGGACTATGCTATGTTGTGAAGGGTAGTTGGCACCAGATGAAGCAATCTTTTCTGGAAAACTCCCATTCAAATGAAAGGAACAATTGATTTGCAGTACTGAGGACCTGAACATCACGCTTTTATCGTCAAGGAGGCATATCTTTTAGGATCTGTTTGTTGTGGTGGGTTTTTTTTTCCCCTTTGTGGTTCACTTAGTTTCCATTTTTATAACTACTGTATACAGGACTTAAAATTGCCAGTTTTCTGTGGCTGTGGGGTTGGGTTTGAGGTTTTTTGTCAATTTTTGTAGAGAAATCTTTTCTATTTACTGAGGAGTGAAGACTTAGTCTTGGCCAGGTGAATCTTTACTGCATGGGTCCAGGATTTCAACTGAATTTTTTCATTCCCATTTGGTGGTAATTCTGTGATCACACAAATGTCATTTACAGAGGAAATCGGGTCTATGTTTTTCTGTTGCGTAGTCACAGTATTGTGCAACACTTGTTTCTCTTGTTTAAGACCGTAGTGCCTCTGTTCAAGTTACGGAAACAGAAAGAAAAGCTTGGGCTTGCTTAGGTGTAGGCGCACAGTGAAACTTCTATGTGTAATGAAGTGAGAAATATCACATTTTCAATTTACATCTGCATTGCAAGCTATAGGAAAAAGGGATTCCCCACTTACTGGTAACTGTGAGTCCTGAGATAACTGTTGTTCAGTTAAAATGGACAGAATAGCTAATTTGCACTCCTTGTTGTTCTCATTAAAAGGGTGTTGTTTGGCAACAACTTTGGTTGAGGTTGCAAATCACATGCGTTTCCATCATAGTTCTTGTCTTTGCTTCTTGTAACTCTGCTTCTTCCAAAATCCCGGTGATTCGTATGCAAAATTTCTCTGTCTTTGAAGCTAAAGACATACTCTTGAGTATTGTCATCAGTTATAGCTTTGGTGTTCTGTTCAGCATTTTAAGAATAAAATCCCTAGCTAAATTCTTACCCTGTTATTAAGGACCTAAAGTAAAGGAACTAAAGCATGCAAATTGTGAAGCACTTCTTTTCTTTTTTTTTTGTTCCTTTTTTTTGTTACTTTTTGCCAGTACCACTTACTTCAACAAAGTTAGTGGCAGCTTTTAAGCAAGAACAAGTTGTACAATACATGGGGGTGTGTCTGTCCACATAAATTTCACTTCTTTAAATTAAAAAGCCAATAAATGAAAACTGTCCGGATGCACTGGTTATAAATGAAAGGCTGACTCAATGTCTGCTATGACCATTAATGAGCCTTTCCTAGGCTCCCTAATCATCTTGATTGCCTTATTGAATGAAACACGTGACACAAACCTTGTGTAGAATTTCAGTGATGCTCAAGCACTCTCTTTGGTAGAGTAAGTGGCGATTTACTTTTGGCACCTTTTCAAACGGCAGCTCTTTAAATTTGTGGTCTTCAGTTGAATTTTCTACCTATACACTTAGTTTCTCAGAGCACCAGTTATCTTCAAGTTGTTAATATCCCAGCAGGTATTAATGTCAGAAAAGCTGTGCCAAGCCTCTGGTTGACATACGATTTTGCCTCTCCCATGTGAAGTCAACATACTTCCCTCAAGAGGGAATTGGCTGAAGTGGAAAACGGCTGCACAGCTTCTGGTTTCTATAGTCTTCTGAAAAAAAGCATTTGCATGTTTTTAACCAAAATGTTCATTATCTCTACTTAATAAAAGGTTTATGAGTAAACACACAGTTTTTAATTGTCCCGAAGTTATTTGGGTAGCCCATTGAAACTAAGATCGTGTATCTAGTGAAGAAATATTATCCTGCAGCCCTTCATACTGCATTAGTACTATGAGCTTCCTGTTGATGTTTGCAGTCTCGGGAAAAAGCTGAAGTTTACAATGGAAGTGGAAAGGGAAATGATTGAATAAGCTTTGAAAACTGAACTACTCTTCCTCCTTCAAACAGATCCTTCTGGGCATTGCTAGAAAGATGTGGAGTACAATGGCAAGGAAGTCTACTAAACTTAAACTTCTGGTGTTCTCATACTTGTTACTGGCTATCTACATGTTTAGTGGAACTCATTCATGCTTGTTAAAAAATGAGAATGTTAACTAGTAGTTAAATAGGTTGTTAACAACTTATCATTTCTAGTATTCTGGTTTGAGTTGGTTTCATTTGGTTTTAGGGGCAACATTGTCCAAATTTAATCCATGATGTTGATGAAAGAGATTTTTCTGAATATTGTTCTTTTAACAGGCTAGATAGTCAATGTTATTAAATTGTAAACTTTGACTATATGCTTTCAGTATTTTCAAATGCATTCTTGTCCTTATTCTTTCCTTTTAGATCTTACTGAAGAAGTTAACTGCTGTTGCAGATACAAAACAATAACTATTTTGCTCGGCTTTCCACCATAGTTCTTCGGTTTCTGTATCAACGGTTCCACACGGTGCACATCTGATCAGCCCATGGGGTACTAACATGAAGAGCTCTCAGCTTATCTGGTATTCTGGAGAGGACAATCTGTAAGAATAGATTTTCTTATCAACAGTGTTCCCATTTCAAAAGATCAACACGTTTTGTAATGTAATGAACTATAATATGTGGGTGAGAGGGTGTGTTTTGCATGGAAGCCCCAATCAGGAATTGGGCTTTGTTAAGGGGTTACAGTGTAAGCAAAGCATGGGGAGAGGAAAATAAGGGACCCTGGGGACAACGGTGAACCATGCAGAGGGAGCAGAGAAATGGTGTAAGAGATACAGAAGGTTAAGGAGAAAAACCAACACCAAAACCGAAAAAAAAACCAGAAGAGGAGAAAAAGAGAACTAGGGAAGTGGGAGGACAGGGAAAAGGAAAGTAAGATGCAAAATGAAGACAATGGGAGGAGTAACCTGTGCATCACAAACAGAGGAAAATAACATTGGAGAGAAAACTGTATTGGCTGGAGAGGTCCATGATACACCTAGAGCATACCTGAAACGTTTATATTATTCTTAAGTGTTCTGTAGATAATCTGCTTCTCTAGATGCTGTTGAAATGTTAAATGTATTTCATGCTGTTGGATGAAAATGGGATTTTATTTTGATACATATTTATTTTTTTCTTTCCTAATGTTGCAATATACACAGAAAAAGAATAGGATGTGTATTAGTTCAGCAGGAACTCAGGATGACTTGTTTTATGTGAACAAAGGTGTTAGGTATTGTGAACTATAAAAACATTTCATTGTTAGACAAGAGTTAAATGTATCACTTTTAGCAATCTTCCAAATTAAACAGCCAAGTTTTGCTCTTCCCTCAGTCAATATGACATCATTTTGTTTATACTGAAAAAACTATTTTGGAGGTATATCTTGAGTTGGAACAGGTTATACAGTGTGGCAAGAATTCATAAAATGTTCTTAGAAGTTTTCATTTTTGTCTCAGTAAGAGGAAGTCAAAACAAACATTTTCAGGCATGTAAACCATATACTTTAAACATTGCTCCCAGTGTTGCATTTTTGGTTTTTTGGTTTGTTTTGGATTTTTTTTGCCGAAAGCACAAGAACTTTAATCAAATACATTAGTACACAGGGGAAAAATGTATGAGGAAGAAGCTGTACATCTGTACAGGAGGGTTGTCTGCATTCTGTGTTTATTCTGATAGACTTCAGCCTTCTGTCACTCAGTACTTCAATATTTTCTATTTAACTTCATTTTGCAGTTCCTTTAAAACAAGTGTTTAGGAATCAAAATCACTTGAGGGCTGGATTACATGGATTATGTTCTCATTTTGTTTCCTCCTGATAGGATGTTTCTGGTCATTTTGTCCTGTTCTGCTGTTTGGTGTTGGGATGGGGAGAGCCATCCATGCAGACCCAGCTGCCACGGCACCACTTTTCTAAGGTAAGTGGCTATAACAAGGTTAAAGCATACAGCACCAACACGGCAAAGTGGTCCTGTAGCTGGAGCTCTAGGTGGCATCTTAATATCTTCTGGAAGGAGGCAAACCTGGCTGCACACATGTGAGTTATAAAGGGCTCTCTGTCTGTGAGGATGATGCCGTGATGTCTGGTAATGGCAACCAGCAGGGCAGTGAAGTCACTTCTAAAAGTGTATCGCGTTGCAGCGTGGAGTTTCCTGGCGTGATGTCAGGTGGCTCTTGTGAACCCCGACCGCTTCGCAGCAGCTACGGTTATTCTCAGAGACACTTCCCATTCCTTAGGAAAAGCTACTGTGAGAGGCTTTTATCTTTAGAAGTGAGCATTTAAATGCTGGACTAATTTGTAGGTGATTCGCAGCTCAGCTGCAGCCCTGCCAGCTGTGCTGGGATCGGTGACAAGCCTTTCTTCCCCCTCCACAGCACACTTGCAGAGAGATCCAGGGCCTGGGAGTGCATTGCCCCAGAGGCATCTCGGCTTTTTCACAAGAGTGTAGCTGCCTGGGGGAGTTTTCCAGAACAAGGAGCATATTATGTGTTCCCTAGCAAAGAGAGACCTTACACATGTGTAGAAACCTTGCCGGCTTTGCAAGCGTTGGATTGGCGTTGCTGGGAACCACTCTGTTGTGTTTGAAGATGGACAGAGGGGCTGGTGACCGTGAAGTTAAATATTGCCCCAGCAGGGCCATGCAGCTTAGAGGCAGAGGCATGAGCTGCCCAGCCAGGCAGCAGAAGGGGATGAGAGGAAAAACCTCTATCCCCACAAGGGATGTGGATTCAGAATGGTAGGAATAATATATATTTAACTAAAGCATCTTTTCTCTTGGTTGGATGGCCACTGGTGACCCTGGGACAGCATTCTTGCAGGACTTAGCAGAACCCCTGAATTAGAGACAGCCTGCCTTGTGTGTTCCTTTTTGGGTGGAGATCGGAAAATTAGTTAATGAGACCGAGGTAGGAATTAGTAGGAACTACACTTGGGAGGCATCTGGCTGTGCAGCTTAGCAGTCATTTGGCTGTACGGAGCGTTTTACTGAGAAGCCTGTTGTATTCTTCATCCTTGTTCCACCCATCTCTTCTGGTTTGGGGGAATGAAGTTGGGAATGTGGTTGCCCTTCCAGATTTGGAAAGTTGGTCTGTCCGTTCTTGCAGTCTAATGAATAATAAATACACCTACTTAGAAGCCCAGCAGCCTCGCCCTTTCAAGCCCCCACTGCAGCCATGGTTAGGCTGGTTGCAGGCTTCCCCTGTATTTTGGAGAAGTCTGTGGTGGCAGCTGGGCAAGCCCTGGGGCACCAGTTCCAGGCACAGGCCTCCCCAAGCTGTGACACCTTGGCTGGCAAGAGGGCAGGAAAAGGCAATGGGTCCATCCCTGACCTGGCAGTGGGACGAGCCACCACCCACTCAGTTTTACTTCATTGCAAAAGTAAATAAATTCTACTGTATTAGTCGCATGTTCGTCAGGGGCTCCCCGTCTGAGGGAACAGAAATGAACTAGCACCTCTGTCTCTTGGCACAATCCATTTAGCCTGGACAGTAAACAAAGATATATTTAAGAGAAGAATATTTCTCTTAAATTTGTCAAGCATTTTTTCTTTTTTTTTTTAGGTTCAGGAGATTTCTCCTTGTTTTCACCACTGTTAATTTTAGTCCATCCTGTAGGTACAAAAGATGCTTATTTTCACTCCCGTTCTTCTTTAAATAACCAAGAAAGTGTGAAGGAGTAAAACCCACCAATCACTCACTGTGAAGATGAGCTGCTGAAGTGATTGTATTGGTTCATGATAAGTGTCCAGATGCTCTAAGCACTGGGGTCTCACCGCCGGCTGGGAGATTCCCATAGCAAGCATCAGTAATAGATAGTGTGAGAAAAAGAAACATGATCAGGGCTCTTCTTAAAGAGAGTAAAATATACACCCAGCAGGGATGAGAATATCCTAGAAACAAACAGCAGGGAGCCAGAAGGAGGAAGAAACAGTGCAGGAAATGGAGCTGCAATTCTGATTTCATCAGATTAGTGGAAGCCGAACAGGGGAGAAACCAAAGGATTTCTGTGAAAGCAAGAGAGCGTCGTGTTAGATTCACCCTTGACCAGTAAACCCAGTTTTCACACTGGGTCTGTGTGAAAGAGCAGAAGAGGTGTAGAAGTTACGAGTGAGATGTCAGCTCACCATGAAATAGTTGGTTTCTTTCTTATTTAATTTTTCTTTTCTAAACTTTCATCTTTTTTCAACTTCAGGTCAGTTTTTTAAACTCAGAAACTGCTTTTTTAGAACTGAACCTGTAGAAAAAAGTTGTTTGCTGAACTGACCCAGTTGCATTAACAGCTTTGGTCTTTCCTAAGCAATGTTTTTTAATTATTTTTTTTCCCCCAGAAACATAGTTCTGGCAGCTCTGTATTGGCTCGTAGTGATGCTTTTTGGCTTTTATTAATTATTGCAATTCAAGTGCAACAAATACAGAACTAACTAAATGAGCCTTTAAAAGCATATTGCCCTTAATTAAATGAAAACTTTAAAGACACCGGTTGAATTGGGTGAGATTCACCAAGGGCAATGAATACATTATATCTACTTAGTGTTTTAAGCAAATTTTAATTTTGTCTCTAACAAAATTAATTCGATTTTCAAAATGAGGAAAGGGAGTGGAAGTAATGGGGGTGTAAGATCAATGAGTGATCCTAGAAGAGCCTTGAGTTGGCAGGTGGAGTGGAGCAAATTGTGAGATGGAAAGGAAAGGGAGATTTCTCATTAGGGTGTCACGTTAACCCGAAACGATTAAAGCGTGAGGCCTTGTAGGAGCTGATTTTTCATTTCTCCAGAAATCACGGCTTGTAAGCAAAATAGGAGAAGGAGTCAAAATAACAAAGGACTCTCAGCCCTTACTGTGTTGTGGGTCTTAGGACCTTGGGAAAGTCAAGCTTCCTGAATAAAAGATGGAAACTGGTCCTTAGTATGTTTAATTAAAGAGGAGATTGAGAATTATTTAAATATAATTTAAAATGATTTAATGAAAACCAATATTTGAATATAAGGCTTAATTTCCCTGAAAAGAAATCATGGCTAAGGATGAGAAACTTTACATGTAAATCCAGTGATCTGGAGACCACTGCACGGAAAGGGAGCTCAGATGCACTACATCTGTCGCAGCCCTCGGAGGACTGGCCCTGATGGCTGCTGCGCTGGATGTGTACGCTGCTGCGCTGGATGTGTATGCTGCTGCGTCTGCTGAGCTGTCAGGAGTGGAACAAAATTACAGGCTGTGTAACAGCAAGCAAGACTTCAATTTTTCCTGGAAGAATGAGGAATCTGTGACATACAGGTGATTGCTGAATAGGGAATATGATTAAGGCGACTGAATTGAGGAAGCATTTGGTTTAAGAACTGTTACTTAAAATTGGTTACTTTTCTCCCCATTTTTGTTCTGTTCTTTTAATTCTTTGTTTTAGAGTGCTTTTCTGGCCTCCAACTTTCATAAGAGGTGACTAGAAGAAATATATGGAATAATTTTAGAATGCATTATAGTTGAATTTTGGATAAACTTAATGGAAATTTTCACAATAAATGTTTTGAAACATTTTTTCCACAAGATACACTTAAGAAAAATATTAAATACTAAAAAAATAGAATATGTGATTTGTTGTATTTTATAGACCTAATGGACACAACTTTCGCACAGGGGACTTTTTGTGGGTTGAAGGTGGGTTCTGCTGGCTGTGCTCAGGAGTCAGGACACAGTAAATTCCCTTTGCCTGTCTTTGGTCTGCTGCTGTCACAAAACTTCGAGAACAACTCTTGCTCTTAGCTCTTCTGTGAATGATTTAGAAAAATTTGGTTTTTGTTTCAGAGTAAAGATGAGAAAGGCAATTCTTGTTCCAACAGCTTCACTGAACGATAGGGAATCACAGCCACTTACAGATGGGGCACTCGGATAAATAAAGGGAAGACTGCGTCCACGCGGCACTGCAGGGTAGAAGACGCCTACGCTACCTTTTCTTCTTTCAGAAAAAGCAGGATAAATCAACCAAGCAGGGAGTTAGCCAGGAGAGCTGGGCTGTCAGCACTCCACAGTTTCTGATGCCTGAGCAAGCCGGCGTGGAGAGTGCTGTGCAGCACTGTCCTGTGTTGTGCACATGCATTTCTGCAGTCGTCATCTGAGTTAAGCTGCAGTTCCTGCGTCCACACTAGCCTCCTAACTTCCCGACTGGCTTATTTGTCTCCTATTTTGTTTTACCCATTGATGTCAAATGTTCCTTCAGGCAAAAAGTGCAATAGAAAGCCAAGTCACCTGTGGTATAGATACTGCGTTTCTGACCTAGAACAGCACATAAGGAAGGGAAGCCTTTAAAGTCTGCTGTATTTGAGGGAGCAGGTACCTGTTGTTTTTTAGCCATCGAATAGCTCCTTTTATTCTGAAAATACATTTAAATACAATAAGGGAGGACTCGCATAAACACAGGAAAACATTTTGTGTGGTAATATGAAGTATTTCAAAAGAAATCTGCAGTGCGTAATTCTTTACCAAGTAGAAGCTGGGGTAGAACTTTCTGCTTCTCACAAATGTGAAATTAGTTCATGTCTTTTCTTTTTTTTTACAGCGCTGGCAATTATTCAGTGCACCATAAGCCCAGTGTCCTAAATTTCTTGATTCATGTCTAAACATTACTTGTATTAGCTGTACCCTAATTAATCCTTTTGTGCCACAAGTTGAATTTGCCCAGCATGCTTTTCATTGCCAGGTATGGGTGCACCAAATCTGCTGATGCCAAAGAGGTAACATGTATTTAACATGCATCAGCACTCGCTCTCCCTTTTTTAATTGCTGATCTTCCCGCACTTAATAATACACTACTAAGTTAAGGTTATGCACAGCTCAAGCAGTGCTAACTATCGGGGTGTGTGGTTATTCTATAATAACCACATTTTAAGGGTGTGTTTCAATTTTACAGGGCAGTCATTTACTTCAAATTACTTTGTCATCTCTTAAAGTCATTGTGTAATTCCTTTATTAAAGGAAAAGAGAAAATATAATTTGATTTTTAAAGATGCATTAAATAACACTAATTATAATGCTTAGCTCTTAGCACGTTTCTCATCCTCAGTGCTTTATAGCCATTTTGCTAATTAATTTTTACAGAATCCTTGTGGTGAACAACGAGCTGTACCTCTGCCTGAAAGTTAGGAATGCTGAGGCAGGAAAGTCGAGTGGTTTACCCAAGATGACTGCAATTTGCCCAGGAGTTGCTTTTAGAGCCAATACTAGTATTTGGTTGTTTCTGACTGCCAGCTCACCCACTCGCAAATCTTTCTTTCCCCCAAACCATATAAAAAGTCTCAAGAATTATTTAATCTTTAAAACAGATAAGAACAGAGCCTTAAAATGGCACAAGTCTGCTCTGTGATCACCAGAATCCTGGCTGTGTGAAGACTTGCTTCTAAACAGCTCCACTTGAAAAATAAAATTCCCGTACACCACTGGTCACTGGAGGCAGCAAAAAGTCACGTAAATGTCCACCGGTTCTTTTCTTGAAGTTTCATCAACTAATTAGTGGTTCTGAGGCAGTAATCCCTGTCTCCGTTACCTTCTTTAAGGCCTTTTCAAGCTTCAATCTAACTACTAGCTCTCGGCCTGTGATTAAATTTCTGAGCTGCCTTTAGTCCCAAGAGTGTTCAGTGCAGTAAAAAGAAATGTCTTCAGCTGCGGGCTTCTAACAGGTGGGGTGTAAAGGAAGAGAAGGTGTTCCCTCTGTCACGTGTAGAGGCACCACTCTCAATGGAGGAGAGAAAGGAGAACGGGAAACTGAAATGGGAGCAGCTAGACGCTGAGGACTTCTGAAATAGCGGGCTGTCACATTTAGGCAAACATACAGAGTAGAAAGCCTGTTAAAAATTGGTTTATCCAGACAACTTGATATATTTAGGCAAACATACAGAGTAGAAAGCCTGTTAAAAATCGGTTTATCCAGACAACTTGAAGAAAAGCTTACGGGGAACGGTTTTATCAATATTGTCAAACTTCTTGGAGTGTTGATGATACTGGGATATATTAATATGTGTGTGTGTATATATGTAGTATTACATTCCAGTCGTGTAATAAATATAATGTATCTCTGAAATCACCTGATTTTTTAAGACTCCATTTCCATTTATGGAAAAAATCAGTCTGAAATTGCGTCTTAAACATGCAAGAGCTTAACAATGCTGGAAAGCAAGTTAGAACTTGTGTTTGACAGTGGTGTGGATATATTAATTTTTTTGAATGTGGACTGGATAATACTATACCCATATTTATCACAGCTGGATCATTTTCAACAGCTCCATCTTTCTTGTTTATTGATTGTAACTTTGGTTCCAGCACTGAGAGCATTCAAACTCATAAGCTTCCAGTGCTGTTATCTCTGACTTAGGTATTATGTTAACACTGCAAATACTAAATAATGATTTTAAAGGAAAAGGTGAGTTTTGTAATTTTCCCAAAGGTCCTAATCCTCCCGTGGGATCATGTCCCAACACTCAACGGACATGCTGCAGTTGGCTTCAGAGGAGTTTTGTGCAGGAGCGAGGTCTCTGAGACAGGCATCCTTAAAAATACAGGGCTTTAATACTGTTAGGTTGGTTTTTTTTTGTCAGGGCTTCATCACTAATGGTAGTTTGCGACAATAAAAACTTCAAGGACTTTACTGTAAGGCAAAATGAAAGCTATAAAATATTGCTGGCGTTGACTTGCTGAAAGACTGTACTTTGTGTTTATTTGCCATAAAGAAGAAGAAATATTTACTTAATAGCGGCATCTCAAAGGCTGATGCTTTTTCCTTGAGGATTCATGGAGCCTCACCAGAGGCTACCTTGTTGAAATCTGCTTACCCAACCTTTCTTTAAAAACATTGCTTACTGCAGCTCAGTTTCTGGCCTACCCTACAAAATTGCAGTTTCTGGTAAAGTTAAAAGGATGATTCATACACCTGGAGAAGGAATTGAATATTCAAGTCACTTGTCAGGCTGGCAGGTTTAAATTATATAACAGGAAGCTTTCTATTCATATGTAATGTAACTGAATCACCACTTCTTTATTGATAATTCATTATATGTTGCTACTATCACTCTGCAGCTCTGAAATGCTTTTTGCTGTAATGATTTTATACCGTACTAGTATAATGGCCTTCTGACTGTGTCAATCAGCACTACTTGCGTGTACAATAATATTATTCTGCAATCTGTCTTGGGAGAATGCTTAAAAGCTTTCTCTCATTTTCCCCATTTAACTCATGTATTATCTGAGTTTTTACATTAAATGGCCATACTTAATATCCCATGACATGTCACCTATTTTCTAGGGAGGATACTGATACAGTACTTACCAATTCCAGAATCTATACTAATCAAATTACACCTGCCCACTTCAGCCAAGAGCAGTTAGTTCAGTGCATCAGCATTTAATCTGCAGGAAGAACTTATGAGAAGGAACAAAAACAATGTGAACTGTAGTTGGCTAAATGTGGGCATGGCTGATGCAATTTGTTTTGTGAAGAGGGATTAGAAGATATTGAAGTCAAGCTGAGGTACAGGGGTCAATTTATATACAGATTTATTGCCAGAACTCAGCCTACACTGGTAGCACATTTATAAAGACAAGGCCTAATCCAGCAAATATTTATGCTATTCTTGATATGCACTTTGTGGTAGGTACTTCTGCTGAATAAGACTTCTTGGCTGTAAAATTAAATGTGTGTGCAAAAGCGACAAACTCAGTCAGACTTTACAGAGACTTCAGTCCCGGTGCAGATAGCAGTCATAGTTTTGCATTGAGAGACTGCCTGGAAGTCCCAAATAGTTACTCTAAACCCCTTTCCACAGGCAGGTTAATGTACGGGAAATTTTAAGACTTGAAATGCTAGCTACTGAACAAAATCCTACGTTGGAACCGGTGCCAAGGCATCGAATCTGTTTGACATAGACGTTTCCCCTAAAAATACTGGATACACTTAAATCTTATTTGTTGTTTGATTCAGACGGTGCCATGGTGTAACTAACTTCTGTGTTAAAGACTATTTACCAAACAGTCTGAAAATGTATTGTTTCAAGGGCCGCAGGTGCCTGTTAACATTAATGTTTGCTTATAAAATAATCCTACTTACTCTGCCTACCAGAACTTCAGGCAAAGTTAATACAGCAAGCATTCAGGCTCCAAGTATGGCCAGAATTCATTTACTCAGCCACACAAGAGGAACAGCAAGGTGGAAAAGCAGTGGTTTAATTGGGCCACAGCCTTATTAACTTATGGAAAAATAAATTGTACCGTTCACATTGTCATTCTTTCCTCAGCCTATTTTTAAGCCAGCTCTCTCAGGATTTGGATATTCCTGCCTGGACACTTGCAGCTGTAGATGGAGGAGACTTTTTCAGTTGTAGAGCTCATACGAAGGTGAAGGAGAAGATCCTAAACAGTCACGCAAGCATCTAAGTATTTTTGTGACTTGTGAATGGGAATATGCATAATAATGTTTAGGTAAATGGCTTTTTTTTGCTTTTGCTGACAAAACGGCACCCACTGGGGCCTCTCCTAACTCCTGGCTGCACCAGCACACTGGTGAAAACCATAAGGAATTTCCTGTATTAGCGTACATTTGGTGGGAAAAAATCCATGGGCAAACTGTGTAGTTCCATGTTTAAATGTTGAGAAATTATCGTAGAAACCTAACATGGTTTGTTTGCTTTTGCCGTCGTTTCCTCCCCCGTGTTACCCTGCCAGCCTTGCCTTTGCAGCCCCTCACAGGCTTTCAGAAGCTCTCAGCACACAGGGCTGCCTGGGTGCCAGAGGCATCGTCACGTCGTGGGTCCATACACTCTCCTAGTCTGGGTTTCTGCTTTTTTCTCAGCACAAAATTCAACCTAAACAATTTTGATTTCCTCCAGCGATAGCAGCGACAACACGGAACAGAGACAGCACCCTCTACGTTGCAGCCTCACGGTGTTTTGCAGAGGCAAGCAAGCAGCGTTACCCTGTAACCCGGGAACCGAAGTAAATGATTTATACAGCCTCAGAAGGCTGTAGCAGGAATGAGACCAAAGTATAAAGTTTAGTGGACATGGGCAGCTCGTCATGATGGGTGCCCCAACTCCACGTGCAGCGTTCAGACCTCCTGTAGGGCACCGCTGGTGTCGTACCTCACGCCTGACGGTGGTAGGATCTGCCACCACCCTCCTCCCAGCACTTTGCTCTAATCCTTGCCGTACGTTGTCTCCCAGAAATACAGCAAGGGTCTTTTGCTTCTAAAGTACGCTGTAATTATTCCTTTTACGGTTTTGTTGTAACACACAGTGTGTGTTTGATTGCCTGGGTATTAGTATAACTAATAAGCCAAATAAGAGCTAACGCTTACTTACGGGCAAGCTAAATGTAAAACTATAAAATAAAGGGATAAGGAACTCTGGGCAGAAAGTTCTTAGGAAAAAAAAAATATTGGTTTTCTTTGAATGTGTTTATTTTGTAATTCGATAGAAATAAACAGTTACTATGGCAACTGTCATATCACAGGCAACACACGGAGCAGGGAAGATACAGTATACTCACCAATTAGTGGAATGAGTTTTAGTATTTTTAAAGAGACGTTTTGCCTGCTGATGTGATGATACATCTTAACTTGGCCTTCAGAGAAAGTTAGAGTTCCTTCCCGTACATCCTCTTGACAGTTGCATTAGCTATGGCTTCTTGGTGTTGCGCCCCGCTTCCTGGTGTCCTCCTCTTTGAAGGTTCTCAGTGCTCCTGGGGTGGCCAGCAGCTCGCAGGGCCCATCGTGGGGAAGCCACCCCCACCGCGGGGACGGCATCCCACCCTGGCAGTCCCAGCTCACCGGGAGGTGCGGAGGAATAATGATTTACGCTCTGGTGACACCCAAGATGCTCAAAGCACGTTACTAGTGTTAATTAATCTTGGAATAGTCTGTCGAGGTAGGTAAGCATTATTACCCTAGGATTATTATTTTTTTTAACTATTTTTAATACAGCCGAAGTTTGTTTAAGTGTTTTCAAGGTCAGGGAAAAGTGGAAGTAAAGCGTCCGTGGTTTCCAGCCCTGCGCCCTGGCCACTATTCAGCACGCTCAGTTTTTGTTTGCTGAACTCCTCTCATATCCCTTTTTATTATTATTGTTATAAGAATATTGTTAGTATGGTCTTGAAAAAAGCAAAATGCTGTAGTGCACCAGGGGTTATTTC
>VZSZ01005009.1:175403-195403 GCA_013398815.1 Ibidorhyncha struthersii | reverse complement strand
CTACCATATACCTTTTGCAGTATCGCTTTTAAATACAGGCTTATTTGTGGGGGAGAAAACACCCTTATTTTTGCAACAATGGCTGAGGAAAATAAAAGCAAACACTTCGGCTTGCATTTACATGCACGTTTACAGACTACATACGTGAGAGTGTGTGTGTCCACACACACACATATTTTAATGAAAGACAATAGCGTAAACGCAATCTTTTTCCCCTGCCAACTTGATACCTATGTTGACACCACAGAGGGGATTCAACATAGCTGCGGAAAACCAGTGGTACACAGCCTGTCATGAGAAGAAAGTCCCAAGTTATAGCAATACTACGCAGCATTTCTTCATCCTTAGTAATGCTGATGACTACAAATTGTTAGGAATCTTTCTCACTGCTGATAGCAGAATGAACTACGTCACCAAAATAATTTTGATTAATAATTCAGAAAAGTTTAAGGGTGAAGAGATAGAGAGGATTCGTACCAACGTAAAAAAAAAAAAAAAAAAGAAGTACTTTTTTGTGTCTCAATTAACAAAATACAATTTGATAATTGAAAGCAAATGCTTCTTTATCATATGATTTCTACTTTTCTTTACCCAATGCTGTCCCCTGCAGGGTGTAAGAAATCAGATCACAGAAGTACTCAGAGGCTAAGAAAATAATTTATTTTTTTTTTAAATCCAAGAGTAAGAGAAAGGAATAGCTGAATTAACGTCGTGTCCTCTATCAGAATTCATTATCAAGCCAGCATGGTTTATAATGAATAATCCTTTCAGAAGCTTGACTGGGTGCTGTAAGGGGCATTCCTTGAAAATATTCTCTCATATCTCATTGCATATATGCAACACTTCTTTCCATAGGTGTTATGAATTCCTAGTGCTCATGTTGATATTCTGTCTGTGGGCAACAAGATGTTAGCCGTTTCTTTTATATGTCTCATCAGCTTCACTTGAACATGGAAATCAAACAGAACACATAAATGATAAAATCATTGTACATCTCAGTGGGCTTTCTTACCATTTTATAGAATGGGAAGTAAAGAGCCTGCAGGACTATGCTCTGTATATGTAGAAAACATCAAACTACTACTCTGCTTAAAAGACAGGTGGCCCTCACAAAAGAAATACAGCACCTTTCAAAAAAGGACATTTTAAAAAAAATAAAGAAGGGAAGCATAAAGGTGGGAGAAGTTATTAGATTTCATTAATAAAATCATCTTTGTACCAAGCAAAAACAAAACACGGGGCTTAAAAAAAAACCTCTGGAAGCATTTGCTATCACATAGAAATCACACTCACATGATTGTTGTCTCCTTGCTCAACTGGAAAACACTGCTTTATCTGACTAAGTGCAAATACCAAAATGTTCATTAGCTCTCTTGAAGCACCTTGGCTTGTCTTTATTGAGTTGCATTTCATCCATAGCCTTTGCACCTGGGGGCACACAATAAATTTTTCTGCACAAAGGGTTTCTCAAGAGTGGTATGACTGTTCCTTTTCTCCCCAGAGTCTGAATGCATTGCATCATCTTCTATCATGCTTACAAGCCTGGGGCCCAGGATGAAGAATTGTTTTGTATCTCCAAACCAAAGCTTGCCACGTAGCAGATCAAATTGTTGTTGCTCTGCCACCGAGCTGACTCAGTACTTGCTTGTTTGATTTAAGGCACAGTTCCACTGTGAAAAGTTATTGTGAAAATGATATTTTCTTTTGCAGCAGAGCTAGTTCCTACGTGTATGAAGAATTATATGTGCTGACTCAAGTGACAAAACGTAAGTATTTACGACTTGTGCTCTCGCCAGCTCTGCAGAGCAAAGACAGAGGAGAGAAAGCAGGTTGGAGTCCATTTAATCTGTATACGTTAGTACTCCTTTCCAGGCTTCTGTGTTTTTACTACCCCTGTGCAGATTCAAGGAGAACGATAGCATCCCAGAGCTGTTTACAGGCATAGGATTTGGTCTCTACTGCTAGTGAGTAGCCATGGAAAGGAAACATCTTGATCTCGTGAATCCTGTAGTGTGTGTGGAAACACCATAGACAAAAAACCCATAATGAAATAATCATTTGAAACAGAGTAAATCAATGCTTTATACTTTCCATACTTACATTTTACCTGTAGTGACTTACAGAATTTGTGGCTGCAGTAGATTATTTTGTGGCATTCTGCTTTCTATACTTGTCTCTCGGATTAACACCATCTGTGACTATTCAAAGGCAAAATATTATCATATTACGACTTTTATCTTTGGTTACACTTTTTAGAATAAAGCAGAGTGCCAGTTTCTTTGTATTGCCCAGCTAGCTATCGTACTTTTGGAGCGATCTTCTGCCTCGATGTCATGGGCTGTTAGCGCATGGCACTGCCCTTCAGTGACTCTGGTCCGTTCCCACCAAGCCGTTCTAAGGGTCAGCGAAGGCTTCCTCCTTTGGCTGCCTTACACAGTCCGTTTGTGAAACTGTGAAGGGAGTTCACAAGGAATTATGGGCTGAGTGTTGGTTTTAACATGTTCAAGTGTCTGTCTTTATGGCTTTAGCCCAGAGAGAGAAGTTGTCTCTCTTGCTCGGTTTCAAGGTGACACTGAAGCTTGCATGGGAGTGACTTAAGCTTATGTTCCCTCAAAAAAATGCAGTGGTTAGAGCAAGCAACGGAGCAAGAAGATTTGCTCGAATATTTCAGCTACTTAAAAGAGATTTTTTAGCCATCCTTTTAAATTCCTAATTGCTACTAGATGATCAGACAGCCAGCAATGTCTGCTGGTTACTTTCATTGTCTTTTTGCACTGAAATTGGCCCCTTTTCAGAGCTGTTTGTGGGGCTGTATTTTAAATCTGGTAGAACTGAAGTTGTTGGGAATATAGCAGCCTGCTTAATTAGTCCAGTCCCTTACTGTGTGTCTTTGAAGCAGTAGAAGTTTAAATAGAATCTATGGTTACTGAATTCCCAAAGACTGTCCTACCCAAACCAGAGGCTATCAACACACCACGCTGTAGTATTTGAAATAAACACCAGCCCCTCTGCTGAAACGTCCTTAGCACTGGGAAGAGGAGGAGCAGCTTCTCTTGGCAACTTTGGAATTTTCTGCCCACATTAGTCCAAAAAGTTAACTTGTATTGGCCTCAGGATATACCTGTTCTTCACCTGGGAACTAGAACTAGGCTTTTCTTTAAGGGAGTACAGTCTTAACTAGTGATGATAGCACTTACAACCTTTGGGTATATGTAGTTCAATTCTGAGGTAAGTATTTATAAATAAAAACAAAACCTCATAATTACACTTTACACAGTCCGTTTTGAACATACTGTTTCTTCTGAGGAAAACTTCTGTTTCTCCAATTGGTTGTTAGAAATGGGATAATTTCCTCATACTTGGAAGGGTAAGAGCTCTCTGTACAACCTACACAGAGTGAAAAAGATGTACAGGAGGCAACTATATGGAGCTTATACCCTATTAAAGGATAACTTACCTCCTAGGTCCTAGCACTTAAAAGGTGACTAACTCTATGCAGTATGAGATTTCTGAAAAATCCTTGGGGGGTGGGGGGAAGTGGCCTCAACTTGTCTTAAAATAGAAACTGAAAGTTTTTAAGCTTCCTTCTAACATGAGGCTAAACTACAAAATATCAGACAATTATTTGAAATTGTCTTTTAAATAACCCTTTAGCTATTGTAGCCTGAGCAATAAATATTTTATTGATTTGTGTGTGTGGATGGATTGTGCTTAAATATAGCCAGTTAATATTGCTTAGTAATTTTTCTGAAAATATAGATAGCCTTCTAAACTCTGAGTCTGGTTTAGCTTGTTCAGTAGTTTATCAAAATATCGTTATGCATTTCCATTAGAAGGAAGAAGACTGCCAGCAAGAGCCAGATGACTCCCAACGCTCACCATTTTGTTCTCACGTGTAGCAATTGAAGAGTCCGATCTGTAGGCTGTATTTGCTCCTGCAATATACAAACACGTAAGCCAAGAGGGAGACTTGAGTGCAAATTCACTTCCTGTTGCTTAAGAGCAGTTATGTCCAAGGACCCTGAGGACAATCCCAAATTCCACAAGAGTTTTACCTTCTTCTTGAAACCCTGTTATTGGGAGCAGGCCTGGCTCAAGAGGGTAATAGAAATTTGAAAAATGCACATATACACTACACACGTGTAAGCTTGACAATATTTAGAAGCTGTCTGATAACTTTCTACACAGCAGCTTGACCCCCTACTGTTATGTTTTATATTTATTTTAGCACACAGAAAACCAATCACGTTACTCTGTCATACTAGTAATTTTATAAAAGTAGACAGAGGCACGTAGCAGCTCAGAAGAGCTTACAGTCTCCTGCAAACACATAACACTTTCTTCCCTTGAGGTCTGAAGTTATTGGGACAACTGAAATGCTTGGACTTTATTCTTTAACAGAATCTGGGTCAAAAAATGGTACTAGAATACTCTTGGAAAGATCTAGTCTCTAAGTATGTTCTTGAAAATTATCATCGTAAGTTTATAATATAATCTGTATTAAAAGTTCATCAGCATGTTATACAGAAGAGATTTGACTTGAGAGCATATATCTATTTAAATTATTGCAAACTTATGCAGTTAAACCAATATAAAATTATCATCCATGTTGCTGTTGGGGATCATTCTGCTGCATTTATTTGGATGTCAAAGTGACAGGCCATTAGCCTAAGGGTAAGCTAATTATTTAAGGAACTTTCCTTGTTTTGTACAATGAAGAAGTATTCTTGAAAATACAACACAGACATAGATATCTGTGTCAGATGGTGACGGTCCATTTCTTTTAAATATGAAAATGTAATTTTAGCATTCAAACAGTCAAGACAGCCGTAATTTAAAATAAAACAAGAACAACAGTCATTAAATGGCGGTGTTTCTGGACTTAGATTGATGCTTAACACATTGATCTTCTTCAATAGAAGCTTTCCATATTCCATCTGTTAGAATCTTTGACCTTTTCTTAACACCATTAAAAGATAAAATGTTAATCTACTGAAAAAAGATGCATGACCTTTTAAAAGTGAACTGTACCACTTTACAGTCTGCCATCATTAAAGAACTTTATGCTCAGGAGCCATGCATTATGTGTATCATAGCAATATAATTGTTTAGAATAATGTAATTGTTCAACCAAGAAGATATATACCATGAATAACATAAATTAGAACTAAAACTATGTGAACTTTGAAAACCCAATCAAAATAACGTGTCAGATCAAGGCTTACTTTCAGATTTAATCAGCCTCAACCTCAAATTTATTTTTTTTCAGTATGCCAAGATGCATGCCTAGAAGATACCATTTTAACAAAGAAAAAGGATGGTACTTTGGAACAAATGAACCCCCATCACTGGTGAAAGAAGATGCTTATCTTCTTTTGTTTTAATCACCTATGCTTATTTTGTCAGTATAAGAAAATAAATGTGGCAATAATATTTTAAAAAGTAGTAAGGAATTTCTGTAGCAAGGCTATTCTTGCAAATGGATTTAAGTTGTTTGTGCTAAATCTGAATTGTCTTAAACAGACTTCTTAACAGCAAGGGACACAATTCAGAACAGCATTGAAACATGGTTTGAATCCAATTCAGCAAAGCATTTCAGAGAGCACTTATTTTTGAGTACGGGCTAATTTGATTCCACTTCAAATTAAGCCTCTGTTCTGAGTCCTGACTACAGAGAACAAACTGAATACGTGATGTAGGTTCAGATAACCTAATCTTATCTTCTGGTGGGTTCCAAGTTTTAGACAAAGCCCCTCGAATTGATTTGAGAGCATAGCTATATAATAACGTGTCTACTGAATAACCACATAACAGAGGATGATAGAAAGTCCAAGCATCTTCTGCATTTGAATATGATGTTCTGATAGTACTTTTTATTATATAGGACAAAAAGGTTTTCTACAGAGGAAAGCTCATATTCCTCTAATTTCAACCTAAATTCTGCTGAAGGACCTGAATTGATCATTTTTCCCAGTAAAATCAGTGAGCTTAGGCTGGATGATTCGGGGTTGGAGTATCGGCTCTCTGAACATCAGTACGTTTTTCAGTGGAATTTACTCCATAAGGTAAGTGGCTGCATGCAAAAGAGAAATACAAGGGTCCTAAGGTGACATAAATTTAGGTCCAGTTATTTAACATTATTTGATCATAACAATATAAGTAGCATTAGCAGTATTGCTGTGGTGGGGCCTCTCAGACGGCCCCGATGCAACGGGTGCGTTTATATTAGCAATTTAGGGCACAGGAAGGGGTTCTTTCCTTCATGAATTTGCCTTGCCCCTATACTTGAAGGCTAGTCGCGTGCACTCCAAGCTGTTTCCCACCTCAGGAAACTGCTGCTGAAGTCATGTGCTGGTGTACCATCCTGAGTGACCCGCTTGCAATGAGGACGTATTGTCCTGCAGAAGTTGGGTCTCTACATGTATACTGCACGCCTAGGACCGGAAACCAGCTTGAACTTCATTATTAGAAATGACATCATGTGCATAATGGTGCAGAAAACACAGGAGAAAGCACAGGGTTTGCTAAGAGTTTGGACAAGTAGAAAGATGTTCACTTCTGTAAATGTCAGCTTTTTAACTCCAGTTAAAGCTTTGTATTCTGCTTTTTGGTCACATTGCTGCCCTAGCCCTGTCTATTTATATATTTTTTGTGTTAAATAAGCAGCACCCCATTTTGTACGGGCCAAGCATTTCATCTTTGAAGTTAGTAGTCACTTTTTTTGTCAAGCTCTTTCATTGTTTAGACCTGCTTCCCAGTCCCAACCCCAGTTTATCACCGCAAATTTCCTCTCTTGCATATTCTTCCCTCTAGGTCATTGATAGTGAAAGCAAGCAATATGTTTCCTGGTGTTCAACCATGTGGCACTTCACTAGTCACATAATACACTAGATAAGCAGCTGACAGTCTGTGCTGCTCTGAATAGCATATGTGCATGCCATCTGAAAGCCAGGAGCCGGAGGACATAGATACAGCCAACAGAGGGAGTCAATGGCAGCAAAGCACTGGCCATTCAACCCCTGCTTTGGAGAAACGAGAAATGGACAGCTTTGCATGTATGGTCAAAAAGAAGATTTCAGCCTGTTTTCCCATTAGTCCCTAGGCAGCTCTTAGAGGCCACACGCTCTTCTGCTTTCGAGCTGCAGGTTGCCTACCTGACAGAAGTTTAGTTCCAGCTTGGCAGGAGGAGGTGGTGCCCCACCAGAACGTCAGCTGTTTTGAGAAGAGTTTAGCCCCTCTTACCTTTCTTATGTCGACATGAAAGTTCTGGTCTGTAGCATTTGCCTTTTTGCCTACTAAGTATAACTATCAAGTAACATACAGAAGCTATAATTGCTGTCTAATTAGCGTTACGAAATAAAACCTACATTGTGGAGAACACCTGCTTGCTCTGTCTTTTACAGTATAGTAGGAATGTTTAAAATCTCTTGTGCCTACTCATAACTTGGTACCCAACGTAGCTAAAATGATACAGACCTCATCAAGCAAAGTGGCATTCCCTTCAGACTAAGAAAGTCCTAGATCTCAGCATTGGTGAATGTAATAAAGAGGAAGACGGTCTTTTCTCTTTGACAGAAGCAAGCTGTCACAGTAATAGTGAAATGAGATACAGAACAAGAAAAAAATTCAAAATGTTCTTAGACATATTCAGGCAACATGTAAATAGAATAATAAATCTGGCAAGAAAGATCTGTTTACTTTTTGCACAAAAGGGCTAAGAAGGCTTTTTTTTCCATTTTAAAGCATGAATTTCTTTTTCTTCCACCTGAAGTCTGCACAGTATTCCACAGAGCAGCTGTCCACAGCAAGAAACTCATCATTCACTCTCTGATCAGCACATACAGTAAGTGACATGAAACTCTGCTTAATTCTCTTGTGTCTTCATGAAATAATTTCTTCACCAACCAAAGAAATCGGCTGTTTACCATAATCTCAATTTAACACCTACTTTCAGTGTTCAAAAGTAACTGTCTGCATTTGAATGGGGTTTGCAAAGCAGAAGTAACTGCCAGGGAAAACTAAACAAGTCTTGTCTCTTCCTTGAAAGTTGGAAAAGGCTTTCGTTTTTTATCCTGGTGACAGGTTACATGGTAAATAAAGTTTGAGATCTTTGCTTTGGCCATTTAAGACAAGAATCGGTTAGAAGTGAACAAAGCTGAAGGGTGCAAAACCTGAATTAAGCCCAAGTTACACATGAAGACGGTTGTTCGAACGCAAGTGGCACATGCATGGAGAGGACAACTGGGGGGGGGTTCTGGAGGGTGTGACAGATTGGCGATGTTACTCCTGACTTACTGAGGAAGTCCATTGAAACTAATGAGTTTTCAGTTAATGAGCACTATGGGAAAGAGGCCTTGGAAAACATTCCACTTCTTAGAAGCTAATTTATTTGTTTTGCATTACGTAGAAAACAGCTGGGAGGATCTCAGCCCCGGCAAAGCTGGGGATGGTCCCACCTTGCCTCAGATTACCACACATAACAGAGGATCATTTTAAGAAGACTTCCCCCTTCGCGCTGGAATCAGATGTCTTTTAATCAGCAATCAAAAGAAAGGCCCTGTTAGTATTGTTAGATGAGCTGGATTTCTACAGATTTGTTCTGAAGTTAACAAAATGGCATCCCAATGAGAAGTGAGTGATATGAAACGGGAGTTCTATGGGAGTTCAAAGCCTGCGACTGCAGCGTCGCTCCACCGCGGCGTGTAAAATCCCTGGCAGCACTTAAGTGGGAGCCAGGGGCTGCTCTTGAGGGAAAGCGCTCCCACCGTTCTCTTCCTCTAACTCGTAAGGTTATGATTTGGGGAAATTCACCTTTGAAAACTGAGAAATATGATGCGCAATGTTTTCATGTCATAGCTGGACTGAAGTAAGAATATGTTTACAGCAGGGTGTACTTTGCGATTAAGCGCTGTGTTGGAGGGTTGGAATTTCTTTTTGTCGGGATTTCTGTTTATATCACTTTGTTGATTTACTGCGGGTAAAACAACTGGTGATGTAAAAATCCTTGTGTGATTTTTCTGAAACAGGATGAGTTTTCACATCATGTGAATAGCATTGTACTGCTAACTGCAAAATGCTTAGAGGAAACTGAAATAAGTTGAAGAAATTAATATTCCATCAAAGAGTCGGTACTTGCCTCATAAGATATTTTTAGCATTTTTTTGATTTTGATATATGTGAGTGTCTTTTTTTCCTGAGAGAACAGGAAAAATACTTTGTCTCTCCCCGCTTCTTTTATATGAGGTTGTTTATTGCAGACCATTGCATTAGGTCATGTTGCATTTGATCTGCTGGAAAAGGAACAGTGGTTTGGATTATCTATATGTTTCATTTGCTGCCTCTCTTTGGTCAGATGAAAAGATAAAGCATTTGACTGTGTAGCTTTCCTACCATTACCCAGGTATGTACCAGGGTGACAAGTTTTCGGATAAGCTGTGTGCACCTCATCAGAATGATCTTGCCCAGGCACAGCTTTTGCTGCTAGAAATAATGCTTTTTAAAGCATATTGACATATGCATTAAATGAAAAACACACATGCTCTGTTCCCCTAGAAGAAGAAGAGAATAAGTCTTAATTTTCCTTTGGGGCAAAGCTTTAATAGAATCGCTGCGAGTTCATAGTCTTCCAGTTATTGTTTAAACCCCATAAGATACTTAAGGCTTTGAGTGTTTGTACCGAGAAAAGAAAAATATGAATTCATTCTTGAGCTCAGATTTGGCAGCTAATAAAGTTATTCTGGCTTCTATTACATTTCTTGCCCACCAGCATTACCAGTTTACTGTTATTTAGCTTGAAGAGTTTTAGTGTCTTGAGCACCTTGTACCTTATGGAACTTGAGAAAGAAAATGGAAGGTCACAAGGAACATGGGAAAAGGTAATCTAAATAATTGCAACAGAGAAAACATAGAAAAAAGGAATTGAACCGGACATAGGACTAGAAGCTGACAAAATGGTGCTCTGCCGGTATTGTTAGCGCTCTCATTTAGGTGTGTTTACATGGCTGAGGGACTGTAGTTGGTAATCTGTGTATTTTGTTGGGTTTACAGTTCTTGGTGAGATAGGGAGTTGTTGTCTTTTGTTGACGGTTTCTGAATTTTTCTCAGATTCTCCCCATTCCCTCTAAGATGGACAAAATTTATGATGTTTCCATTATCTGTCCCCACTGATTCAAGGACTTCTGCATTTTCTTAGCCAGCTTATCACACGATGTTATATGCACTTGGAATTAGATCTCATTTCCCCTCTCTCATGGCTACCAGGCGTTGTATTGCAAGGTGGGACCCTCAGCAGCTGGATTTTCTGTTCTACACTGCCCAATACAAACAAGTTGCAATATCCCAGGACCTGACTGGGATCCTGCTCGTTCAGGATGATGTTACAATTTCGTGGACAAGCTGGGCGGAAGGGAGGAAAGACCACAGCCATTTAGCAGCTTTTATCTCCTGCCGAAGTGAATTGGAGATGAAAGTGAATTTTGTGATAAAATTATATGTGTCACTTGTAATTTGTAATGTGGTCCAAGTTGGGTATATAGTATAGGTAAATAAATAGAAGTTTGCTTACACCTTTAATTCTGTGAATCTTAGGATGCTATCAAGTTTGGCAGGTCTGTATTTTTATCTGCAGTTGTCATCTGCTGCAAAAAATCTGAATTTTAGAGGGTTAGACTTTCAGACAACCTAAGTGTACAACAGATACTTCAGACTCTTTGTAGTTACTCAGTTTGAAAACAAAAGGTGAGCCCTGCACGAGGAGACAGATAGAAGGGACTCTTCCCGTGCATTAAATACATTCTTTCTACACATCAGCCTTCCTAAGCAGTTTGCAAATTTGTCTTTAAATTGACTACAAAATGTTTTGTTCAGTGGCCAAAACGAGGGGCACATAAGCATCAGTGTTTTGGTCCATCTGCTTTTGCTGTTTTCAAGAATTCAGTGGAAGATGCTATTCTTTGCATTGTCTTTGTTTACTCTGTTATATGACTAGGCTTTGTACAAATAGTGAAAATATTTGGGCTCTCTATTTGATTTCTAAATTTTGGAGACGAGGTTATGCAAATACATAGCTTATGAGAAGAGCCAGGCTGACAGGAGAGGGATCGATCTCCTTTGTGGAGCATGTACGGCATGGTGCCTCGTTACCTTGTCTATGCGCTTCCGTCGCACCACACTCTCAACAGTGAGTGTCCTGGCGTGTCTCCCACGTCCTCCTGTCCTGAGCATCTGGGCTGGGCTGGGCAGCCTGGGTGCCAGTTAGTTCTAGGGTGATGACTGAGGGTGGGAACCTGCAAAATAGGCGAAGTTACTCACGGCACGTAGACAAATAAAATTCCGTCTTGGGCGCTTGCAGGGCCTCATGAAGCTGCTTCTGCAAATAAAGCTCCCTCATATTCAGCTTCGTTGAAAAATGCGGTGAAATCGGGCTTTAGTCAGGGGAAATGACACATTCTTGTGCATGTGTCAGGGTCTTAAATTAAAAGCTACTTTTTAAAGAAGAAAATTAAATGCTATTTCAGATTTCTTGTTACTGCTGACCCTTTAGGACTGCACTGAGCTCCTGCCACCTACCAGCATGCTCGCCAGGCAGTCTGTACAAATATTATTATTACTTAAATAGAATCCGAATCATTACCTTGTGTTTTCACTTTGTAGTGAAGTGATTTAAATATAGTTTTCTTATGTTGGGATCCTTTGACAAACGCATAAATAGTTAGCGCATTGTTAGCAGCAGTGAAAAGGAAATGGATGCCTGGCAGGAGGAAGGGCAAATAATTTTCTCATGCTTGCTGTGCTCTTTCTGTAGTGTAAATCAACTCTTCTCCTCTGAAAGTAAAAACTTATTCCAAGATGTCAACAAAAGTAAAGTAATTAGGAAAGGAAATGTAATTCCTCCCTGCCGCTCCTCCCTCACGCACATTAGTAGATGAAAGCTATTTAAAGATACAACCTGAGGTAGACTAATTGGAGGAGATGAGTCATTTGGGACCTGATCCTGGAAATGCTTACTCAAATGAGTAGCCCTTGGATTGTTTGCCTGGGTCAATTTTGAGTGCATGTGCGTGTTTCGGGATTGGGGAGGAGAAGGTTCAGTCCTGCAGGGTCCCAAGCAGACCACTGCAAAACGGAAAGACTCGCACTCGAGCTCCCGAGTGCTCCAGTTGGTCTCAGTGGGAAGATGCGTGTGCTTAGAGTTAACTGTTTTATTGGATCACGGCCAGTTTGGTCAGGGTCTCCCAGGACTAAACCCTGAATGCTTAACTTTAAATAGAATAGGAATACTACGAGGCTACTTTGATTAATTAATCTCATTTGGAAAACAAGAAATGACTAGAAAACCAAAACACACCACAGAACTTTCCCACATTTGCTTGCGCCTCTGGTTCATGTCTGTCATAAAATTAACTGCTGTAATACGCTTTTTCCACAATTTAGCACTCAAATCCTTTGCTGCAAAGGAAGCTGTAAAGCTCAAAGGCGTATTTTTTCCTTAGTGTTAGCAATTAATATGCCACTAGTCTTTGCATAAATAAGTTGTCTATTTTAAAGCAACTCAAATGGGCTATTTCATTTTATATGACTGTTAATTAAGATGTTGATTAGCCCTGCTATTGAAGCATTGAAACCCTTTCTAAAAGAAATGGCCACTGTTTCAATTTTATTTTAATTAGTTGGACTTTGAGGTTATTTACTACAGTGTCAACTATCAAAGTAAAGCTATTTAATTTGATGTTCAGACCAAGGCAGGTAGTGCACAGAATTCCACGTTTGCCTGTAACCACTGCCATTAACAACAGTATGATTTAAGGTCATTTAAGAGTCATCAACCTCACAGATGGTAAAATGCAAAGTATCTAAAAGGGAAAATAACAATTGTTGTCTTGTCAAATAAAATCCAAACATTGTATTTTTTGTGAACACCCACTAGCTTCCAGCAATTTTATACAGAATGTGTTTCCCTTTGGGCGGAGAGTGTTAGGTCTTCCCTTTTATGCATCCTTCCATTGAGACACGCTAACCCCCTTGGGAGGTGAAACCCACCCAGATATTTGTGATTTTAAAACTTCATTTGCGTCACTTGCAACAGAGATGGATCATTATTCTGGGATAAAATCACATCCTGCACAGTGAAAATAACAGGCAACATTTGACCTGAGAAGGGAAAGAGGAAAAAAAAAAAAAACGACCAACAACTTTAAAGTGTTAAAAGAAACAGACAGTGTTAAAGCTGCTTCAGGAAACAAATTCTCCCTGTAATGCAGTGTAATTACGATCTTTTCTAAGCTAAGTATAGTACCCTAGAGATTACTATAAGTAACTTATAATAGAATTTTTATTAGTGGTAGTAATTTTTTATGATAATTAGTGTAATCTGCAGCCAATAAAATCAGAAGATATATAGTTATCTCTTTTACACCAGAAAACTATTCTTCAGACAGCTGAAACATTAAGAAAGAAAAATGTATTCTTTTATGATCGTTATACACTTTTATGTTCTGATTATTTGGTATTTTTTTTATTAGCTCTTTCCATTTAATGGTGAAAAATGTGAGGCATACTCAAGAGCCAGTATAAAGCAGCCGGTTTGGGGTAAGCAGCTGGCATTTAGTTTCCTTGGCAATCTTTATTCCATCCCATCTGAAACCTCACCCTCTGTGGATGTTGGTGAGTTTTAAATATTTCTCCTAGACAATGGATTGGTTTTGCATCAGCCTTGTACTCACAGTGAGACTGCCCTTCTGTATTGACCGGAGGGAGAGCCATAACTGTTGAGAAATGATGTTTTGACAGTAATGCTGTCCTTGGCTGTGGCATGCGGTGCGTGTATCTTTGAGACTCCATTGCATTGCCCCACGCAAAGCTCTTGCAGCACAACCCTTCTCAAAAGCTCTTAAACCTGCAACAGAAAGACACATGCAAAAGTATTCCCTTAACACGGATTTGCGATCCCACACAGTAGGACTGCGTGCTCATGGCTGGAAAGTGGAGGGGCTTTGACCTCCCCAGGTTTGCAGAAGCATTTGGACTGAATGGATCAGCTACTACTGCTAAGCCAGTTGGTTTGCTGGAAACACAAAGGTAGAGAACAGTTTCCCAAAAGAACTACTAACTGCAAGTTTGCTGTTAGTATTCAGGAACATACTTTAAGTTTCTGGTTTGCTTCTCTACGTATCTTGCTGGCACTAGTACGCAAATGCTTTCCCTGGGTGAAAAAGGAGAAGGCAAGAGATGAGTCTTGGGTTTATCATATTTTCCAAAATAGCAATTTCATTGGAAGCTGGACCATTTAGCATGGTCTTTTTGTTTTAGAGTGAAGATAGAGCATATAACAATTCCCAACTTAGTTGAAGAGGTTGGATTTCACCTCTTGATGGAGAAAAGCGGAGAGAATACTCTAGGAGAATACTGAATCCATAGATAATTCAGATGGAAGGAGGCTATTGTTCCATATGTTATCTGTGGCCTGATACACTGCTGTTTTCTTTTCTCAGTTAGTGGCACAGTGACCCTCCTAATCTGCATTATCGTAATTTGTTGGCAGCAGTTATAGGATAAAAATAAAAAACTCAATAAACATGACCTAAGAGGAACCGAAGAAGGTTTTCATCGTCCTTCCTCAGCCTTATGACCTCATGCTCAAAAGTTATGCCAGGAACTACAGAGGGTGGGAAAAGCGAGTTTGCATTTTCTGCATGGTGAGCAATATTAAATCTGCTTTGGGGAAAGAATCGCTCGGATTTGGTATGGAACACAGACAAAGTCATAATCCTCCAGGCTGCATGGATGAGATGGACCTCTCACATAGGCTGTGCAGATGTTGAAGCTGGGACTCTGCGTGCCTAGAATTCCTTGGGCTTGGACTTCACTCAGAGCTGTCTGAATGTACACAAGGGCTGTGAAGAGTGCCTGCTGGCTTCAACTCAGGGAATGGCATGGATTCTCATGGATCTTTTTCAAGTTATTCCTGCAGAAGGAGGTCAGAGGTCTGTTGTATTCTCCTAGGCCTTTTAGACTTGCTTTGTCCTAAATTAGGACAGGGAAGGGGGAAAGAAAAGGGGAAAAATGGTGGCATTGCTCCTTAGAGGTGCCAAAATGAGATCAGTGCTCCCAGCAACTGTACAGATATCCATAACCCAGTCTTCCTCTCTTCCATGCCCTCATGAGCAGCCAGTTAACAAGGCTGACTAATTATCTCTAGCATGGGACTTAGTGTCTGCTGAGAAGCGTGAGGTATATGAGGTAGATCAAGCTCCATAGAAGTCTGTCCCACACTCTGCAACTACAGGCAGACACTGCTGCCTGTGATTCCCATTTTGAGAGCTGTCCCAGCGATCATAACTAGTGCAGACATAAGGTGTATTGAGCTGGCTTATGTTTAGGTGTTTAATTCATAGACCTGTCTTGACAGTCTGTGAACACAGGCATGTTCATCTAAAGACTTAAGGAGGGCATTGGTTAGGTTCCTAATAAAGAAGTTCTAATGGTGTTTCCTTACCTATGTGGTCAGTGCCTTTTGCATAGAAATATGGTAACTGGCCATCTGTTTATAAATAATCAGTTGTTTCCTTCACGTCCAAGAAACCCTCGCTTTGTGATGAAAATGGGAAGAGTTTTGCCTTGCCTCTTGTTTCCTCCATTGCTTTTTGGCAAAGGTAGCACCACGCAGACCTTCAGCCTTCAGGTAGATTCAGTCCAGTTCAGCCTGGAAGCACACAGGCTGTGAAAACACCGCCCTGACGGCGGAGCTTCTGCCAGTGGATAAAGCATCAAGTATCCGTGCTGATCCTGCTGGATTCCTGTGTGCCAGCACTTAGAGACTGGTGACCGTGAGGTTTCTCTTGACACTCTGGTGAACCCTCACAGGGACAGATGGGTTTGCTTTTGAATGGCTCCATTCTTTTCTCTTTGTGAATAGAGCGGGCAATTGTTAATTTGCCCTGACTGCTGTCATGCACCACAGGCTTCTGCTTTGTCACCCTTCCTGCTGACCATGGCCTCAAGGCCAGGAGGTCTCATGTTCTGAAAATGTGTGTACTTACTGTATGCGTCCAGAATGTCTTTTGGGAGGAGGGATATCGCAGCTGGGCGCAGACGGTGCGCTTCCCCTTGTTGTGCTTCAACCTGAGGCTTGAATAGGAAGTTTCCAGCACGCTGCCTTGATAGAAGCAACTGAGGGAAGTTAGGGAAATGGAATTCTTGTTCCCCTACACTGAGGAATCCTGCCAAAAGCCCTGTTAGCAAAAGTTATCACCCTTGGGTTTTGCAATGTTTTGAATTTGTATATGAGCCATTATAAAATTATTCATGGGTTTGTTAAATTTTGAGTTGGATTACTGAAATGCATTGTACCTAAGGCAATGTCTGAAGAATATCTGAACACTTTCTCTAAGAGCACAAAGCAGTTTCTTGCTCTCTTGGTTTCTTCTTGGCCTGCTTTGCTTGCAGGCTGCTCTCAAATTTCTCCAACTGTTCACCAGCTGCCTATGCATTTCCAGGTACAAATAAAAATGGAATTTTCAGCCATCAGCCCCAGTAATATATCCTTCCTCCTTCATTCTTTGTTGCACCTCTGCAGCTTGAATCAGGGAGTATTCTTCATTTGTTGTTATTTAGTTGAAGGTCTCTTTTCTTTTGCTGCCCTCAAACCCGCTGTATGTTCTTCCTTCAGCTCATTGACCTTTGAGTTATGTAGCAGACCTGTTTTCCAGGACTGGTTTCTAAGGGTTGATAGGTCTGAAGGATTTTAAGCAAAAGGGGGTTATATTTTCAGTTTTGGGGTCTGTGAATACCTTATTAGCAGACACTGGGTTATGTGGTAATTTGTCTAGAGGTTAGAACAGGTGCATAGTGTACTGCCAGATAAATAAAGCTTAAATTGTAATTTCCACCACAGACAGATCAATCTGTGTAATTTAGGTGACGGAACGTTTATAGTTGGTGTGCAAGGAAAATACCTTTTTTAGCCCAGCAACTGTAAATAGATGGTGTAATTTGTGTTGTGAAAATTGGTCACTGTTATTCAATTGTACATAAAAAAACCCCACAGCCCTTTGAACTGCACCTACAAGATGTGCCCTAAAAAAAAAATCCAAACATTCAGGTCCGTGAAGAAGCTCCTTCCTATGGCTGGTATTAGACACAGGGGGTTGTTTTCCTTGCTTTTCTAGTAATTTGGCATGTGCCACACCACCACATCTGGTAAAGGTTTAACTGAAAAATTACTTATTTCTAAGTCCTGATTTTTTTTTTTTTCCAGTTAAAAAGTGTATCCTGTGCCTTGTAGTCTTTATCCATTCTGGCACCATGTAGGTAACAAATCATATTGCTCAGCTCTTGAGATGAATATCAGAGTAATTCACGGTGCCGTGTACAGCACCACCTAGAAGCCACAAAACAAGTGATAAATAGTAGTAGGTTGGCAGGGGAGGGAGGGCGGTTCTTCAAAGAAAAATTACACTAAAAATATGTAAGATCAGTGACATCATTGTCAAAAATGTGAACTCTGTATCCCACTGGAAATTCATTGGTAAGTAGACCCTGAGGAGAAGATAAAATCAGCAGCTGAAAGCAAAAAGTCTGTGGCTCCTGCTGAAAAATCCAGGTGACATCTGACACCTATTGAAATCCACGCTCATGAATCCAGTGGTCATTAGGCTGGATTCATAATCACCAGAAAAATGGTTTAATTCAACACATCATCTCAAGGGAAGGGGCAGAAGACACCTGGGGTGGAAACAGAGACAAATGACTTTCTCTTCACTTTAGGTGATGTTAAATACAGGAGAAGCTCCCCCTGGACTGCACTGGAGTCCAACAGGTAATACCAGTTGCTTTAGCCTCACTTGTAAACACCTGAAAGGTAACGCCGTTTCAATGGCTATAATTTCAGTGCTGAATGGAACCAATATAAAATGGTATAAATTAACTGATCTCAGCATTAAATTTGATCTAACACAATTTTTTTCAAAGAATTTCAAAGAATTAAGTGCAATCAGAACCTACTAGATGGTTTCTGAAAAGGAAAATTGCATGAGTGAAGTGTTTTCTTTCTCCCATGATAGTCAATAATGTTTTTATTTTCCAGTGACAGAAATGCTCAAAAAATTCATTTCTGCAAAATGAAATATTTTTAGTCTGGTTTTCCCCCTTTCTCTCTCTTGAGAGAAATTGTTCCCATTCTCCGCTCATGGAACAGACAGAAGACAAAACACCGTTTTTCTTGTTAATATGTCTTGCTTTTGTTCAGCATTTTTTCCAGCTCCCCTACAACACCACTCAAAACATTAATGGAATATTTTTGCTGTGAGACTGTATTTAGAAAAAGTGTCAAGGAATTCTAAAAATAAGGATTCTATGACTATTTGTGATGTTGGAGACCAGGCTAATTTGGCAAATAGGATGCAGTATAAACTTATGGTTTCAACACAATGGAGAAGTTATCAATAGAATAATGGACGGCAAAAAAGGAGTCTCGCACGTGTGCTTTTCTCTGGGTGGTTTCCAGATTTCACAGACTGAGTGTAACACTGTGTTTCTGTCTTGTGGGAGGAAAGACGAGCTCGAGGCCAACAGCCAAACTCCTTATGAAAAGAAAAAGGCAGGCTGCTCCCATAATAGGGTGTGAAAAACTGACCTTCTAGAATAGCACTTTTAAGTAGCTTTTGGGTTTTGTTCAGCTGCAGTAAGGAAAGCGTAATTGTGCTGCCCGGTTCTGTTTGAACAAGCGAGTTGTGCACTTCACTGGAGGAATGTATGGAGTGTGTTGAAAGGACAGATAGGGAAGTGTGGCCAGGAATGTGATAGAGTGGATATAAAATGAGTGAAGACAAGTGTCCTCATGCTGGCTGCAGTGGTGACGTGCATTATCTCAACATGTTATCAGGAGATAGATGTTTGCATTCCCATGGGCCAGTGCAAGTTGTCACGGTTTCAACTTCCAGCTTTTTCTTATGGAAATAACATCACCAGGCAAAGAATTCTCAAGAAGTTCTCTGCTAGCTTGCACCTCCACATGTGATGATACAATCTTGAAAGTTCTCTAGAGGACTTACGGTGCAGTGTGAGAGCACGTCAATTGGTTTTGCAATGGTCCTTTACTTCTATTTAGAGCAACAAAGATGATTAAAAAGTTTTATTTCGCTCCTTTTTCCACTCATTACATCTCTTCGTTAGTGAGACTGCTTAGAATATTTCCAAGGGGGAGACAGATTTTTTTCATTTTTTTTTCTTTTACCCATACTTTCATTTTTAAAAAAGTTGGTTTTGATGGAGTTCTCAGCAGCAAAGTTTTGATGCCCAGCGAGAACGCTATCTCTCTAGAAAGATGTTGCTCTCCTGGAATGGCAAACAGATCAAAACCTGGCACTTTCCATCCCAGCCCAACTATTGGAAGCTAGTTAATTTTGCAAGACCACTTAACAGGTTTTGTTATCGTTCCAGTGTGAAACAAAACCAAATAGCAGAACTTTGGAAGGTTTTGCAAAATGCAGTTAAGCAGTTGCCATTGTTTCTGATCTTCTAATCAATTATTAGTGCTAATTAAAGGATCCCTATAGATCTGTTCCTCAGATCCATAACAGGCGATAAGAAAAGGAATGTGTGGCATGGAATCTCGATTCCTGTATGTACTCCGTGTTATATCTGTTCCTGGGTGTGTGAATATACCATCTGATAAGGTGAAACACCCAGTATATACTAGTAATTAGTCATAATTTCATGTAATTATTATAGCTATTTCTCTCAAAGCTATTATATGGCCCAGGCATCTGTAATTTGTGAAACCAAATTTGTCATTTTTAATTAATACATAGCCTGTTGAAGTATGTTACATACCTTTTTCTTTTCCCAGCTTTTCTGAGTTCTGTTGTGTCTGCTGTTTCTTCAAAGACAGTAAGAAAGGTAATGAATTTCCAAAGTTATACATTTGTCCTAGTAAATTATTTATGTTGCAACTTTGTTTGGTAAGGTGTCATAACTTTTCCAGTGTGTCTCCCCTCCCCCCC
>VZSZ01005009.1:155029-170029 GCA_013398815.1 Ibidorhyncha struthersii | reverse complement strand
GCTGGTACGCATCTTGCAATTCTCCCACCCCAAACAAGAAAAGGAAGATCTTCATAACTCTCTGAATTTCTTCCCTTGTGACCTTGTAATTCAGAAATCTAAGAACGCAAGAAACCTTTTAATTGTACCTGGGTGTGTTAAGTTCACTATCTTAGCAAGAACTGAAGCGTTGCAATTCAAATGGTAAGAAGTGAAGAAGGGAGCCGAGATTGACAGTAAAAACTGGCTTGACGTGATTAAGCACCAAGTGATATTAAGTCTTGTCACACAAATATTGGAGGGGAAGGTTTGCTGCATTGTGTGCGCACATATGTATTTTATGTAAAATAGCCTCAGTCTGTCTCCTCTCTGAAACCAGGGAGTGCGAGTGGGTAAACAGCTCATAGCAACAGATGAAAGGCTGAGGAAGTTCAGACTCCCAGTTCAAAGGTTCCGGCAGTATGTGAAATGACAATCTCAGGCTATTTGTGTTTCCGAGCTCCTGTGTATTTGAATTGTTTGCTCATCTGCGGAGGCTCTCCATTATCTCATTCCTGGCTGCGTTCATCAGCTGAGCAGGCTGGCTGGCTGCAGCCATATTTCACAAGGCAACTTTAGTAAAATTTACTTCACCTGCCTCATAATGCCCTGCCTCTGCCCCCAGGAAGGTCAGAAATATTTTGTTTTAATTGATGAGGATAAAATACAGCAACACAAAGCTATAGCATCCTGCTCGCTCCACCCGTGTCTCCTGCTGCTTGGTCAGCACAGGTCCACGATTCCATTTTTAAATCAAATTATGCCTGTGATAATATTGTCTTGAGCTTACAGTTGCTGACATGGATATTGACAAAGGCTTAGCCAGTATTTTAATAAGAAAACAAAATACAGGAAATACTCTAGAGTTTCCAGGTGGATCATTAACAAGACGCCTTGGAGGGCTGAGACTGCCAGCCAGCACAGGGAATGCATCACAGTTCGTCATACAACTTAAACTTCTTTTGACATCTAGTTATGTCGAAATGTGACTGATCACCTAGGGGTCCGGGCTCCTGTGAGGGAAAAGTTCACTGACAGACAGCGAACGAAGCTGATCTTAAATGAGAATCAAGAGAAAGCAGCATTCCAGCGTCTGACAGTCTGCAGCTGCTACCTGGGTCTGCCTAACGAAGACGAGCCTGCTCTGCTGAACAGTTATATTAGCATCTGTATGCTTCTGTCTCATTATCACACATCTGCTCACCTTTATTCGAATGAAGCTTCTTCTGATCTGACAGCTCAGGCATTGTCAGTGAATAGATATTATGGGAGCCGGGTACAGCAGCTTAGGGTGTTAGCTTTTATTTTCTAAAGACTGTTGTACAGTTTGACAGTATAATGCCACAGAGGTAAAGAAGATAATTAACATATTGGGCAGTTTCTAAACAAAGCTGAGACAGTTATACTGGCAAAAGTGCTGCTGCTGGAGCAGTATTGTTTGCACTCTAGAAACATCAAAGGCTTGCAAGATCTGCCTTTAAAGAAAGAGAGCGCAACCACGTACAGCGTGGTCCCCACGCCGTAGATGGGAATTTTTGGGGGGTTTGGTCCACACCGAGTAACTGCAAAACCTTTGGTGTGCTTGAAGAGCCCGTCACATGCGTTCAAAATCTCCGCTTGCTCAAGCGAAATATCTCTCAGCATTTGAGAAGACGTGAAAAGATGCACGTGGAAAGGAGAAGGTTGGGGGGGGTCTTCTTGCTTTCTTGAATTTATTTTTACCCCACAGCACCAAGCTAAGCACTCATGAGAGCTTCACAGAGCTCATATTTGGATGGAGATTTAAAGCCTTCTGAGTTGGAGATCACATGTGGGATTTTCTGGAAATGCCAGAAACCCATATGACTGCGGTTTCATCATTTGCTCAGTAATAAACTAGAAAGGCTTGCTTAGAAAAACAAGCAAACAAAGGGGGAAATAGTATTTTGAGCCCACAACATAGATGGCTTGAGCTTTGATGACTGAGGAAGGGGATGTTAGTCTTCTCCTCTGCAGCTCTAAAAACAGAAGTAAGTACTGCCGTGGATTACTACACAGTTTGCCTTCAGTTTTCACCAGGTGCTACGATCTGTATGTTTTGGACAGTGGTGGACTTGAATGGCAACTTGGCTTCCTAAGTATTTTGGATCCGAAGCATTTTAGTAAAATATAGCCCTTAAGAGTCAACATGCTGCTTTACATTGTTGAGGAAAATAGCGAATGGGATGCACCGCAGCAAGAACACCTCTGAAGTTGTCATCTGTTTGAGCCTTGGTTTAGGCTTTAAATGGCATAAATAATAACGTAGAGCCCCCTGCCCATAAGCAATGTTGTAGCCAAAGACCAGATCCTCAGCTGGTTTGAGCATGCTGCTCATTTACAGCCAAAACACTCTTTCCTATTCCTGGGGCAATACGCAGATTTGCCCTGCTGCGAATTTAGCCCTAAATTTCTAAGAAGTTATGGACTTTCCTCATTTCATTCATGGCGCTCAGTTCTGTGCTTTTTCTCCTTTGTTCTTGAGAGCACAGGGTTTCCACGAGTTAATGCCGAAATTACTGCTATTTTGCAACAATACAATCAAAGTCATTTCAGCATCTGCGCTGATAAAGTGAGAATAGCTCATTCAGATTGGCCTCCAAGACCTGTGCTCACCATTGCCAAGTTGGAATACAAAATAAGATTCATTTAAAAGAAAAAGAGATAGAATCCGTTGTCATTCATTCTAAAAAGGCATTACAGACTGCCGACACCGTACAGAAAAATAGGAGATGTTGACCTTTTTATTATAGACTTTTCTGTGGTGTTGCCCTCCTCGCAGCGGCGCACCCCCCCCGCAGCCTCGCACGCCCGCACGCACACGCACGCACACGCGCGCTCGGCAGCTCTGCGTTATCTCAAATAATTACCCGGCGCTGCTGGCTGTCCCTAGTGACTTCTGCTGCTAAAAAAGCTACTCATTGTCGGTGAGTGAAGAGGGATTTCAAACCTGCTTCTTGTGGCCCAGCAACAGCTCTTAATTAACCACTCAGGTATTGAGCCGCCTCCTCGCCCGGCTCCCATCCATATGGCAGGAACATGTCCGCAGTGATAATCACTGAAGGAAATATTGTATCAAAAAAAAAGGGCTCGCAGAACAGAAAGCTCCTGCAAATTATTTTTAATGATTCTCCTGTTGTGAGCAGGTTATTTGTTATTTCAAGCAGGGCCGGGGAAGGGGGCTGGGGCGGGAGGTGCCCGTCCTCCACCCGCTGTCCCCATCGCCCGGCCGGAGCCCTGTCCTAGGCCCCACCACAAAGCCAGCGCCCGGGGTACCGGGGGGAGGCCCTTCAGGCACTCTAAAAAGCTTTAGTTCCCTATGATTTTGATAATCCTTTGTTTCTAGCGCGACTCGCTCGTCTACACACTGGATGTGCGTGTTTCCTGCGAGCAAGGTACTTGAAAAAACTTGCAGCCTTGACACAGACCCTCACTTTTTCCTTCCCCCTTGGTTTATGGAAAAGAAAACAGTGATTTGAGTTTGTAAATCTAATTAAAAATGAAGTTGCATTTACATTTTAAAACCTTGCATATACCAGCATACTGTGTCAAAAGATATTATGTATGATTTTACTTTGTGACAGAAACCATTACATTTAAAAATTCATTACAGCAAGGTTAGTTAGACACATGATGGATGCAGCTTTAATCCTGCCATATATTATTACAGTTAAAATGTAAATGATGAAAAATATTTTGTGCTTATCAGCATTTATGTGGAAATGTGTTTTACAGTGATATATGGTGTTATATTTCTATTATTACGATGAGAAAGAATGAAATACAAAAAGACTAAGTGTTTATTAAAACATGGTTACTTGTGATAAAATATTCTTGTTGTACATGACTTTAAACATATTTACTGAGGGCATTTGTCCAAAACAACTGTGAAATGTGTTTGCTATGCAAATCATTCTTTGTAATTTTTTCCTCCCTCTGTTATACTGACTATACCTTTTTAATAGCCTAGTGTTGAAGCTATGTAAATATATTTTTATTATTTTTCATTTCAGGCACTGGGGGGGGGGATGGGGACTGGCTCTGTTTACACACATACATGTACTCAAATAAGTGGTAGCATACATAAAAAGGCAGACAGAAAATTGATCCCAGCAAAAATCCTTTTCCCTTTCTATCTCCTCTTGTTTCAGCCTCTCAAAGCCAACCTCGATCAGAGGGAGCCGAGCCCTTCGCCAGCACAGCCTTCCAGCACGTGCTGATCTGCGAGCGTACGCGTGCTCACGTTCACAGCGGAGTGATTTAACGCCTCACACAGCCAAACCGTTAACTCAGGTTTATTTTATGCCTTCTCCCTCACATAGGGGTAGTGCACCATTGCACGGGGGATTCTTCCCTCGCCAGGGAACTGAGTTTTAATTCTTTCCCCAAGGAAGGTGAGTTTTCAATTGGGCTTTAGAAGAGCCCTGCCAAAGAAATGCATACAGCATCCTCCTAATTTGAAGGGTAACGAGGTTTGAGGTCAGTATTGCAGGCAGCAAATCCCTAGGCTAAGTACATTTTTTTAAATTTATACTTCAGCAGTGACCCTTCAAGAAGAGTTTCTGGCACTCAGGGCCCGGTCTCCACAGGCAAAATCCAGTATGATCTTGAGCAGAACAATACAGAGGTGTAAAAATCATTAGGGGACTTGCCCAGCTTCCCACAGGAAGTCTGTGGCAGAAAAGAAAATAAAAACTTGAAGGTCCTGAAACTTTGGAATTTGACTGTTCTACATAGGTATTCCCACACGTGCTCTGTCCGCTGGGTTTTCAGCGTGTTTCAGGTTTGCTCTCCTGGTCCTTCCACTGGCCCTGGCTGACCACGGAGTTATTCTAGTATTAAGTAACCCGATGACCCAGGAGCTATTGCCTTACACCCTGACTTGCTGCTGCCTCCATTGTGTTCGCACTATTTATTTTCTGGATGGAACTACTACAAGTTTATACTCTTTGTTTTGTTACTTTTTATGAAGCTTGTATTTAAGAAAACAGTAGAGTCAATAAATAAATCATGTTTTCCATATTATTCCTGTAATTCCTCCAGTTTACATTGCTATTTCAAAAAAAAAAAAAAAATTGATTTGAGTTTGGGATGATGCAGTGATCAGGCTGAGTTTACTTCTAGTTACACAAAGCTGAGCCCATCTTTAGCAAGTCAAATGCAATTATTAAAAAAAAAAAGGAAAAAAACAACCAAGTAACTCAAAATATTTGTTTGTGATCAAGAGCATATATGCCCTTCAGTCCTTAATGCCTTTCTTTTGATATGAACAGAAGCAGGAGACCTGGTGCTTGTAGTTCACTAAAGTGGCTATTTCCTTATAACCTTCCTCTTGTAACAATGTTTATTCAGTTATCAGGGAAGAAATATCATTTGTCCGTGCAGCTACAATTACCCAATTTGTTGTATAAATTATTACTTTTTTTTCTCATCTTATGTTGATGACAGAATCATTTAATAGACTTTCAGTTGCTCAAGCTTGAAAATTGGTTCCACATTCTCCCTTTTTTAGTTTTCCTCTCTAGGGTGAGTGCAACGTGGTCTAAATACCATTTCCCCCCCCCCCCCTTTTTTTTTTTTTAAACCATCTGCTTGTATGAGGATGTTGTTGTGTACATTAGCGCTGTACAGTTTAGCACCCTTTAGGACTACCTTTGGCTCTCAGCTTCCTCGTTCCCGGGGCCAATCATAATATATCAGGAACTGTAGATATTTCCTATCTCAGCACTCTCCATAACTCTCTTGCTCAGCTATCTGAAGCTGTTTTCTTTAGGAAGTCCAAAGTGAGGGGGGCTGGTTGACCTGGCATCAGTCCTATTTATAAGAATAAAACCTCTTCCCCGTACACCTTTGGAGCTTTGTCATGTAGGGGTCACATCCGTTTAAATTAATAGCTATAGCGCCCGCGACGGAACACGGCCACCTAACCTTTATTGTCCCGTCTACCCTTTTGTTTGAAGTTATCCAACCTACTCAGCTGATTTTCTTCAAAGCTAAGGTTACAGGATTTGCAACTGTGTCTTTGCCACATAATTAATTAGGAAGGAAAAACAGCTATTTTCACATCTACCAGATTTATTTGCGGTACGTTTGTTTATTTGTTTATTTAAACTAAGCATTTGCTTTTAAATTTTTCCTCCCCTGCTGTTGCTGCCGAAATAAACGCCAGTCAGGCTTGTTTGCTTAGTGTAGGAGTTACTGTGGGGTTGGAGGAAGAAATGATGTATGGAGCAGCCATCTCCCTTCCAGCCTGCGATCTAAGGGTTTTTTTCTTAGAAGTAGTGCCATTTCTGCTTCCGTGGCGCTGGAGATGTCACAAAGTTATGATCCTTCCCACTCATGAGTCAACTTGGTTGCCTATGAAATCTATTTATTTTGGTTTTAAGTCTAAGAATATTTGCTGAAAGCAGGATTATCACTTTGTAGACCACCAACAGCTGTTGAAAAGCAGGGCATAAAAGTTTGTTTATGTCTTTAATAACCCACTTAATGACGGAGCAAGCACGTTATTCATAATAAAATAGCCTGGCATAATCTTGCTCCAGTGCGTGGTGTCAGGGAATTAAGAAACATCTGCTATGCCATAAAATAACATCGTATATACTATGTACATTAAAAACATGTGTATACACATATGTATATTATATACATTATTAAAAATGTCTCAGTGGAATTCTACTCTTTTTAATTACATTTAGAAAACAGTGAAACAGTTAAATTATGGTAGTTTTACTTCAGAATGTGACTTTATATAATGTTTGTGGCTCTGGCTAGTTATAGTGGCAAAGGACAGAATACAGTAACAGCGTACATTTAAAGACATAAAGACAAAGTTAAACGTCTTGAAATTGGGGTTCAAAAATCTATTTTTAGCCTCCAAATAAGTGACCTAATTTTCAGAAGCACAAAGCCTTCGCGGGTTCTTGCCTTGATGAGAATGTTGGTTGCTCAGCAACTCTGAAAAATCAGGCCAGTATTTCAGTGCCTAAATGCAGATTTTTATTTACAACTAAGGCGTCTGAATTTGCAGCTTCTATCGGTACGAGTTATTTGCATTACTCCTGCACTCGGAACGGAGACCCCACTGTGCTGCTGTAGATGGCAGGAGAGCCTCTGCCTCTGCTTTGGAGAAATTAAGAGTCAAAAAGACCAAGTATTCCTTACCCTCGCTCTGCAGTTGGGATTCTGGAGTCGGCAGGGGTAGCGCACTTCACCCTGGAAGTGGCTGAGCATTGTGGCTCCCAACCAGCAAAGCATGTAAACATGTCTTTAAATTTAAGCGTGTGAGATGTAAGTGGAACTACTTGCATCTTAAAATTAAATACATGTTTCACTAGATCAGGCCAGATGGTTTTACATGCTCAAAAGTGACATTTACAAGGTCACATAGGAAGTGTTTGACAGAGCCAGGAACTGAAACCAGATCTCCTGAGTGCCAACCCAGTGCCTGAATTTTGCTCCCATCCTTTTTTTTTTTTTGATGGCATGTTTCTCTTCAATGCCAGCAAAAAGGGGAAAAAATTAATCCAGTGAGGAGATCGTTAAGTTGGGCTTTTTTGTTTCTTCTTTAAAAGCAGCCTGGGAACCCAAGTGCCACTGTTGAAGAGATGAGTACTTTCACCTCTTCAGAAAGACATATTTTTTTACAGAAATTTTTAAAAATTTCTTTCTTCTATCTTGCAAGAACATAAGCAATCTGTTTTCATTCTGTAGGTGGCCCACCAAATAGAAAAAGTTATAAGTTAATAACATTTCTATGCAGATTTATGTGAACTGGATGAACTCTCCCACTATCTGAATGTTAATCTGTTGGAAAATAGCTGCTGTGGTACAGGAATAACTCAATATCGTGCAGCAGGGCACAGTAGTTCTCTCATTGACATTTTCCCCACAAGTGCCAAAATAAACATGGGAAACTACTATGGGGAAAAAAACACCCCAGTGAACTACTGGAAAGGCAACTGTGATATATTTAAGGCTGTTTCTTCAGATTCACCTAAATCTCAGCTTTCACTAACATATACATTTTCCTTGGTAGCCCTATCCTTGCAAATTATCTTGGATGCATTTGGTTTGGTCCTTCTTACTTTGCTAACTCTGTCCTTGGCATACACATATGTTCTTTGCAATCTCCCATTCTGCCTCAGGGTTTAACATCTCTTTAGCCTTCCCATCCTTCTCTAACTGAAATCCAGACCTCAGCACCATGAGAAAGCACTCCAGATTAAGTACCTTTTCCTTATTAACATTCATTGGCCAAGGTCTTATCCCGTGTACGAATCTTAAGGCAGTAACAGCCTCACCGTCTCATAGGACCCTCCTACTACACCATCAGACTGCAAAAAGGTAAACTATGAGTGTGAGGGCGTAGGTTTTATGTAGCCATATCTTCTTTTGTCTGTCTGGCTTCTGTATTTCTGTTTACACTATTGTGTTTAATGGACTTCTATGCATAGTTTGCATAACTGTGACCAGTTTACAAAAACTCTTAAAAATTAGTATAATTTAAATAGGATTCATTTAAACAAATGCACCCACTCGCCTGTGGGGTCTGAGGAGCAGGCTCCATTTATTCTTTTTGAGGGTATTCAAAGCATCATCACTTCAAGCTGCCCAGCTCCACCGGACCTGCACAGGGCACCGTGGCCAAGGCACTGCCGCTCACGGTGGGGGTGGGCAGGAGAGGATGGAGCCAGCAAGGGCACCCCACACAGGGCTGCCTCCACCACAGGACGGGGGGTTATGGGTTGGAGGCAGTAACTGCTGCCCATGGGCAAGCCACAAAAGCTGAGGCACTGGTGGTTCAGGCTCCCTCAGCTACCCGATTCCCAGCCACGGGGCAGCCCATGCAGGCTGTGAATGCTTTGGGGTGGGAGAGGTTTTTAGTTGAAGCAGTGTGGTTTGGTGTCCAGACAAATGCCTGCCTCTCCATCTCACCGTATGTCTGAACCCTGCCTGGCGCAAGTAAGACCCGAATGGCTCCGAGTCACCCAACACAGGTAAGTCCATCACACAGCACATCTCAACTTTTGAGGTAAATCACATTTTGCTAGAAAAGAATTTGCATGTGTTTTGGAGCTTAAAGTTGTAATACAGGTTTATTCTGGATGTAGAACTTTCTTGACTATTTTGTATCAAACAAAGAAATTAAAGCTTAGAATCTTCCAAAGAGTACCCGCTAACTTGTTGGACTGGTTTCTCCTGCAGTAAAAAACAGCTGGCTCATTGTGAACCTTAAGGATCCCTGCAGAAGAAACTCGTGCTAAGCAATATCATACAGTTCACTTTTAAGGTGTGCTTGACATCAGCTCCTCACTCAGGACAGACACACAGAAAAGCAGGCACAGAATCTATTAACAAGGTACGTATCCATGCTTCTCTGGTTTACTCCTTGCTTTTCTTTACCTGGACCTGAGCCTGTACATGAGAACACGTACAAAGATCAGAGCAAATGTCCTGTCTAGGGAAAGGTACTGTTCCTTCCCCACCAGCAGCAAACACTTCAGAGAGAGACCAGAAAAAGGTATCTAGATGCTGCTGCTTCCATAGCACAGCCTCCTGGCTTTCTCCATCCAGCAGCTCTGACGAGCTGAGCCAGAGCTGGGATCCTGACTGCTTCTTACAGCCCTTGATAGATTTTTCCCCACCTCACCATCTGTTAATTTGCATAAACACTAAGGCCATGTACACTTTTGGTATCTACGACATCCTGGGGCGTCGAATTCCACAGTTTCACTGTGTCATGTGGAGATGCATTGAGTTTTTAAATTCTTGCTCCCAATAATTTTTTCTGTGACACTCTTGATCTTATAAACCTTTAAAACCTATAAATCTTATAAACCCTTATAAACCCACTTTTTGTCCTCTGCACTTTCTTCAGGCTGTGGAATCATCCTGTATTTAGATGTTCCACAGAAGGAGTCCCATATCTTTAAAATGTACCAAATCTCAGTTGGTAAATTGACAAATAGTATTTACTTCTGGGATAAAACAGCCACACATTACTACCACCTTTAATGATACACAGTACAAGCTTGAGAAACACTGGTAAAAGTGGAAATATAAAGAGCAGATTAAACTCCAATTCCCTTCAAAGAGTGAGGAATACAGAACTGAGAGGAAGGCATTGGTGTCTCCCTGGATTCCCTGTACAGCTGCAGAAACCCAAGAACAGGGCTGTAGGAGGGTTCCCTTCCTACGTGTTCCCCTGCGTGTGGTAGGTTGGGTTAAAGGTTCTTTAGATATTAACCTGGGGAAATTCTTGGGCATAAAAATCAAGATTTAAATCTGTCACAGGAGAAATTGAATTGCAAGCTTTAAAGGTATTAATACACTAACTTTTATGTGGTTCTAGCCAGCTCCTTTATTTGGGGGCTTCTTGGTTCCTGCATACTGGCACTGACTGGGAGAACTGGAAAGCTAGTAGGAGCGTCAGCACCTATCGCAGCTTATTACCGAGGGTAAACAGCCAACGTTATTAGTAGATGAGCAGGAAAGGTAGATCAATATAAAGAAATACTGCTCTCATTCACTATTCCCTTTGTCACTGCCAGGCCTCAGAATTTTTCAGTTCATTGATGTCAGTAAGGATTTACTTCCCGGCCCAGGGAGCTGGGGCCAGATTATTCCCAGGCTGCAGCAGACACTGATCAGCATGTGAGCTGGCTTGGGCAGCTGGGTAAGAAAATAAAATTTAAGATCACAGCGACTTAAATACTGCTCAAGTTTATAACGTCCACATTGGTATTAGGCAACTTGGCAACAAAAGCGGCCCGAACCCGTCTCCTTTCCCTGCAATGCTTGGTGAATACATCAGGTTGGTTAGGCAGAGGGAGTATAATGTTTTCATTAGCCGAATGAAGACCTAGCTGAGGCCAAGTCTGTTAAGGCTTCTGGAAACATTTCATTCACAGGGGGCAGCTCAGGGGTTAAACTCTGTTTAGCATATTCGCTTCCCCACTAGCATGCAATTATTTCATTTGCGGAGCAGCTTCCTCACTAGCAGTACCCGGAGCCCACCCTTGCATACCCTCATGGTCTAATGCCTCCAGCAAGCGGTGGCTTACACCGCACATACCTTTGCAGCACCGTTATCACCACTGGTTTCCTCAATGGAAATAATCATTCACATTATAACCGTTGCCAAAACCCTCTGGCACCAGAAGAGCTCTTGGAATGAAAGCCTGAAGGCATGCGAGAGCCTGAACAGCTGTAGCAGCAGCACAGCCGGTCAGCGAGCTGGGTTTGAACCACGCGAGGGGGAAAAGGCAAAACTTTCCGAGAGAAAAATGGCGCTTTGCTTTATGCGCACACGTAGAATCACATTTTGTGCTTAACATCAACCAGAAGGAAGTGTCTACATCTGCCTGGGCCCTGCAGACAAGTTCAGCCATGTGTCGAGACATTCTTTTTACATATTTATACAAAGGGATGCTGGCGTCTGTGTGTGCTAGTGTTTGTACACCTTGAGGACCTCACTCCCTGACTGCAGGTTAGGAGCCACCCACAGTCAAAGTTATAAGCAGAGGCAGTTAAACGATAAAGATTTTCTTCTCCTCAGCAATATGACATCACCTACCCAGTCACAGAATAAGACACAACAACTTAGCCTGAGTTTTAAAGTCACAGTGCAACAACATAATACATCCATATAGTCATTTGACTCACCTTGTGTCCACTTCCTCCAGGAGACGGGGCAGAGGGACGTTTCTGGNGGGGGGAGCGCTTTATTTAAGTGGACACATGTGAATATAATCAGCAGGACGGTGATTAGCTGATGCCCACCTGTCAGCGAAGCAGGCCTGCCTTCTTGCCCCCGCTGGGCACCACCCCCGGCACCAGCGCCCCGTAAGAAACAAAGATTTTACTTACATCCAGGATTTCAAAATGAAACCTGAATGTTTGCCTTTCTCTGCTTATGGTTTCGTGTCTGTGTACCCACAAATAATCCATCATACAGTCCCATCGCTGCGTCTGCCTGTGTATGTGGAGCCTGCAAAGCTTTTGAATGAGTTCAAATACTTCCATGCAAAAATGTCGTTTTTCACACATTCTCATTTCAGAGACAGCTGTAAATGTTCTAAGGCCCTTCACAGGTTTGAACGTTTTTAGTGAGTTAGAACAAACTGCATCCGTCACTTTTGTACAGTTAAACTGTGTAACTTGATTACCTGACAAATTACCAGCAGCATGAGGTCCTTCATGGGTCACGGCTGAGCAGGATTTTATGCCTCAGAATTTCCTCATTTTCAAACAGAAGGAGAGAATTATTCTTTTGGGCAACACCCATCAACTCGAGTCAGGTAACAAAGAACACGAAATGCAGCCAGGTAGCCCCAAAAAAAACCTGTTTGTCCTTTCAGAGGAAGCTCAAGTAAAATCGCATCCCTGACCCTTTGGCCACACTGTTCCACACCAAGACCCTCAGCCGCAGTCCCGGTGGCCAGTTCCTTGCCCTGGTGGCCCAGGCTGACATCACCCCACTGTGTAGGGGTGGCCGGGGCTCCCTTCCGTCCTGGCCGGACGCAGACACGGTGCGATGGGCGAACAGCCCCCAGCCCGGTGCAGGCGTGCAGCCCAGCAGATCGCAGCGTGCACCCGTGTGCTGCNCCCGCCTCCCCCAGAACTGGGGGGCTGCATGTCCCCGGGCAGGCTGCCACCGGGGAACAGGGCTCAGTTCTGTGGGGTTTGGGGCAGAGTGACGCACCATAAAACTGTGCCTCAGAAAAGATAGCCCAGCTCCTCGTTAGCACTGAAAAAGCCTCCGCAGCATCGAGACACTGCTGTGCGCCCAGCCCGCGCTGACGGGCAAGTTAATTGTCAGTGTGCCACTGCCTCTGCTCCCTGTGTGGTCCTGCAGAACGAGCCATCCTGATGGCTGCAAGTAATGAGGAAAACTGGTGTGTTTTTGTTTTGTTTCCTTTTAAATAAACTTGCAGTCCGTAATCTAGCAGGCTGGAATCCAGGCTCGACAGCCCGATGAGTAACGAGGTGCAAGGGAAGACAGGATGTAGAATTAGGAGGTCAGGGCTGGAGGTTGCCCCAAATTTAATCTCTAGGCTGGGCAGGTTACATCTCTTCCCCACCTCTCCTCCTCCTTATCCTCCCCTGTGCCATGGTTCCTGGACACAGGGCGTAGCTGCACATTTCCCGGGGGAATGGCTGCTGCCTGCTGGTGGCACGCTGGTGTGCCCAGCATGCCTGGGGAGCTGGAGGGGGTGAGACCCCAGCGGGCCGTACCCCACTGGTCCCCCCAGCCCTGTCTGGGGCCGTCCCAGTAGGCTTTCAGGCTGAGGCACCCGGAGATGCCCACAGCTCTGCCCTGGGCAACTGACACCCGGCCCCGCTCTCCCACCTTGCCTGCGGAGCAGCGTCCTTCTGTTGTTCGGCTGCGTGCAGATGAACGGTACACACATATCTATAGGTATCTATATAAGCTGACAGACACTTACAGTTCCTTCTGATCCCCTTTCCATCCAAAGATAGCAGATGAGGCGACTATTTTTCTTCACCTGCAAACTGCATTTTAGTTGTTTTGCTTTTCCCCGGAAAAATGCAACACCCCAGCCCAAAGTTGGTGTTTTCGTTAAGCTGATACATTGCAAACTTGTTTTCTGATTTATCCCTTTTGAGTAGATGTGCAGGGAGTCACGATGGCGGGTTCGTTTGCCTTTACTCTTGTGTACTGTTCTGCATCTTTACTCCCAGGACTATTTACAGTCCTAGCACAGCAGAACAGGGGATTCTTAGGGACCGGTGTGTCAGAGGTGGACCAAAACCCAGACTGTGGGGGTTTTGCTGTTGGTTTCTATATGTTGTTGCCAAAAACCTGAGCTCTAACCTTTTATTTGTTGAGCAGCTGAGCTCTGTCCATTGGGCTCTGGAGGACCCTGCACCACAGTTATGTACTGTCTTACTGCAGGAACGTACTGAAATACTGCATATAACTAGAAGAGGCGGATTTTATATGGCAGGATAACCCCTGCGAGAGCACACAGAGCTTGCGAAATTACCTTTTCTGTGTGCCTCGTGGCCCTGCACCCGCCTGACGCCCACTGCCGCCGCACAGCCATGCTGCGGCTCCGGCGTGGGTCCCGGGGAGAGGGCAGAGCCCCTCCGTGGCCAGAAATTTATAGCAGAGGCTCCCATCGGTTTCCAAATAAAGCAGCTCAAGAAGCAAAAGGGAAATCAGGTTCAGCCAACGACTCTGGCGACATGTGACATTACATTGCTGAGATCATCTTTGCTTTGGCACCTATCAGTAAGCATTAATTTCCTTTTGATCCCTTTTCTAACCGTTCAGCACCTTTTCTAACCTTTCAGCCTAGCTAAACCAGACTTTAGCATAGGAAAACCAGACTTAATACCATGCGCTAAAGGTAGTAAATAATTTTTTCTGCTGCACGTATTATTGGCAAAGTTTGTGACCACAGCTGAATTACAGCCATGCATGTGCTACACATGCATTTATTCATCATCTAAATTATTTTTGGCAGCAACTAAGAAAGTGCGCTGATTAAAATTTAAGAGTTATCTCAACTAGTTCAAGATTCTTTAATCAGCTCACCTTGGCTCAGGTGTCCCCCCGCTTGCCAATAGTCTTTAACATGCATCAAGGAAAAGAATTTAGTCAGCAAATCATGTCGTTTCCATGGTGACCGCAGGTGGCCGTGTGCTCGCCTCCTCTATAGATGAACAGATAAAAGGTCATCGGTATTGATGGCACCGGGAAGAAAGAAGAGCAAGGCTGTTTTGTGGACTTCTGTGCTAATGCAGGACAGGGATGAAGTCAGGACTTCAGATCCCTTTGGCTCAATGCCACTGCAACTTTACCATGTCTTTAAGTGCGTTTTTTGGACAGAGACGCTTTCGTGGTCCACGGCTCTGGCAGCAGTGAGAACAACTCTGTTTTTAGATGAGGAGCTATAAAGTAGATTAAAAGACTCAGAAGAAGCACGGCTTTAC
>VZSZ01005009.1:137529-150029 GCA_013398815.1 Ibidorhyncha struthersii | reverse complement strand
TTCTTGCAATATCCATCCATAACGATAAGCAATTCCCACTATAATGGATGGCTAATATATAAATTCAGCCCACATCAGTTTTGTGTCAACTAGCAAAAACAGAAACAATGGAAACTAGACAGTCATGGCTCTGCATAGGTCAACAACCAAGGTTATCTGTATTCAATTACTGGTATCTGCAAACTTGCATACTGTCAGCTGATCATAGACTAAATGAAAACTTATCATGCACAGAGGCAGCAAATACATTTATTTGAAGCAGGCATCATATTAGTTCACTGGTTTGACTGTGGTTAAGGAAAAAAAAAGAGGTTATCAGTCTTTTGGGAAATTCTTTCAACTATAACCTGCAGCAAATATCTAAAATTGGGGATTATCTATGCTATAAATCTTTGTTCAAAAAGTAGAAAAGGAACAGAAATTGCTCCGTAGCCCTCTAAGACGATAAATTATATTATTTAACAATAGATAAACTTAGGGCACCTTTCCTGTGGTACAGCCCTATTGTGAATTAAGCTTTAATCTGCTTCACCTCAACATCTGTTCGGTGGAACCAAAGATCTGGCTGTATTGGACACAGACAATAATTTGTTTGTTAACTGCTTCTCCGGAACAATATATCATTTTGCAAAACAAAGCCTACTAACACAACGCATATTTATCTGTTTCCTCTATCTGTGTTCCTTTTTCCATAAGTGCAAGTTCAGGCTTTTGAAATGTTTTCCTAGCGATAATTTGTGATGCTGTTAGATTCATAACCCTGGAAAAATAGATACTTTTTTTCGAGGTTTTTTTCATCTTTGACCAACAGATGTTCTGTTCAAAATCTGAAAGTACTCGTGATGTACGTGCTAGCAAATTATAATAGTTAACGCCCCTGTGGAAGGAAAAATGTCAATAAATATTTGCTATCGCTAGACTGTTTGGAAACAAAGGCATTTGCTTCACAGGAGTTCACGTGCTCAGCCTTCCTATGCAGCTTTTCCAACAGGCTTTTCAATTAGACTTTTAGCATTTTGTTTCTTTTCAGAAGAGGAAGTAAAAAATAACTTCACAGAAACAAAAATAAAACATAAAAGCCTGCGGGCATCCTGTATGCCGCTGTAAAATAACACTTCAGCTCATTTCAGTGATACAAAGATGACCACAGAAACAAGCCGCGCTCCAGCTCCAGCATTTTATCACTGCACACCAAAGTGGCAATTGAGGAATAAAAAACCATCTGGGATTGCGATGCAGGTAAATGTCCCAACATCTGTCTTCGTAATGAGAGCTATCCACCCCTATGGATAGTCTCCTCTGGCCAGACGACTTCGCTAAAAGCGTATTTACCTGCAAGTCTCAGCCTCTGGTGAGAGAAATGGTGTTTGGTTGGTTCCTACTTCCCACCAGTGTTTTTTTAAAGGTCAGACTCGCCTCCATTGTGGGCGCTAAACCTTCTTTCTTTCTCTCTTTCTTTCCTTGGGTGTGAAACAAGCAAATCAATATAATTTTCAACAACAGGACGGTGAGCTGGTGTAGACTGTCAGAACTATCATAAAGCCATATCCTGCCAGTTCAGTGAAAAGCTGTACACCATCCTTGTTTTGTGTTACACCATATTGTGTTGTAGTCTCTTCCCCTCTACTCTATATCTCGTTGCATTCTTTTACCTCCCTCGTCGTATCCCTCGGTGTGTCTGAGCCCCTTATAGTGCTATGCAAAAGTACAGGAGTAATGTCTAACACATGCTGTGATGATTTGGGGAATCGATCTCTGTACCGCTAAAATGAATTTGGTTTTTAACACGTGGACTGCATGGCATCTGTTTCAGACAACAAACACCATATGGACTGGAGTTTCCCGGCCATCTCTGCAGCCTTTTGTCCTCTCACTGATGCAATGACCATAGGAGAAGCATGATATATCCTTTTACCTGGCTACAGGGCTAACAGTGGAGCATCATTAAAATGGGACAAATCAGCCATGCAAATGAGACAGAGAAATGGCTGGCACCCAAGGCAGAGGAGCTTTTCCAAGTCTGAACCCTATGCAGGCAGCAACTTAGTCACTGTTTGTTTTGTGGATTCATTTGATGAGCTGATAAAGCTGATAAGAGGGCACCTGAGGTGTTACACAAATCAGGAGAGACTGAGAACCCGTGTTTCTGAGAAGTAAGAGGCAGGAATTTGTGTCTAGAAGAAGAATTGTGACCTACTTAGAAGAGTCTGACTTAAGCCCCAAATAATGCTCTTGCTCAAGCATGAATTACAAGCAGCTGAAGAAAGATGAGCTTTTGCACTTGTGCTCCAGCCAAGTTTGCCCACATCTAATGAGGAAAAGTGCGACTCGGTGCCATTTTGTATTCCCGTGACGTGGTGCAGATGGAGAAGCTGCTCTGAGTGCGGGTCCAGAACCCACTCCTCCAGGCACTCCACACGTCCTGCCTCCTGCCTCTTCTTGCAGAGCCCGGAGCTGGAAAGCATCAGGTTGGAGAGTGGAGGGAGCAGCGGTAGCTGTCAGAAGCTGCCTTACAAATGGGAGCTGGAGCTGGCAGCAGCACCGGTGCATCGGGGATGGACCGGGCTGGAGAAAAAGAATTAAAAGCCCCATGGCCAGAAGCCTGGAGAGTTAAAGAGGAGTTAGAGAGCAGCAGTCACCTATGGAGGGAGAGGAAATGCTAAGCTATCGCACCTAAACACAGGTACAATAGTCTCAGTATGGCAAAATTCCCGGGGGCAAAGATGATGGTGAAAAGATGGGTCCCATTTCACCCCCATGCTGGGCGGATGCCTCGCTGTGCGTCGAGTCTGGGCGGATGCCGTGTATGTTGTGTTGTTTGGGCCAAAGTCCCACAGGAAAAAAAAAGCGAGTCCAAATTGAAAGATGCTATGAGTCAGTCGTCTGATGAAAGAGAGGAACGTGATGTTGGGGCTGGCAAACATGATAGTGCTGTGGGATTAAAAAAAAAAAAAAAGGCAGAAGAAAAAGCCCTCGGAGAAAGGGAATGTGATTGATGGGACAAAGCAAAATAGGACATATTCTCCAGGGACGCTTTGGACTGATTGGTTGAGATGTTTGTGGATGTGAAGGATCAAGAAGACTTCCTCTTCATCAGGCACACCAGGCTGGGCTTCCCGAGTCTGCAGAGCTTCCCGGTGTCCCCGGCAGGGCCGGGACTGTCCCTCGCTCGCCACATAGGCCTCCTTCAGCCGGCAGGGACTGAGCAGAAGGGAGGTCTTGGTTGCTGCCTGGGCACAGTCTCACAATTTGCAGGGACTTAAACTATGTGTATATTATGGAAGTACAAAGCCTTACTGGTTTATGAGCGCTGATCAATATAAAACCATTTAGAATTTATCTTGGAAAATCTTTATGTTTCTCTCCTCCCCTGTGAGGCTTCCCCTTCCCTGAACAGCGGATGCCTGGTGCTGTGGGTTTCACGGCATGGCTGTGACTCCAGAAGCTGCCAGTGCTTTTAAGCAGCCGCCCCGTGCTGGAGGGGCTGGGAGGGCTGGTTACACTGGTGCTGCCCAGTTGCCCCTCAGCCGTGTGCGCCCCGGCCCGTGGCGAGCATCACCAGCCTTCAAATGGTGGTTGCAGTGGGAAAAGTCGCTCCTTAACACCCTTTAGTTTCTGCTCCTGCTGCTGTGCCGTAGCTTTCCTTCTTCAGGTGTTATCCAACACTAGATATGGCTTTTTGGTCACGTATTCATCCAACCCTGAGCGGTTTCCCCCTTTGGTTCGTGTCTGTGCTCACCTCGGCACACTGCCGGCTGGTGCCTAGCCAGATTTACGTCACTACATCCCCGCCTCCCCTTCTCCCAGAGTGTCCCGGCTTGGGCAGTGGGTTAGCTCTTCCAGTTGGGATTCAACCGTCAGAACGGTGTAAAGAATAATAACTGAAGCATCACGTTGGCCTTCACCATAAAGGTGTTTTAGTCGGGTTTTAAGGCTACCTGGGATCCTGACATAACCACGTCCCCGGCGGCGGGGAAGCAGCGGGTGCTGCAGAGCCCGTCTGGGCGTGCTGGGAGACAAACCTCCATCGAGAGCCACCCACTTGTCACCCCGACCCACACCGGCAGCGCAGGCCGGACTGCAAGACGGCACTTCCGAGGACCACAGTTTTCACTGAGACTAACCGGAGTTAAAGCTCCAGTTTTAACCATCTCAAGTTATCTGCAAAACCAAAAATGAATGCCGATGTGGGCACCGCCTGGCAGGAGGAAGGCAGGGATGTACGGAGGGCACAAAATGGAGGGAAAAACTGGCTGTGAAGGACAGCTGAACTCTGCATGGTTCAGGTTAGCAAGAGGAGGATTTTCTACAGAAAAGGCCCCTGGTTCAAAGGCAAAATTTTACCTTCGCCGCAGCAGCGCTGGCAATCCAGGCAGGGTAAAAGGAAAAGTGGAAGAGGCGGCTGTTGTCAGAAAACAGTTTCTGGAAAAAATTAAAGTTCTTTTGAGGAATGTAGAAAATTTCCAGGATGCTGCATTATTATTGTTGTTATTATTACCCTTGATCTTTTGGAAGGTGGGGAGGGAGCACACGCAGTTTTAAAGAGGACAAGACATCTGTAGCCTTTAAAAAGAAGAGCATGAGGGCCGCTAGGCTCTCCTTACAACATTCTTAATTATCTTCCTTAAGTTTCCCAAATAAAAACACATCGCATTGAGCCTCACCCAATAAAACTATGTGGGTAAATACAGTACCCATTGTCTAATCAATCTTACTCATGGCTTTAGCTTGTTCAATAGCTCAGATCACCAGCTCCTGAGTTGCACCTAAGGATGCCAATATCTGCTTAATGTTGGACAAACTGCATTTGTCATTCCCTGTAACTGAGTTCTGTAATCTCATTAATAACCCACAGATACTAAAATACAGCTTCAAATAAACTGGCTGGAATATGCCAGGTTTCCAGTGTGCACTTTTAACTCAAGAGGTGATGTGTTGTGGGCTAAATAAGCTCGCTGGCCCCGCAGAGCATGCAGCACTCCTGAACGCTGACACCCATAAAGGCAGAAATCGCAAAAAAAAAAAATAAAACCCAAGAAAAGCTGTTGGATGCAGAGCATTAGAGGCCATGGAAGATAAGAGAAAGGCTGAATTGTATTTGTATCATTTGCACTATAGACCCCATACGGTGTTGCCTGTTGGCTCAGCGCACGCGGTGGTGACCGGGGGGGGAGGGGGACACACGCCCCCCGCGCTCCCCGTGCCTCGTCTGCCTGAGCTCGCCTCATGCGGCAGCAGACCCGCACGCTCCAGCGTAAGAAGTATGCATCAATAAATTATCTTCATTGGAAACACATTGCAAACAAAATGCAAATGGCAAGAAAGCGCTTGTTCTCCAAGGCCTGCCTTGAGAGTTCATCTGCCCAGATTGTAAACACTTGATAAGTATCCTGGTTTTCAGGCTAACTGTCGGTACGGCAGATCCCAGGACCAGGCTCCTGGGATTTCAAAATGTATCATGAAATAAAAACAGCTGCAAGGGAAACTCATATGACTAGGATAGGTGCCATATAGCAATTAACAGCCAGAAGTTTTGATCTGGAAAATCACATTTATTTTAATTGCTTCACTGTTGTGTTCATAAAGAATTTGGCTCATTTGATTATTTTCCTTATTAGATATACTACTTAACTTTGGAACAATGTAGTCATTAGTTCCATTGTTCCAGGTTTTTCATTGCAGTGAAATGAATGACAGAGACATGTTCTGCAAGGAAGATTGTTTATAAATATTTATCATAGCCTTAACAGATATTTGTGTAATCCATCCTAATTTTTCTACCACATAATTCACCAGTTATTTAATCGGTTGTATGATGAGTGGCAGGCTTCTTAACCTGCGAATTCAATAAGGTATTTAAAGTGTGTGATCTCTTATCACAAGAACAGAACAGGAGAGTAACACTTCTTTTTTATATTCCTTTGAAAGCCCTTATTCTCTCTGTTTTCCTTTAGTGGGCTGTTTAAAGAAGACACACGTGTCTGATTGCTTTCGCCTCTGTCGTTTATTTTTTTGACTCAGCAAAGCGGTATGGATAAACCCTACCTTCGGCAGCCCCTGCCCGGCTCCCCGGTACGGACGTGTGCAGGACGGCGGGGACGGGAGCAGGGACGGATGGAGGGCACACGTGCCCGGCCACTCGCAGCCATGACGTTGTGAGGGGACCTGAGCGGGGGTGTGGGTAGCCGAATCCTACCTGCCATAATATAAAATATGTATAGGCCCTTCTGCAGCAAACGAACCTACTTAATTGAAAGGAATCGGGAGGTGAAAAATGAAATTTGGCAGTTCAGCTCTGCTCTGCCATTCGGTGGTTGTTGTGGGACTCCAGCGAAAGGGAGCTATCACTGCGGGCATAATTTACTTGATTTTAAGGATCTGTATGAATTCTGGCGACATACCAAGTAGCCATTAGCTACGAGGAGTGTTTCCCGATGCTCATTTGTTTTCCATGTGTGAATTTTCACTCTTCCAAACTTTCTTTAGAAAAAAAAGTATTTTTTTCTTCATCAATTCCATGTGGAAAATACAACAAAAATCCAGATAATAAATTATTCAAGAAACACAACAGATATTTTTTTTAAATGGAAAAATACCAGTTCTGGAATCAAACTGTCAGGTTGCTTTGATTTCAATATTTTAAGTTAAGTGTTATAAAATGATATGCTTGTTCATATGCTCAAGGATAGTCTTTCTGGGCAAATTATCCTAAATAGGGTAACTCAATAGCAAAGTAGGCAGGCTTTTAATGCTATTACTATTAGGAGAATACCATTAATATGAGACATATGCAGGATGCTATTACATCAGTAGGCTGCATTTATTTAGTCAGTATGCAGGAACAGTCCTACGGATCAGAGCGGAGATGCTGGGCCTTTAACATATGTAGCTTGGCTTAGTCTCGAGGTCAAAATCTGTTAATGCAATTTTCTGTATAAGAACAAGAATTTAAAATCCATGTGGTTTTAATGACACGTTCCAAGACTGGTGGAGGGGGTGTTGATTTGGGGTTGTTTTTTTTTTTAATTTGTCTTACTCACATTAAATGTGAACTTCTTCGAAATAATGTGTGTGTGTGTGTGTGTGTCTGTGTCAGACAATGAAACTAATTTGTGAAATAAGACAAACTTTAAAAACAAAAATCTCTTCCCACTTATTTCCTTGAAAAGTTTGATTTTGGTCAAGTTATGTTTCAAATTAGAAAGATCATTATTGGTAATTTGCATTTACTTATTGAAGCATTACATAATAAACCAAAACCATGTGTCAAAATGTAACTCTCATAAAATAAGTGCACTGAGATAAAGGGGCTTCAGAGATTTAAAAAATCAATGTGACGCTTAAGTAAGACATCTATAAAGGGTGCCTGCCTTTAAAAAGAGAGTGTTTCTATTTCAAATAATTAATATGTTTTGGTTTCTTCATTTTTGTGGTCTCGTAGCACAACTTATATATAAAGCACTATGTTGAACATGCATATTTTAGACCGAGCTCTTGTTTGTGTCTATTTAACAGCTACTCACAGCTGTCTCTGCTTTAAAAGTATTGGGATAAAATTTCATCACAAGCTCCAGTCAATACAAAGCACTAACATTATTTTAAGTGGCGCTGGCCGGGCTGCGCGGCGGCGGTGGCTGGAGGGAGGCTGGTGCAGGCAGGGTGCAGGCAGGGTGCAGGCAGCTGCCTGCCCGCAGCGCTCGCTGCCCCTCCTCTCACCCAGGTGTCCCCACAGGCGGCACCACCGCTGAATAGCACACCTTGGGTAGGTTTTTCCTTCTGAACACATAGCCTGCAGCTTATCTGATTAATGTATACATTTGTGTTTCAAGATTTGCTGCTAATTTAACTGCGCAAAACACACCTGTCTCCCTGAAAGGTTAGAAAAACTGCAATTTGTGTTTTTCTTGGCGTACAAAGAAGAAAGTGAGCAGTGAATAACTGGGTCTGTGGAAAGCCTTTATTGGTGTGAAAAGGAAACACAGAAGAGGGGAAGGTTTCATGGTTTCACTTACTCAAAAAGTTAAGGAAATATTGTACTAAAGGAAGACTTCTCCTTTCCCGAGATCGCAGTGTTTGGCCACTTTTGCCATTCAAAATTCAAACTGTAAAAGCTTCTGATGGCACACCAGCATCACCCCCTCGTGCAGGTGAAGCCCAAATGAGCATAAACCCACAGGTCTCCAGCCCTTGGGCAGGATGTGGCTGTGGCTGGGGGCCCTTGGCGGGGTGACAAAGTGCAGCCATCAGGGGCTCTGATCAGAAACGGAAACAATTTATTGCTGTAACCATCATACAATCACAGAATCATAGAATTGTCTAGGTCGTAAGGGATCTTGAAGATCATCATGTCTAACCATCAACGTAATGCTGCCAAAACCACCACTAAACCGTGTCCCTCAGCACCACGTCCACCCCCCTTTTAAATACCTTCAGGGCCACCTCCCTGGGCAGCCTGTTCCAATGCTTAACAACCCTTTCTGCGAAGAACTTTTTCCTAATACCCATTCTAAACCTCCCCTGGCATAACTTGAGGACTTTCCGCTTGTTCTATCACTTGTGACTAGTGAGAAGAGGTAGACTCCACCGCTCTACAACCTCCTTTCAGGTAGATGTAGAGAGTGATAAGGTCTCCCCTCAGCCTCCTCTTCTCCAGGCTAAACAGCCCCAGTTCCCTCAGCTGTTCCAATAAGACTTGTGCTCAAGACCCATCACCAGCTTCATTGCGCTTCTCTGGACACACACCAGCACCTCAATACTTTCTTATTTTCTTACTCCCCCAAATCCGTTAAGGTTATACTCTATATATGTGTATACGTATATATACACACACACTCACACATATAGTGTATGTAGCGCAGTAGTGCACTGACTGAGACTGAATTATAACACGTGTGCAGGTGGAGCAGCCGGCTGCCTCACATATATGTGTACACATATGCATACGTCTACACATATACATACATGCGTACACATATGCATATATGTATATGTGTACACAAATGCACACATATACACATATGCATCATATCAGAGAATCATAGAACGGTTTAGGTCGGAAGAGACCTTAACGATCATCGGGCCCAACCCCCCTGCCATGGGCCAGGGTCATGGCAGTCTGGTGAGCATCCTGCCCCCGGCAAAAGGGGAAGCCCCCGCCTGGCTGGAGGCTGGAGCACCTCTCCTCTGGAGACACGCTGAGAGCTTTGGGCTTCTTCAGCCTAGAGAAGAGAAGGCTCTGGGGACACCGTATAGCAGCTTTCCAGTAGCTATTTGAAGGGTGCCTACGAGAACGTTGGAGAGGGACTTTTTACAAGGGCGTGTAGCGATAGCACGAGCGGGAATGGCTTCAGACTGTAAGAGGGGAGATAGTAGGAAGAAATTTCTCACTTGGAGGGTGATGAGCTACGGGCCCAGGCTGCCCACAGAAGCTGTGGCTGCCCCATCCCTGGAGGTGTTCAAGGCCAGGTTGGACAGGGCTGGGAGCAACCTGGGCTGGGGGGAGGTGTCCCTGCCCAGGGCGGAGGCGGGGGAGTTGGAACCGGATAATCTTTATGTCCCTTCCAATGTAAACCATTCTATGAGTCTCTGATGGGATTTATATGTGTACATGTAAGCATATATGTGTAGACATGTACGCATATGTGTACATATATGTGTATATGCATATGTGTACGCATATATGTATATGTATACATTTATGCATATGTGTACTTGTGTGTATATCTATGCATATGTGTACACATATATGTACATGTGCAGCAGCCAGCTCCTCCGCCTGCTTACATATTACACTTCAGTTTTAGTACGTGTGCTACGGAGCTACATTCACTATGTGTGTGTGTGTGTGTATATATATGTATACATATATATGTATATGTGTACGCATATATATGTGTGTACATGTATGCATATACGTATGCACGTGCATACATACGGCCGTGCCAGCACTTCAGAGCCTCACGCGACACCAAGAGCTGGCTACGTGAGCATCACCGGCGTCACATGTGGGTTTAAAACACGTCAGCGCCTAACGCCCCAAGGTGCCTGTCTCAAGTTGAAGTTTTATCGCCCGGTGTTGAACGTGGGCTCTGAGACCTCAAAGGGCACAAGCGGCATCGGCCACGGCAGACAGTGTGAGGAGCGGGATGGCGAGACCTGGTGGGGTCCCGCCAGGTACATGGCTGGTGGGGACGGCTGAGGGAGGGCCAGGCAAATGTTGGAGGTCACACCCCATAGGTGACTTTCCTAACCTCAGCTTCATCGCTCAGCAGCTCCGGCAGCAGCGGGAACCAGAAAGGTAAGGAGGATGGGTGAACATAAAGAGTAAGATGAGATCTGTCCCTGTGAGAGAGCTGAGAGGTATGGTGTGACCCGGCACTCAATTTATCAGCATCTGGCAACTTAGCTGATCCCCTCCCATGTCTCATCATGCGTGGTGTAAGACAAGCTGCTCAGCTCATGCTCTGCGCACGCAGAGCCACCAGCCTCCGTTCAGAGACCTTTTCAGGAGCTTGGTTGACAAAGTCCCTTGGGAGGCAGTGCTCAAGGGCAAAGGAGTCCAAGGAGGCTGGACTTTTTCAAAGAGGGAAGCCTTAAAGACGCAGGAGCGGGCTGTCCTCATGTGCCAAAAAACGAGCTGCCAGGGAAAAAGACCAGCCTGGCTGAACAGAGCTATGGTTGCAGCTTGGGGAAAAAGGGAGAATTTAAGGCTTTGGAAGAAGGGGCAGGCCACTCACGAGGGCAACCAAGATGGAGTGAGGCTACGTAGGGAGGGCCAAAGCCTCACTAGAACGTAACCTGGCTACTGCTGTAAAGGACAACAACAAAAGTCTCTATAAATACATTAATGATAAAGGGAGGACTAAAGATAATCATAGAATCATAGAATCGTTAAGGCTGAAAGGGACCTTTAAGATCATCGAGTCCAACCCTTAACCTAACCGGACAAAACCACTTCTAAACCATATCCCCAAGTACCACGTCTACCCTTTTTTGAAACACCTCCAGGGATGGTGAATCCACCACCTTCCTGGGCAGCCTATTCCAATGCTGGATAACCCTTTCAGTGAAATCTGGATAACCTCTGCCCTTAGTAGACGGGGGCAGAAACATAGCGACAAAGGATGAGGAAAAGGCTGAGGTACTTAATGCCTTCCTTGCCTCAGTCTTTAGCAGTCAGAGCAGTTGTTGCCAGAGTACCCAGGCCCCTGCGCTAGTAGACAGGGCGGGAGCAGAATGAGCCCCCATAATCCATGGGGAAATGGTGAATGACCTGCTCCAGCACCTAGACATACGCAAGTCCATGGGGCCAGGTGGGATGCACCCAAGGGTACTGAAGGCGCTGGCGGAAGTGTTCACCAAGCCACTTTCCACCACTTTTCAGCAGCCCTGGCTAACCGGGGAGGTCCCAGTTGACTGGAGGTCAGCAAAGGTTACGCCCATCTACAGGAAGGGCCAGAAGGAGGAGCCGGGGAACTAGAGGACTGTCAGTCTGACCTCAGTGCCTGGGAAGCTTAGGGAACAGATTATCCTGAGTGTCATTACATGACATGTGCAGGACAACCAGGCCCAGTCAACACAGGTTTGTGAAAGGCAGGTCCTGCTTGACAAACCTGATCTTCTTCTATGACAAGGTGACCCGTTTAGTGGATGAGGGAAAGGCTGCGGATGTTGTTTACTTGGACTTCAGTAAAGCCTTCGAGACGGTTTCCCACAGCATTCTCCTGGAGAAACTGGCTGCTCATGGCTTGGATGGGCGTACTCTTTGCTGGATAAACAATGGGCTGGGTGGCCGTGCCCAGAGAGTGGTGGTGAATGGAGCTAACACCAGTTGGCAGCTGGTCACGAGTGGTGTTCCCCAGGGCTCAGTGTTGGGGCCAGTTCTCTTTAATATCTTTATCAATGACCTGGATGAGGGGACTGAGTACACCTCAGGAAGTTTGCAGATGACACTAAATTAGGCGGGAGTCTTGATCTGCTTGAGGGTAGGTGGGGTCTTCATCAGAGGGACCTGGACAGGTTGGATTGATGGGCCGAGGCCAATGCTATGAAGCTCAACAAGGCCAAGTGCTTGGTCTTGCATGTGGGTCACAACAACCCCATGCAGCACTACAGGCTTGGGGAAGAGTGGCGGGAAAGCTGCCTGGCGGAGAAGGACCTGAGGGTGTTGGTGGACAGCTGGCTGAGTATGAGCCGGCAGTGTGCCCAGGTGGCCAAGAAGGCCAACGGCACCCTGGCCTGTATCAGGAATAGCGTGGTGAGCAGGACCAGGGCAGTGATTGTCACCCTGTACTCAGCGCTGGTGAGGCCCCACCTCAAGTGCTGTGTTCAATTTTGGCCGCCACAGTATAAGAAAGTATTAGTAGGAGCGGCACGGATTCTGATTCCCCTCCTGCCAGCAACTCTAGTTTAAAGCCCTCTTCACAAGGTTGGCAAGCCCCACTTGGGCTGTTGTTTTGGTCCTTGCACTGTTGTACCTGCTTGACCCTGTGAGGATGACA
>VZSZ01005009.1:100845-137484 GCA_013398815.1 Ibidorhyncha struthersii | reverse complement strand
TGTTTTGGGGGGGGGGGATTGGTTTTTTTTTTGAAATCCCCTGTTCCTGGAGACTATCCCTTGAGCCTTACACCTGACAAAGGCCTCCGGGCTTTACTGTGATTCAAACGGTACATTCATAATACTCACAATTAGCTTTGCTAAGCATATTTTTGATGCTTTTAACATGAACAGCTCACATTTCATTGACTTTAGCTGCAGAATACTTTTACAAAATTTTAATTATAAACCTAGTAATTATGATATTAACTTAAATTATTATATATTAACTTATAATCTTAATGTGCCTTAATGACAACAGCAACAAAGACAGACATGCAGAAGAAATTACAGTGAATTGCTCCACAGTACAGATGACTTAGGCTCTTTCAAGAGGCGAGCTGGTGCTGGGAGAGGCAGACTCATTCCCAGCAGGCAGAACTTTTATACAAAGAAAATAAAACTCTCTTTTTTTTTTTTTTTAACCAACTGCTCCTTTTCACTTTCTCAGTGAACTCCATGTCTCTGTTTTATGGTGCAGCAGGCCTGGCTTTGCAAAGTTTCATTCTTCTGGTTTGCAATACCAGAACCATACTACTATCTGTGTGAATAAAGCATTTTTCTCCAAGAACATGCCTAATGGTTAGAGTCAGTCTACCAGATGGGTTGTAAAACACTTTGAAACAACTCCACTCAAAGGATATTATACTCCTGAAGCTGTATGTTTGGTTTATTATAAACAGAGCTTTCTAAGTAAAAAACACAGAAATGCTGTCTACTTCTGAAGCAAACTGACATGTGGAGCCACGCTAGATCTCTGCTGAAACAGAACTTAATTTATCGCTCCCCCTAAATATCAAAGGGGGTTGAGAAGGAGCCGTATCACTGTTGGTCTTTTTAACTGAAAGACATTGTGGGTGACTGAAAAACCCACGCAGTTTTAATTTATCGTCTGATTGATAGGCATTAATTGGTCTCCCTCCAGCGAGATGATTTCAGGCCTTCCCTGGTCTATAGGTCCTGCAACCTCAGCAGCAGCCCTGTGGGTTTGAGGAGCACCTTTGTAGCTGTTTTTTTTTTCTTCTAATCTCAAACCTCAGTGCTCAGCTGGAGGCAGAGCATCTGGCTGGAGAAGTGCTCCTGGGGGGACCTCCTGATTGGGGACAGGGCAGCTCCCACATGCTCGCCCGCACCAGGGCTTACTGCTAACGCCATCAACAGACACCATATCGAGTCCATTTCAGATTGCACATTATCCGCCGTATCCATTCATGGTACCCTTGAATTACAAAATGGTCCTTCGTACAACTTTTATACAATGCAAGATGACACAAGGCCAAGCAGTCTGTTTGACTATGTCAAAACAATAGGTCTAATAATTCTCCCAAGAAGTCGAGAGAAAAGTCAAGACACTTCTGTGCCACAAAAGTACCATCAGCCCTTCGGTGGGGCTGGAGCTCACAGCACTGTTGGCCTTCTCCTCTTCTAGGGTGTGATTTTCCTGCCTGAAGTCAGTAATAAAAGCTCCCCCCAACAGCTCACACTTGATCTGTCTTCCAAAATGTGCCATGCATATGAAAGGCAGCTGCTCACAAGAATCCATAGGCAAGATGGAAAGAAGCACTGTCTCCATACAGCAACTGTCTACAGTCACCATTTTATTCCTTCAAAACCTGAGAAACTGCAATTGTCCCTGTAAAACACAATCAGCGTCCACATTATGATTCGTCAAACACCACCCATAAGAGAAAAGCTAAGCGGATTTTTTAATCTGAATTTGTACAGGCTTTTCTGGCGTTCTTTAAGCAGCTTCATTATTATTTTTTCCCATAATATGTATAAAGTACTTAGCATTCAAAACAGATACTTTTTAACCTTTTGCCCAACTTAGCTTTTTGTACTTTTTTTTAAAAAAAAGGGCGGAGGGGGGGAGATGGAAAGGGAGAGAAACCCTTTAAGTACCCTGGGCCTGGGTTCCTTCAGTATGCAGGCTGTAAATGTTTTACTTTGATTTGAGATACATGACAATAAATTAGGGGACATTTATCAAAGCTGCTTTGTTGCATTGCTGACAAAAGCTGCTTTTTGCATAAATTACTGCATTATACAAATACACTTAGCAGGATCCTGTTTCTTTGATGTTAGTGGAGGAGATTTATGTCCAATGGAGTTTTTATTTATCTGCCCTGTTCACCTCAACAAGGGCAGGACATATTCCTCAATTAGTTCCATACCCCTAGAAATGACATATATATCTCACAACTAGAAACAGAGAAATTTAAACAAAACAAAACAAAAAAGCAAGTGCACTTTTTCTGGCAAGTCTAAACTACTGTACAGTGTAAAAAGTAAATATTAGGCTGAAGCTGAAGCTTTGAAATCTTTGTTCTCAGACTGCTTTGAAAACTATTTAAGTAAGCTAATTTTGACAAAACAATATTCCCTTTGCAGAAAAGCTTTTGTAGCCTTCATTGAGAGACTAAGTAAATAGGAGTCAATTTCAACAAATACTGGATAGCCAAATAAGTAGGTTAAAAGAATAGATTCCCTGGGCGGTAATACTCTCTGGAACTGTATTTATGCTAAAATCTCTTTCGATGAATATCTAATAAACTAATGAAGGCCGTCTTAGGCTAAATGGTGAATTAGGATGGTTAAAAAGGAACTTGTCAATTGAATAAATCGGCTAAACAGTTACATTACTTAAATGAATACAGAATCTCTTGAAAACCATTTCTGAGCACTATTCTTCTGTCACTCTCCATCTCCATACCTCAGCCTACACATAATTTATTTTGTTCCTAGGTCAGCGGTTCAAATGCAGCCCTACGTGGCAACTGGGAGCTGTTGCCATACAACGGCCTGAAATCATTCCGGAGAACTCCTTTCTGTCCCAGATCTAAACAGAAAAAGAAACAAAAAGCAGAAATGTACTGTTGCCCTCCCCTTAATATATCTATAGAGTGATGCTTGTCAGTCTTCAGTGTGTTTTTTAATCAGCACCAGCGTACTGCTGAGCAAGACCAGGCAGAGGAGATTGTCTGTATTGGAGACTACCAGTTACAGCCCAAAAGTTGTCAGGACCTGTGTTAACTTGAAAGCTCTGCCAATCAAATGAAAGATTTGATATTGAGAGGGCTAAATTGGCTCAAGCAGATGGTTCAGAGCATTGTCCTCCCCACACTCAGATAGCCTTTCCCCCGAACTGGAGAGAAGTCCCTACATCTCTGGAGCCCACCGCTGAAGCTAAAAGGCCTATAATTGGTTCCGCTCATATTTCACACTTTCTTTACTGGCCTTTGCCAAGCACTTTTTTAATCAAAATATTTCTGTCAGAATGACTTTGAGCTTTTGTTCATTCATGTCTATGAAGTTATTGAAGGTTTTCAACGTACCATTAAAAAAAATCTTTTTCTAAAATAGTTACAAAATTTCATTAGCAAACTCTTGTTTTGTTCGAAGGAAAAGACGTTCTTACATGTTAATAATTTTTTTTTAATCAGATCACATGTTTTTTCAAAAATTCTGGAAAAAGCTCTCTCTCCCTTCCCCTGCATCCACCCGTAAGGAAAAAAAAAAAAGAGAGTGAGAGCCTTTGAACATTTAATGAAAATAGGAAAACAATAAAATTATACAAAAATAGATTTTCATTATTCAAGCCGCTCTGGGGAACAGATTCCACACAGTGCATTTCAATGATCCCAGACAATGGATTACTATCATAATTTGTTCTTAAAGTCTGTTTAATTGGCTTACTTAGCCACCTGTTCAGAATAGTTACCATGAAAACAGTGATTTTGCTGAATTTCTGAGCACCAACCTTTCATCCTTCATCCTGCCTCCTTTTCCCATTCTGGCCGTTATAAAGTATCAAGCAATGCTTAGCACAGATTTGAAAATAATCATCTTGTAGCCATACAACATATATTTTAACTAAGCAGGAAGGAACTGCAAAGTTATGACAATAACATGCTAATTAGGGCATTTACTCACTGTCAGCTCTGTCTGTTCGTGGGTAAGTGTCAATTTATTACATCTCATTGCACGTACAATAATGGGGGGAAAATGTAAAGAATGATACGCATGTTTAATGTATGTAAATAGATAGATAGATACTACACACCCCTCTGGCTGAATTATATCAGCCAATTTCACATTAAGAAAATCCACAAAAAGCAGTAAAACTGTGAGAGGCAATTGAGCCAATGACTTTGAAAATGTTGTCTGTCCCTTCCTAAAAAAAAAAAAAATGCAAGTGGAGTTAAAGCCATGAACTTCCATTTAGCGCCGCTTACCACATTAAAAAAAAAAAGCACTGGGGCACCCTTTGTTGCCTGCCGCGAGTCAGATTGCTTTCCCCGAGACCGATGTAAAGTATTTTTGCAGGACAGCAGATTCTGAGAAATAGAGGGGTTCAGCAGCGGAGAGTAATTAGCACTCTCTAAAACTGGAGCTACAATGTAAACAGCTCGAGTCTTCACTGCACAAAGCAAACAAACAATCCCAGCTGAGAATTCCCTGGCAGGGCTCGAGCAAATACGGCCCTCGCTGCTGACTGCTGTTATTGCTATGGTTGCTTAATCTAAACAGACAGCAGCATGTAAAAATGTAAATATTTGATATTTGTTAATACAGGCCTAAGTTATTGCTCTAGCCGGCTGTTTTGGGTTTCATGCATAGGGAAGCCTATGTGCCACCCGCTCTTCATAGATTTCAGTAGAGGAGTATTTTTAAGAAGCCATTATCTAAACTGCTGATGTAATAAGGCACCGGTATATGAAATACACTTAATAACTCAACTTTAGTTATTTATTGTGAACGAGGGTGCATTCTCCTTGATTCCATTTCCCAGCGAAATATAAGTGGAGCTTTCATCATGAGTGCTTGAATTTATTGCAGGCAGACCAAGTGACATTAAGAAAGCCACACAATCCCTTCATTCAGGCTTTAATAAGGAAGCCAAGGAAAAATTATCCAAGCTGGTTTGCGGGTGACAGCACAAGAACTTTTTGGAGTCAGAAAGTTAGCACGGAGGCTCCCTGTCAGCCCATTAAAAAGCAAGGTTGGCATTCCCAGATATTGGAACCATGTGTGCGGAGGAATTTTTCTTCTGGTAAGACATTCCAAATATTGTCCCAGAGCCAAACACTTCGGTGTTAGACTAATTTAAGCAGTATGTTGGAATCAGCTCTCAGGACTTTGATCATATGGAGATCGTTTGTTACAAATTGAACTAACCCAGTCTCTATTTCTGGTGGATCAGAACTATGGATTTGTTGAATTAAATGCCTCATTTAATGCAGTTTGCACATGAAAAGAAAGCTGCACTCAGGAATCTGATAGTGAATTTTTCACCTAACCAACAGGTCTACTTTTTTATTACTTTTAAACCTAATCCATACTCAGTCCACACTGTTCTTAATAAGCCTGAGGCTGTTTGGAGAGAAGGTTTAAATCAGCTCGTATGTTATGGGGGGAAAGCATCACTGAATTATCAAACCGTGTAATACGGAACACATTTGAATCCAATTCAAGAAATAATTTTATGAAGAAAAATAAATTAGTCCTCGCTTGTTATTTACCATCCAAATAGCGCAGTCCTCTTTCACGACAGCAGCGGAGGGAAAGCTGAAAAATGATTTTGCAGACATACCATTTTCTCCCTGCCTCTCGTTGCTGTCCCCATTTTTGCAGCTGAACTATTGTGAGGGTTAAAAGTGCACAAAATAAAGCATTTCCACATATGGCTGCACTTTCTTTTCATTTCTTGAAGTTATAATGTCTTTAACTGTTGATAATGATATTATAAACTGTCATTTAGTGCATTTTGAGTATATTAAATACATGAAACAAAGATGTGTAGTTCCAGCTGGACCCTGATCAGAAACACTGAGATCTGATTCACGAGAACTGCAGATAGCTACGTGCAGGGCTTGCGAGGAGCACTGTGGAACAGGTAGTAGTTGCAATAGTAATAGAATAAAAGAATAAAATGAAAGAACTGGCCGTCAATTATTACTCCAGGAGTAGGACAAAACTGCAAAACGGGTACCCAAACGGTAATAAAAGAGTCATTGGCACGCTGCTACACAGTGGACTGATACATGACTTGAGTACATCACAATTCTCTGCCTTGGGGAACTCAGGGTTTACACCGTTTTCAACACATTTTCATCTGGAGTCTTGCGCAAAATAAAAACGGGAACACCAGCAATTCCCAGGAATCCTTCCTCTTGGTCCCATGGGAATCTACACAACAGAGCTTATTTTGAAGGAAATGGGAACACTGGTTTCTGCCCAGAAGCGGCAAAATGAATGTCTCCAAATTCACTGCTTTGAAAGGACCCTCTAGCTGAACTGAAAACCTCTGATGTATGAATATAATTATTGAATACATGTCTGACTATTTGACTGCTTTAGCAAAGAGCTAATATGCTTTGCTATATTATATAGCCTCAGCCCTTTGGTGCCGTTACAGGCATATCTGGCTGCCGCAGCTGGAAAAGGAACGAAACCGAAGGGTTAAAAGACAAAAAAAATCACTGTCCAGATATAAGTCCTGAGCAAGACCCTTCCAAATAATCAAGACCTTTATCGGGTCTTAGGGACAGGAACAGAAAATAGTGACTTGCAAATAACACGGAAATACCCCAGACTTGACCAAGGCAAGCTCAGTCCTCAGCTCATGCAGACCACAGTATTTCCACTGCGTTAACACAAGTGCTAAGGAAACTGGCCTGAGCCTATGCTGTCCTTCACCAGGCCAAGAAGAGATGACCATGAGATTGCCACAACTGATGCAGAACACGTCAGATGAGGGAAGCAATAAGAAAATCCGTCCTGCGCTCCAAATTCCAACCTGGGGGAGAGTAGGAAAGATCTCCCATGGATTGTTCCTTCTCTCTCTCATTGCATGCACAGAGCAGAGTTCATCCTTCGTAAAGAAAAGGGAAAATGTTCCTTTAAAAAAAAAAACAAAACAGTTATATGGCTGATTTATACACACACACACACATATATATATATTATTGGCAAATAAAGAAAGATCAGATCTTTAATGAAATCAGGATGGGTTTAGGAGGTGAACTTGAGCTGAACTCCCCAGATTTTCATGGGACTTCAATTAAAAGAGTTTCAGAGGAGTTGCTGAAAGCCAAGCACTTGCCATTGAAAGCTTAATTTAAAATGAGAAGCATTTTTACACCACATTTCCCAGTGAAATTCCAGCCCTGATCCTAATTATGTATTTTTTTCTTTTTCAGATAAGCCGTGTAGCAATGTACGTAAGTTCTATCCCCAGGTGTTAGGACCAGTGCACACGTAGTGGCTAAACTGACAGAAGAGCCCATCATTATAGCGCGGAAAATGAATCCACTCTAAAAGCAGTGGTGAAATTTCAGTCAGCTCTTGTTATCATGCACAATACGTAAGGATTTAGATGTCTGATAAATGCTATGACTAGCAAAAAATGTGGGTTGGGGGAAAGGAGTGAAATTTGCCTTCAGAAAACAAAACAGAACAAAATAATTAAAAATAAAGATGGTGGTTTAATTTCTGCTTACCGGCCTATTCTTACACAATCCTAGGAGTACCAGGTTAATACAAAGCCTCACTGTAGGGCCCTTTTGAATACCAGTGGAGACATGCAACTCAATCCCTGAGCATTGCTTTGAAAAGGTATCCCTCGCTTGATCAGATGCACTACGATTCAATCTGGGCATCAGCTTCTGGCCGTGGAAAGGGGACACTAAGAGCGTTTGAAGACTGACCGCAACTGGACAGTGGATCCCAGAGTATCAATGGCCCGAAAGCATTAAGGGAAATGATCTCATTTTAACCAGGTACTGGGAAATAAATTACTTTAGAAACTATTTAAATAAGTAATACTTTACTGTATATCGAAACATCATGGAACAGAAATTATTCTGAAACTGTTTGGGGGAGGTGCCTAAAGTAACAAAATCCAGCACTGTATCAAGGACACAGTTACCAAGACAAACTGTATGTGCCATGGGGTTGAACCTCTCCCTCTGCCCAAGTTATCTGCAATGCAATTGAACGATAACAGAGAAGCAAATTATAGCTGAGCTTTTGGTGCTGTCACGTAAGGAGCAAGCGCCGTAGTTTCATGGTCTAACATGCAAATGCCAACAATAAATAGACTGAAAGACCTCGTTCCAATTAAAACATTACTTTCTCATATTCCTTCTAGTTTTCATTTTACTCTGATGATTTCTTCTGTCCTCACTGAAGACCAAAGACTTTTAACTCACGTAAGAAAAGGTAAAAACAAATTATCTTCAAAGGCTCCCCAGTCTCCTTCCCTTCCTGGATGCTTTGTGAGGAGCCTCAAGAGCAGGTCTTCCTCCTTTCACCCTTGTGGGAGATGAACCATGTCCTAGTACCTTCTCTGACCTCATTGCATTCAACAGCTGTGGGGAGTAAACTCCAAAACTGTGCATCTTTGTAGTCCAAGGGATGAACTGAAAGTTCAGATCGCCAAACACGGATGCTAGTAAAGTTAGTGTGCTGGATTCTCTCTTATGGGGCTGAAATATGATCTTAAAATTGTCTGAATACTCAGAATATTCAACTTTCTCATTGTTCATCCCCCCCTGAGATCCTCCTCATTTATTCCAGACGATTGGATCCTGCCCTGTCGAAATTTCACAGTGTGAGAGCATCAGGGGGCGGCCAGCCATTTCCAGGTCAGTATCGTGTGACCTGGTTGGTGATTAATGAGAAGCTCCCACCAGAGCCTAGGACTGAAAGGCGTCCTGCTAATGTTCATAGCCGTCTGTGCACGACCAGCTATCCAGCAGGAGAAACACGGAGAGGGTCTGGAGAGGGGTATGGCTGCAGCTTTGCTGGGTTGACCAGAGCACTTGGTTGACGCTGGATGGATGTCTACTGATGGAGCAGTAGACAGTGCGGTGTGGACAGACAGCATCTGATCTCACATACAGGCTGCCTAACCACAGTTTTTATATCTGCAGAGTAGTGGTACACCCAATCAGATCTCTGTACAGTGTGCTCGTGAGATTCAGGGTTGGTACAAGAGGCCCCACCACTGGGATTGACATACCATTGAACCATGTGCCAGGACAAGTGTTTAATATAGAAACAGATAACCTGGTACGAGTTAGAGGAAACAGCTTGTGAGTTAGTGCCTCCCCCGCAGTCTGCTGCACAGACCTGAGCTGACACCAGCTAAACCAGCCTGCTCCCAAGATGTCCAGGATTTCACAGATAACGAGAACCTTCCAATTGATGTTTTCAGCCTGCTACAACCCAGCGAGGGGAAAATCAAAGCGGATTTCTCTCTCTGCTCATACCCTCCATTTGCACCATTTGCTATTTTACAAAGAGACAGATGCTATTTAAAATGCCAGATCCATTAAATCTTTTGTTTTCTCTAAATAATGAAGAAAATGGTTGCTTACAGTTTTATAGGAAGCCATCAGTCTTTCCCAAAGCGACTTACTGTACTGAAGAAAATAAACATTGCTGTGTATGTAAAGCAGAGCAGAAAGGCTGCAGTCATGGGCAAAGCACTGCTTTCTTTAGCAGTAGCAACATATTAGAGACAAATGTAGTCCACTGAAAGTGACATAAATAAGTGGATTTTCCATCTGAAACATTGTTTTTAGCAAGAGAAGCTTTTAATCCCCTTAAGTTCATTTCTAATCTGCCTTGGAAGTGCTTGTCTAAAGAATATTACATTGATATAAAGGATTTAATTTATTAAAACTAAACAGCAGCCAGCATACTACTAAAGAATATCTTGTATGCAGTACTCTCCCAAATGAATAAAGCTGCTACAGGTAGAAAAAAAAAATGCAAACACTTGGCACAGCATTCATTAAAAATTCACACATTATGTTCCTGCGCTCTCCTGCTCGCTGTGCTTTTCCCAATAAAGCAAACACTTTAGAATTCATAATACCTCTTTATCCCATGTGCACAAGTGACCTCCTCTCCTTTATGCACCTAGCAAATGAACAAGTACAAAAGGGAATAGAGTAAGCAGAAAACTAAACATGCCCTCTCCTCCCCAAGAGCATAAAGAGAGGGCGAGCAGAGGTTCTCTGAAGGGTTTAGGGCAGCCTTTACCAAGATGCCAATGCTCTCGCTACCCACCAGTTTTGGCCAGGGCACGCTGTGTAGACAGCATCAATTATACAGTTCGTCAGTCAATTAATTGTAAGGGATCTTTCTTAAAACAGCAGTTGAAGGAAACAAAAGCTGCCTTCAACCTACATTTATATCACTCGTTAGCCAAGTTTGGCAGACTACTTAATAAGCAGCAAGAAGCCAACCACCAAATGACAAAATGGCCTCCTTGTCTCTTCCCGAGGATATGGCAATTCCTCCATGGTTCTAGCAGTCCACCTTGAGACATCATGAGACATCTCCCTGGTTTCTCCTTGAGTGCTTTCAGTATGTAAGGTGGTGTCCAAACGCACTCATTTCAAACAAGGCCCCAGAGATCTTTTACTCCTACACCTCAATCACGGACAAGACTTGCAGAAATTTTGTGAAAATGAGTAACCGACTGTCTTAAGGGAAGATTTAGTCCACAAGGAACAACCTACACATTCAAAAATGTAGTTATGTATAAGGCCTCCTTCCTGAACTGTGCGGTTCAATACGGTATGGATTTTCAGGCTTTTTTCCCTGTCTCTTGCCAAAAGAGACATTATTTATGGAGAAAATTCTGCTCTGCTATGGCGCAGCATACGCGTTGTGACTCATCTTACATTACACCCATTGATTTCTTCTGAAGTCACAACGGAAGCATACTGTTGCAAATGAGATCAGTATTTGGTCACATATTGTTATCACACTGGATCTTAGATGAAATTATACATGACATAGTTGCCGTTCATTTTAATAATGGCCAGCAGCCATGCTGCCTCCATTTCGAGCCCACATACCTTAAGTCGAATAGGGTCAAGATTGGTCAGCGCTGGAACGTCTCCAAAGAAAACCACGAGGCAGGCGGAGGTATTATTCAGGGATTAAGATTTTAAACCTGCAGAGAAACGTGTTCATGAAGAGTCAGTGCATTAATAAGTGCTTTTTGCGAGGCAGTCTTGGATCGTTGCTGATGCTGACTAAACACCACCTAACCAGTCTGACCAAAAAAAAGAGTCAGCAAGCGATGCTGGCTCTTGCCCTACTGCACAATACCAAAGTAAAGCTATTCCCATGCTATTACATACACACAGTCATGGCAGTTCTAGCAGTATTGGCACATGGTCGTGTGAGTAGAAGGAGGATTGGCTTTCCCGAGCTCTTGCAAAAGAAAAAGCGTCCATGAAACTGAGGGTCTTTCATGGGAAAACATTTTTCTCTGGGTGTTATATAGGTGCACATTTTCACACAATAAGCAAGGGCAATGACAAAAAAAAAACTCTTCTTTAAGGAAAAAATCAATCAGCACAAACAGAAAAGGCTTCTGTCTAATAGGAAATCCCTCTTCTTCCCTGCATTCTTCCCACCATTTTAGATGGTGCTGTAGCACAGTCAAGTGGTACCTACCGACATTCTTATTTTGGGTAAAAGCCCATGAAAATATTAAAGCATGAACAAGTCATCAAGTCAGTTTATGAATCAATATACAGATTTCCTCCATGCCCATAGCTGATTTCCATAACCATGAGCGTGCTGAAATCCTGTCTAGATGCCAAATCAATTTTTCTTATATATGAACATCACAGCTACTTGAGAAAGGGAATCTGTGCCAAAAACCTCATGCTCTTAACTAATTATTTCTGTGACTCCCTCCTTGCAGAGCACAATGACTGCCACATAAATACACACAACAGTTACTAGGAACAGGCACACTTCCCACCGGTTCAGCCTGAGTGCAGCAGCATCCCTGACAGGCTCATCCTCCCAAACTGTGCGGCCAGCCTTTATCACAAGGAATAGTTCTGCTTTTTCCCAGGACTTTTTTGCTGTGAAGAACTCAAGCACTTATCGTCTCAGGCAGGGGAGGCAGGAGGGTACGGAAATTCGCAGCTCTCTGTAGAAGCATCCTGCAGAGAGAACTGTTGTCTGGCATTTGCTACTGGTCTTGCCCAGTGTCATTGTGCCTCCCATGTGTGTGTGTGTGTGTGTGTGTCCCCGCGTAACATCCAGAGACATATATCTCCTCAAAGCTGAAAAACCTCTTAGATCTCCTCCTTGACCCAAATGTATCGATAGAATTAATTTGCACTTAGTTTGTCCTGAAGATTTTAGCACCTATCGTGCCTGGATTATGGGAGGGAAGCAACAGCGCTGCTGGGAAACTCTGCTGTAATCCCTTTGCCACGCAGCCTCCCCCTTGGGCAGGGGCGGGCTGCTGACGGGATACCTCGGCAGTCACAGCAGCCGAGCTGCTCCGTGAATTCGTTGCAGGGTCTCCCTCTCACCCAGTCCGAAGCTCCTGTCTGTGGCAGTGACATGAGCACAATACTCCCCATAAATAATTTCCAAGTAGAGGTACTCGTTATTAATGCAGACAGTTCTGAAAGTAAAAGCCAACAGCATTTGGCAGCAAGAACTCTTAATGAGAGCATCATTAGGGAATTCAGACTGCAAACCGCGCGGCGATTTGCAGGGCATTTCCTTGCATGGCGTCTTGGAGCAGACGTTGTGCAAGTACCACTGATGTGGAGCAGGCGAAAAGTGGGGTAAAAGTACCAAACCACCACAGATGACCATGTAGAGAGGAAGACAAGAGGTTGTCAGGACAGCAGAGCCCGAGGAGACGTGGGCTGGTAATGGCAGACTGAAAACATGCTGATGTAATGAACTGCCATTGCAGGACAGGGATGGCAGCGGGCGAGGCGATGGGTAGTTCTTGGTTTCAGCTTCCAGACATTGTTGGGCTTTCTGGACTTCAGGCAACATCATGCTTCTGCATGTGTGCGTGTGTGTGTGTGTGTGTGTGTGTAGGCATGAGTAACAACATCTAGGCTAACCCTTGAATCAGCAGTGACTCCTGTGGGATGCCCTCCATATTTCTTCATATTTCTTTGTATTTCAACAGTTTCCAACCATCTGAAAAAAGAGAAACAGAAGTTCTAAACAGGAAACAATAAATTATATTATTATAATAAATAGGTAATATAATAAATAAAATGAGATAATAATTTTAGGTAATACATTCATTGGTTTAATTAGTGAATAAAATGTGTAATATAATAAATTAAAATTATAATACATAAATTCTAAATAATGGTATGTAAAAAACTGTCCTAAAACAAAGGAGGTAAGGAAGGCAGGAGCCCTTCTGAGAGGGCAGGAGCAAATCACGTCTCAAACCGTTCCGCCTCCTCAGCAGGCCCTGTGGAAGCATGTAAAACAGGCAGTTAAATTGACCCATCTGTAAAATTAAGGTTTTGAAGGGAAAAGGGAGTCTGTTCAAAAAATACTACTCTTGGCTTTCAAAGGTGGCTTCTGACATTGAAAAATAAAACGGCTGCAGAAAAGGGAAAAAAAAATCCCTCCCTTGTGTTGTACATTAATATATACTTTTGTTGAACACAGTGCTGGCCCCCGCAATCCCGCCGCCCGCAGCCTGAGCTCTTGGCTACCCTTCCCCATGCACTTCACTTGAGAAAGAATACATTTTCATCATTGCAAGCACTAGCAGTAACAAGAAAAGGAAATGTCCTACTCAAATGTCTCCCAAATTACCACATACATAAGTTACAAATTAAATATATTATGCAAAAATCTGAATCACTCATATAATGCAAGCGGACAGAATGCGTTCCAGGCTGCTTGGTAGGATGCTGATTATCTGCAGGACGTCTGAGGGAAAACTTGCTTCCCTCGTTTTTAAGTCCTGGGGAACGCTGTGCAGCGTCCCTCGCCAATGCATTCACAGGAGAAGTGTCGCCCAGCCGAGGCTGACACCGGGTGGTGTATTCAGTGCCAGAGTTGGGACCCGAATCCAGGTCCCTTGAAAGCTAGCACCTGAGAGCAACCTGCCCCCAGGCACCGAGCCAAGGCTGTGCCACGGCCATGCAAGGAGGCGCTGGGTATCGGAGCACTAATTCTGGCTCTCCAGGGGTTTGGACCAGCACCCGGGACAAACGCTGGTACCCGAAGCACCGGTCACAGCTCTGAGGACTGGCTGGCCCTTGTCTGACAACATTTCAACAGGCGCTCTCAGGGTCTCTCCTAATTTATAGTGACATTTCACTTCACTTACAGCAAAGTTTCCGGGCAGTGCGGCTCTGTCCCCTGCGCTAATCCCCCGGCGCGCGCAGGGCATGCTGCCAGCCAGGTGCTAAATGCCGGGCCCAGGGGATTACGGCTCTCCCTCCCTGCCCTGCCCCAGCCGAGCCCAGGTGCAGGAAATGCCACCGCCATCGCACACCACAAGGCACAGCTTCTGCAAATTCCTGCTGGGACGAGAACAGGAAAAGTGGTTTTTGGCTAGTGCTCTCTGCAGTGATGAGGCTGAGCCCTTCCCAGAGGGAAGCTGTCCATGTTCCCTGGCAGGGCGAGCAGTCCAGGACACCACTGGGGGACAAAAGGCAGCCAAGTGCTCGCTAAAAAAAAATTTGTGATTACTGCAAAAGTCATAACACTGGAGGACTGCAATGCTGCAAGCAGTATGCATCTTACCCCGCTGAGATCTTTTTAAAGCCTCTGTTTCAGACAAAGCACATATGGTCCCAAGCTCCGTACTAGTACATCACCCCATGGCACCTCTGGGAAGGAAATAATCGAGTAGTTGTTTCCAACACACAGGCAGTGCCATTTGGTAACATCATCTTGCCATTAGCAAAAATAATCAAAATACCTAAGGAGAAATAAAAGCTACAGACAGGACAAAGCGTGCCCACGTAACAAATCCATAGCTTTTCTAGGCACTTGGCGCACCAGTATCCTAATTCTATTACAGCCTAATGGCTAATTCTTGATCTAATGGTTAACGCTAATGACAGCAACAGTTACTTCTTCATGATTTAAAACTTGGGGAGAAAAATATCCACCCTATGCTTCTTGTTTGTGGATGTTTGGTTTTGGCCTTGGAGCTGTAAAGCTAAAACGCTTACTATGACTCAGAACTTACCATATTCTACCTCTGTCCCCTAGTTTATATAAAGAGATCCTAACCTCCTTTGGCACCATAAATAACCATGCCTCTACAGCGGCAGAGCCAGGCACAACGGAGAAAAATCATCAAAATTGCTAACCAAACAAGCAGAAGGAGTTATTAAAGAGCGCTTAAGCTCCCACATGTTTATTTTCAATGGTTTCCACTGCGAGTGCTGCGTTGGCTCTCCCAAAGAGCCAGAACACTGATTGTGCTCTCATTAAACAATGCCCTGTCATCAAGCTGAGACACTGGACAAAATGTATGATTATTAATACCTTCAATGTAATTGTAGATGACAAGAAAAAAGGGGAGACGGCATCAGTGGAACGACTTTGCTCACAAGGAGAGAGAACAAATAAGTATGATAGCAGAAGTTATAACTGTTTCTAATTCAACTAAGATGTAATTATTTTTGTTTTCCCAGTAGCACCCACTGGGTTCCACCAGCAATTCAGGTACTATATAAATTCACTGTTTAATCAGTAAGGTTGGAATTCTAATAAATAAATAAAGGCTGCAGTGTTTTTATTAAATACAAAATTAATTAGCCTTTACTTCATCAACAAAATCAGGTTTAACTTCATCAAAATGACAAACCTTTAGTCAGAGCCTGGCTGACAACCTGGTGACCCAGCTCCAACGTACAGTTTCTGTCCACGTCTTGTGAAAGCATAGTTAAGTCTTTGGCTGTCTTTGTGGCTGGAAGAGGCAGGCGCACCCACAGCAGGTGATGTGTTGATGACCAGGAGAACGGGTTTCAGCTGAGAGGAGAAGGAAATGGCTTGATAAAGAGGCGTTGGAGACACCATGTGTAAAGTGAGGCAAAGTTATGGACTTTGAAGGAGAAGGGGGAAATGTATCAACAATCCCCTATTTCTTATGCTGTCTACAGCGAAGAGTGAGAGGCTGAGGAATCATTTACAAAGCTTGTGTGACTTACTGGACTGCTGAGCTCAGGATGAGGTGACTTGTGTGTCTGGGAAAAGACACTCCTGAGCCCCAGGAAAGGCATCGGGTGAGTTGGGGAGATGGCAGGGGAGCAGGGCTATGGCAGGACTGTGATAAGTGAATTACAAGACAGGAGTGGGAGCTCCAGGAACACGTGAGGGTCTGCAGCTATGGAACCTTCCTTCCCCAAGAATTGATACCAGATGACTCAGCAGTACAAACCTGATACAGATCACACTATGGACATGTGACTGCTTCTACCAAATTAGATACAGCACATGATGCGAGCTTGTGCCAGCTTCACTCAGGCTGTTGAAAGACAGACAATAAGGATGAATATTCTTAAAGACAGTGTGGAGCAGTCAACCACCACCTATTCAAACAGAGATCTTCTCCCCGAGGCTTAACCCCTCCAAAATGGTGAACAAGCTTAAACCTGTGACGTTAGGATACACTGGATCAGTGTTTTGCATCACAGAGCTATGATGTTTTCCACTCAGTAGCTGGAAACTTAAAGCCAAATGAGCTGTGTCACCAACAGCAGTCAGCGCCGCACCACGTGCAGGCAGAAGAGGACACCTCACAGCAGAGGGGCTCTGCTCTAGCAGCTAGGAAAAGAAAAAAAGGGGGCTGATTTCTAGCTGAGACCCAGAACAGCAGATGGTGTTGCAAAGTCTGAATGTCTCGTGGGCCTGCTGTAGAAAAATAGGTCTAAAACTCAGACTCTACTGTCCAGCATCCCTGGAACTCTGATTTGCAAGACTCCGAAGAAAATCAAAACACCACCACAAAAAAAAACACCCGGCAACTCAGACCCCAAACCCAAACCTTCTGGTTAGTTCATTCAAGGCAATTTTTCATTCTGCTTATCACTGCCACCAACATTTTGCTTAGTCTTGAAGCAAACGTTGTCATTCCACAGTCAGATGTTTTTACATGTACATCCATCATCGCCTGATATATGCTGACCTTAGTTAAAACTTATGTTTTCTAAATTGTACTTTTATGTTGAGCAAGCCCTTAGGCTATGCTGTTAAAAGTTTACATTGAAAAATCATTTATAATTGGTTTGTTTGAGTTATGCCTGTTGCAAAGCCATCAAAAAGGGCAGTATTAATTAGCGATGGCTTACATATAGTCTAGACAATAAAAAAGAAAATCATTTTACCTTTTAAAAAAGCTTTCAGTATTTTACCAGTTCTAACAAATGATACTGATATAAATTACATTTAAGAAAAAAAAATTGCAGGATGATTTACAACAAAGCTGCTCCATTTGAATAATTTATTTTTCCTCAAAGTATTTTCATGATATACACACATTGCTCAAATAAAAATATGTTTATTGTGAAACTGAGACAGCCAACAAAAAAATCTTAATTAATTCCATTTGCTGTGCAATAGCTTGGCTGGAGGATTAAACAATAAATTTCAGCTTATTGCATAATGTCCTAAGTTTCACTATAAAAGATTTGTTTTCATTTCGGGTATGTAATGATGAAAATTGTACAGAATCTTTAAATAGTGTGCACAACAAAAAACTTTCCCGAGATCTAGCAAACCCTTAGCTGCACATATCGTTTCAGCAAAATTAAGGAGGCCGTTCATATGGGTTAGACACTCAGGACTGAGCCTTTATTTCCAAACAACCCCTCTAAGTGTCTGACATAACTTTGTGAAGTCTTGTTAAACATGTATTAAGGAATCATTGGAGTTGATTTTACCTACTCACAATGTCACTGCAAAGAGACATAGGAGTTTTGGATCATGACATTTTGCAGCAGATGATGTTATTTTAGTTCGTAATTGGTGGAAACAAAGCCACAAAAGAGTAATAGCGTCTGGTTAATGCCAAGAAAAATATAATAGCAGTCAAAGACTTTATCTTACGTCTACCTTCATTTGGAAACAGATTGCTTCGTCATCCTTGAGGAGATTGACAACAGATCACAATTTCTGTATCGGTTTGGAACATAGCTTGCTTTCTGCCCAGGACCACATGTGTTGCAGTTTATCCTACTGTCACCTGATACGCCGGAGGTCAGCATGGCGGGGGTGAGGAGGAAGAACTGACAATACAAAAATGACTGCAAGCAAAAGGCATTCTTCGGGGCTGATTCTGATCTCAGAGCAACCAAAGATCAGCGTGTATTTAAACAGATAGGGTTACTTTAAATAAATGTACAGTAGCAAAAATTCCAGGAAACCCTAAGGCAAACTGGAAAAAAATAATCTGCTCGGTTTCCTTGTAGTTCTTTCCTATTTTGTATTGGAAAAAAATAAATTCGGGGTTTTTTTTCCTAACACACAGAACAGCAGAAATGAGGGAAAGAGGGAGGACTAACACGCTTCTACCCCAGGGCTTTGCTCAGCCTGAAGACAATCACTAACTCAAAAGACATTCCCTTCTTTCATCTCTCCCATTTTTCACTGACAAGGGCAACAAACTGTAGGCAAACAAGGACAAGAAATCTAAAGCTCCATCCTTCAGCTGTTTCTTGATCCCTTTCCTATTCTTGCCTCCCATCTTCTGTTCTTCTTTTACAGACCCGTCCTTTCCCAACAGCTCCAGGCACACATTTTTGAAGTAAATGAAGCTGACTGAGATCTTGCTGACCCAGGTTAAATACAGATTCATGTCATGGAAGCCAGAGGAATCGTATCAATATCAAACCGGTGTGAGCAAAAGTAGAATCAGACCCAGTGGTATAAAGGTATGGAAACATATATGTCCCAGTTGCCTTTTATTCACATCAGTTCAACATTAATGAGGTGCCATTGGCTTCGGTGGAATGGTTCATGACTTACAGAAGCAGAAGTAATCGGAGATGCCAAGGGTGCATGTGTTGTTTGGCACCACTCTCCCCGTGCGGTGCGGGAGCAGGAACGCTGGGAATGCCTTTCCCTGCCTGACCCTGCCCCGAGCCCTCTCCCCTGCTCCCGGCTGAGTTTACTCTTGCCCACCTGCTCCTGCACGTGTGGTTGGTGTCAGGCACGGCCATGGAAGGTTCTCTCCATCCTTTGGGACCGTGTTCTTTGGTACACGGCCGAGGTGCAGTGGACTGGCTCCGTGGCACAACCCCTGTCTCCACGCACAGCATATTTCCCCATGAGTCAGTCTCAAGTTCCTATTTGTACCTGGTCTCACTGCCAGGTTAAAGAGCAGTTACCACAGGCAGAGGGAAAGAAATATTTTACAGGTTTGTAATTCATTAAAGCGCTGGACACGTTCCAATATGAGTCTACTCTCGGGTAGGAAAGAAGGGAGACATGTTCAGACTGTGGTCTACAGCAACACACCTGTAGAATTTGGGAGCATTTCTACTGATTGAAACTCTGTCTTCTGGGTGTTCTGCCTGTGCCAAGAGACTCAAGCACATAAATCCAACGTACTGTCCTTTTGCTTGCATGATTCAGCCTTGTGCCATTTCAAGTTTTAACGGTAGATTTTAAGTGGGTCATTTCAACTGTGCCCTATAAGACAAACACTCGTGAAACAAAAAAATTCCACCATAGCACAAACAACAAAATTACCTTAGATCCTCTCGGGTGTGGTTCTTTGGTGCCTTATATTTAAGGGGTTTCTATGCATGTGAAGGAAAACACTTCAAGGATCCTTCTAATACTATTCTAGTCACACATTTACCTAGCTGGAGAAAAGAGTTCTTGTCTTTTCTCTTTTAGAAAACTTGTAAAATATAATTTACGAGACTTCAGAGCCTTTAGCCAAGATCCAGAAATCAGTACATATCTTTGTATTAATCAGAAACCAAAAGTTTAAGCAGAAGTCAGGAAAATTGTGTCCTATGACAAAACTGATGACCGCCTAGTAGGATCTGGCAGGTACAGCATTGGCCTTCAGCTGTCAACCTCAGTCTTCTATTACTTTCCATAACACCTCTAGTCAAGGTCTTTCATGATACAAATAAAAAATATTTTTTTTAAATTCACAGAAAGCTTTACGTTCTTCCTATTTTCAAGAGGAGGCAACATATGTGTGACATCAGACAGAAACTTTAAAAAAATCCAATGTGCAAAATATCATGCAGATTCATAATTCTGTTCTGATTTTCCTTCTAATAATTTGCCTGCTACCGTCAAAATATTCCTCCAGTCCATCCAGTGTCAATGTGTACATACTTATCCAGTGATCTGTAGGACTTATCACCAATAATTCTACTCAGCAGCATATGTGTTTTTCAGAATAATAGCCAAATTACTATCCTATAAGATAGAAAGTTTGAGGCTAAAGTAAGGGGGAAGAAAAAACATGAATTGAAAAATAGTGTCTCTTGCCCTGCCCAGGCTGTAGCTAATGCACAGAGAGTGGAAATAAGTCTCCCAGGAATATGTCAAACCAAGCAACATAAATGCAGCCTGAATGCACAAAGAGTCAGCAGCAGTGCTGCCAACCTCAAATAGTCACAAGTCAGAAACGATGCCCTAGAAAACCAGGACGTGTTAAAGCTCAATGAATGTAAAGGTTCGTTTTATTTGTTTGTGAAGTTTGCATTTCAAATTCGTGCTTAGAAGCTTTTTTCTACCCCTACGAAGCCTAAAAACTTTTAGTCATAGCTAAGCTTCTCATATGACCTGAGGAGCTGTGAAGTTTGTAGAAAACAAACAGGCAAACTCGACAGTTCTGCAAGGCAAAACTAAACAGGACATGAAAGCCATGCCGTGGCTGGAAGTGCCCTGTAGACCTGGAGAGAAATGACCCCGACAGTACAGAGTGCCAGCCCTGGCCTGGCTGCGTAAAATCACGCTCCCGGCATGCAATCCCGGGACAGTTGGTGCTTTTCGGTCCTGGCCTCTAGGCAACGCTTCCCCTTCTGGTTCAGAAAATCTGGACAAGTTTCTTCTGGGTAAATACAGGCCAGGCAAGCACATTCTGCTTGGGGGGAGGGCATCTCTGAATAAACATGCCCCGTCTATAACTTTACCTGGGGTGAATTGTGTGTTGGTTTCCTTACCAACACTACCAGCACCACAAAAAGAAAAGCAACACACCTTTAACTTGTGCAATAGAATCTGCAGAGCAGCCAGAACGTTAGGATTAACAGCCTTGGTCTCTCTGCCTTTCATTTAAAATCAAAAATGCCTTTTTTTTTTTTTAATGCATATCACTATATGTAGTTCCTTTGAACAAGTTTCAGGAACCAGCGCTGTTTATTACAGTTCCTTTCCCGAAGAGAGCCAGGAAGCAACAGAAACTTGCTTCAGAAAGCTAGCCAGGTCAGCCACCAGCCTTCGGAGACATGTATTGGATGTTTTAAAATCACCGGGACAAACTTTTTTCTTCACTGGTACAGCATCTTTGATTTCACAGGGGTCACAGTGCTGCAATGAGTGAAATTTTCCTCCGCTACAAAATCACAGCAGCTATTACTGGCCTGTAGTAGTTTACTCAAACCCCTTAAACCAGCAGACCTGTTTTTTATTGAGAGAGGAAATGTCAGTCGAGATGCCAGTGTTATTCCATTTCTTTTGGAAAAAAAAAAGGGGTTGGTGATCTCTAAGTGCAGTGTTCTAAAGTAGCACAGAAGCGAGCGCATTGGGAAATCAGAGCGTAAGACATGAAAATGGAAAGGAAAGTTAACTTGTGCGATTTCGAAAATGCACCTCAATGCTTGTGGATCTCCCCCCAACATAAATTTTATCCTGCTGTCTTAAGGACTTTATTAACAATTTAATGAAAAAGAAGAGAAAAACGAAAGGCATACGCTCTTTCTGAGAATGACAGTCATACTCGCCTTGTGGCAGCAACCGCATCAGCTGAACAGGGCTGACTCACAGATGGAACCAGGTGGAGGGACTGGAGGGCATTAGCACTGGCTGAGACCAGCGTGGCCAGCAAGCCCAGTCAGGACTTCTCTCTTATTTCCAGAGCTGCCACTAGAAGAAACTTTTCCCCCGGGGCCATCCAGGCAGGGCACGGGGTCCCCTGAGAGGCTGTGAAGTCCCCATTTGTGGAGGTTTCGGGATATTCAGTCCTTCCCGTTGCCAGATCAAGGCAAGGCAGGCAAGGCAGCAGGTCTCTCAGCAGCTCCCAGCAGCAGATAGACAGTAGATAAACAGATATATAGCTATAAAGAGTGACACAAATTTTATTTTCTACTTTAGGAGCCAGTGTAAGTGGCTCACTGGCCAGTAGAGTTATGCAATAACTGACATCCTTTTAAGTTGGAAATTACACAGATGGCATAACCACAAACATAAACATGTTCCTATCATTATTGAAAATAAGCTTTGCTTTCAATTAAGCAGTTGTTAAAAGTATGCCTCTTTTTAAAGAATTGGCTTATGATATGGGATATTTCTTCCTTGGCATTTTTAGTACATAGGAGCTTAAATTTAGGTTACAATACAACCAGCCTGACCTTTTCCCAGAGCTTCAAACCCCAGGCAATTTCCATGGCACTCAGAGGTTGCCCAGTGCTTTTGAAAACTAGACCACTTCTTTGAAATTTTAAGAACCTAACTTCCAGGTTCCAGTCCTGACAATCCTGGACTAATAAGTTTCAGAAAACAGTAGTTTTCCTTAGTTAAATACAGACAGTTATAGGCAAACCTTACTGGAGTCAGATATAGAGTCAAAAGTTTGAACTGCTTTGTGTCAGTAATACTTCAACAAACTGTATAGGCTAGAAGCACCAGCTATCAGGAGGAGTTTTAAAAAACACAGATCATCTGTTTTTCCATCTCTCCAAGTGGAATTCTGAAATGTCATCAGTTTAAGGTTTCAGATGAGAAGATATTTTTATCCATTTAAGAAAAAAAAATCCATTTCCCATGCATTAGATTCATGCGAAACTCTAATGTTAGAGGATATGTCCATTCTGCTCACGGATATAAATTGTACCCTGACAATCCCAGTGATGGGATTGGAAGTGGGTTGAGCACCACAGCATCTCATAAGACGGTCTGGCTCCTCAGTGCTATTCCTGCAGATAAGATATAATGTGTGCTTCCCTCAGGCACCAAAGGCAATGTACCAGTGCAATAATCTTCTGAGTATCTCAACATTTACAAATAATTGTAAAGACCTGCTAATATGGTTTAGTTCAGCAACCCTTCACAGTGCTGAGTGCTGACAGAAATGTCAACTAAGAGGGTATTAAACAGCCTTAAGGATGTCTTGAAGGAGAACGTTTGTGAAGCGGTTATTCTCAGGAACAAGTACTGAGGAGTATGTTGAACATTTCGTAGCTGTGGCCTATCCAGCCCCATGTTTTGTCCATAGACCGTACAAAAGCCAATGCTTTGCAGTTTTGTAAAACTCCCGAACAAAGTACAACGGTGAAGTTACAGCACGGTCATGGATGTGTTGTTTGTTCACTCATGTTCAAATTCTGTTTCTAAACTGATATTTAGGTTGAATAATGGAAGTGTCAGTGAAATTGGGGTGTATATATCTGAACAAAGTGACTTTTCATATTTTCTTAACCACTCATTCATGCCTTCTGAATACTTCTACAGATACAACCCTGACTAAATAGCTCATCTGAAGGTATTAATAATGAAGAAATATGTTACACTTCTGCAGTATTCTTCCTGTTCCTATCCTCCATAAATAACACATATTTTCTCTTGTAGCCACAAAATTAGTTGAACTAACACTTATAAGATGAAACAAGTCGAGGCACGGGTATATTTAAATGTATTTAATCACAGGGGTAGAGAAAGAACAAGGCAAAATTTCATCAGCATTAATAAAAATAGACTTTCTGATACACTGAGCGAGCAGTGGTTCTTGAGCTCCAAGCTACACTGCCTCATGTCTGCACCTAACTGCTGGCTCTCAGCAGTCACATGCAAAGCAGGTGGCAGTGACCTTCATTAATAGGGTTTTTTTTGAAAGTTTAAAGGGGTTAAAGAGTCCTATAGGACAAATTAAGGTGTTTGATAGAAGTATTTAGAATAACAGTTGATAGAAGTATGTAGAAGAGGGAAGACTGTTTTCACCAATGGAACGACAAGTGACGTTGAAGCCAGAAGTGTTGAGGTTTGCAGAAAAACAGAAAAAAAAATAATCCAGATATATTGACTCAGATGCCCTCTGTATGAATTGCACTGAAATAGATGATGTCAAGTGATTGAGGGAATAAAATTTCTGGTGTCAGCTGAGCCAACGTTTTGTCCCAACTCCCTCGTGTCAAAGGCAGGGTGTGCTGTGCCTCCTGATGCCTCCAGCAGTGCTCTGGATTTCCACCTCTCTCACCACGCTGAGCTGCACAGCAGGAAGAAGTTATCTGGTACCAATTCCTGCCAGTGAAATGCTCGGGAAAGCATTCCAGAGCTGGTGCCCACAGAGTCACCATGAAGGCCTGGAATTCCCTGCCAGACATCAAGAGGTACTCAAGATCATGCCTCACGCTGTGGAGTTGTGACCACCTGTGGCAACACTCCCAAGACATCTCAGCAGAGAAGCAGTTGTAATTTTTGCACAAATTTAAAGCTTCCATTTATTTTACTTTTGAAGTTGGATAGGAGTTAGAGCAGTAAATAATTGTGACCTTTCTGGTTTGCTACAGATTTCTTTTAGCTGAGTCTGCCTCTGCTTCAACTATCCCATGCATTAAATGGTGTTACCATTAATTCAATCCTTCTTAAAAATAAATCTGTAAAAACTGTTAAACATTCAAACAACAAATTCAACATTTAAGTACCAGAGAGAGATGGCAGGCTCATATATTGCTTAAAAGAAACCTGAAAAAAGCCATGGCTTTCAGGGTTTTTTTCTAATTGTGACTGAGAATGCATTCATCGTCTATAAAAGTGTCACTTTATATCCTTTTATTAAATTTATCAGACTTTTTCATATAGTGCATATTTCTGAGAAAAATGCATGCCTACAACAACAAACGAGAGTCAACTAAGAGACAGCGGCCCATATTTTATTCTTCTGGAAGTGGAAAATCCAAGCACATAAATCAAAGTGACCCTAAAGCAGTGACCAGCATGCCCTGAGCAGATCAACAGTGGTTTCATTGACCTCCAGACTCATACAGGGTCATATTTTCACACAGATGAACTGGTCTTGAACTGCTTTGCCATTGCTTTGTACACAAAGAGACCCTAGCTGAAATGTGTCTCTGCTTTCTGTTAGGGTAACCTAGATTGCTTCCCAAAACAAAAAAAAATCAAACCCACATACCATTTTAGAAAGTGTTTTTCTGTCCTGCCATTTTTCTGGATCCCTTTCTTCTAGTCTTCATTTTCATAAATACCTTTGTATGAATTTGCAGTTGATATCCATATTTAAAAACAAAACAAAGACAACCACCACCACCACCCCCCAAAAAAAAGAACAAACCCAACCCTCAGTATTTCTTGATAAAGCTTACTCTTTGTTTCTGAAGATTTTTCCAGGGCACTTTTTCATGCTCGTGAGACTCAGACTATTCGGTAAGCGCACAAACTCTGGGCTGTTCATTTGAAAGCTGTAGGCTTTCCTTCTAATAGACGTATGCTCATGTGTCCCTTATATTACAGTAGTATTTCACAAACGTTAATGTGATCAACCTTGCAGTTTTCCTGCTTGGCGGGAGGGAGCATTGAGGCACTGACTATAAACACGAGGTTCAGCCCTCTGCTGAAGGACACCGCAAAGCCTACGTGCCATTAGAGTTTTCTAAATATACTCGTATAATGTTCAACCAGTGGGTAAGCCTTGTTTGTCTCCCAGCATCAGATGGCATCTAGCTGGCTCTGGGCACCGGGATGAATTTCGTCAGAAACGGAGCGTGCCACAGCCAGGCAGAACATCTGTGGCACAGGCAGGAGCCGAATCCAAACCAGCTAACTCCCAGTTTAATGCTTTAATCGCAAACTCAGCCTTGATGTTATCTTGTACCATCTCCCAGTGCACTTCTGGGAGCGCTCCCAGGGCAAGATGGAGAAGCAGCAAGCGAAGGCAGGAACAGATAGAAATGGGTGGCTGTGCAGGCTAGGTCCCCTCCTGGACAGGGGGAGCGGTCTAGTCCCTACCCTAAGGCTTTTCCATGGGTTTTATAAAATAATTATGGCAGCTTTGGGAGCGACTTTTGCGGCAGAACTGTGAGAAAAAGAGGCAAAATTTGCTTCTTTCACAGACCCACATTTTCAGTGCCACTGTTCATATTAATGATAAATGCACAATGTTTTCGTTGCCTTCTTTTTTTGCAATGGAAGTGATTTCTCTCTGTCAAAATCAATCATCATATCAGTTTTAATCAGATAAAGCTTTTGGCTTCTACTATCTAAATTGCCCTTCCCACAGTGCCTAAGACAAGCATCAGTACTCCATCACAAAATAAATGTGTTGATATTTGATAGCTCATTTGAACACGATGGCATTTACATCTTAGTTGGTTAGATTTTCATTTAACACAAGTTATGGGTTCACATTGAAAATAAAAACAATACTTCTCTGTTCCTCTTGCCATTCATGTCTACTTTTGTTTCAGCCTAAAATAACACATTGCTGGAGGGTATTTTCTTAACACTGCCAAGCCTGAATGCAAGCCCTGTGGAAAATGTTTGTGTTGGGCTTGCCATGGTCCGGGCTAATAACAACGTGATGATGTATAGGTGAATTCCTGCTCCTCAAGTCCTCTGTGACATACGGATTAGGCCTGCCCTTATCTTCTAAGACATCTGGATGAGTGTCTGGGTTTTAATTTCACAATGAAATCACTGGGGACTAGAGTTATGTTATGTGCTTATGAACAAAGTGGAATATCCCTGGTAAGGGCAAGAGTGGCTTACCTTAGATAACTCGACTTAAACCAGGGAACATTTGAGAATGTTGAAGAAAGGAAAGAGGTTCCACCAATAAAAACAAACACAGGCTTAAATTTGTGTTCTGTGTACTAAACATTTTAAAGCTCCTGGAGGTTGAAATACGACCACATGTAAATGGACTGATAAAGCTAAGGCAACTCTTGAAAGACCAGATCAGGCTTCCCAGGACAACTACCAGCACTAAATCCTAATGGCATGCATAAATCATTTGGAGACAGATTTATTCAGAGGATGCCACTTTAAAGTCAAAATACTCTGCTTTAATCACCAGAAATAGTATGTGCATGCTAACATTTGCAGAAAACGCTCTAGGGCAACATGAAATTAGTATCCTAAAATTCCTAAATACATGCTTTTCCTAAAACGAAGATTTTTATCTATTTGTGCCCATAAACATGTCAGACCTGTGAGAGCATAAAAGGGTCAGTCCTGCCTACTACAGCACAGCCATGGACGACATTAAAAACATCAAAGTTCATATGATGTTCATGGTTGGGCTCTGAGTGTTACAGAGCTGGATAATCAGCTTGCCAGCCCCAAATCCTGTGATCCAGGACTATTGCAGCTTCCCAGCTTCCCTGTAGCCCTGAGACGCTATTCCCCTTTTGCAGCCTTTGTAGAAATTTCCTCCCGGCTCTCAGCCCCTAGTCAAGCTGTAATGCCAAGGGTCCGAGCCTGCTTTGCCTACCTGTGGTCACATTAAGGTATGTTTGGGTCTGGCCTGCAAGAGAGCCGCGGCTCAGCAACTTGGAGATGGGCTCTTCCATTGCCCTTATATAGCAGCGCACAGGAGAGACAGGAGGGAATCCGACTGAAAGCCTGAAGGATCCAAGCTTATATTCCAGTATGGGCTGCAAAGCATTCCCCATCTGCTTGCGCATTTAAGTTGCAGAAGTAATGAACACTCGCAAAGTGAAAAAAATCAAGACGCAAATAATGGCAGTAAGAGTAAACCAACCAAAATTCTGTTTTGTTTAGCATGATAACTTCATGTCTTCTAATCTGTTTATTAAGTTAAAAGCAACCCAGACATTCTGAAAGCTGGTAGTAAACCACAGAGATTAATATATACTTAGGAAGGGTTCAGTTAATACGCTATTATAGTTAATAAATGTGCAACCAGCTATTCCATTTTAAATAAGTAACAATATAACCTGAAGAAGTTGGGGATATTTTTCCCTTAAATATCAATAGAAGATACAGTAGGTTTCGCTGAAAACCATGGAAAAACTTCTATTGACTTTGGTGGGGTCAAGCTTTCACCCAATAATTTTTCATTTTTCATCAGTGCAATCACATAAAACATTTTTCTCCTCCTTCCTTATATACTGTATTCACAGTTTCTCTGCCTAAATAGGAAAATATTATTAAAATTAAGTGTCTGTGCTGTTCCCATATAGACAAGTTGTTCTATTTAGGCTAATCCAGTCATGAAAAGAGCTAAATGAGGTGTCAAGCTTTCTTTTTGATCCTCGGTTTAACAAGAGTTTTAATCAGTAATAGATCTAACATACATGTGACGCTCTGCAAGTAACGCAAGAAAAATATATCAGTTTCTTTTCTGAGCACTTCACCTGCTTACTTTGCTTAACAAGAAATCGAAACATAGATCCTGTCTCTAAATCTGTGTGACTGCAGACTACAGACTGCAATATTTCAAGGGGGAAATGCTAACCTTGCCCTCAGTGGTGCACCTGGGACACTGGCCCTGGAAAAATGAACGTAGGACACAAGACATCATTATATGCCTTTCTTATGCGTTATTCACAGCTGTTTCTTAACAAAGTAGAATGTCTAATATCCCACCAAAGAGCCTCAGGCCAACCTTGTGAGCATAGATGTCCTGCTTGGCTGGAAAGCTGGTGGGGTCCTTTAGTGTCTGAAATTATATATCACACTGATATGTTTGAAAGTCACTAGATAGATGGCTGAGAATTATTTTGCTTTTCTTTTTGCATGGAGAGCCTACAGCTCCGGGCAAGGCAGACAACAGCCACTGAGGTCATAGTCAATCTCATGGAAGTTGTTGCCACCACCAGCTGCCTGCTGCACTTCTCCAGCAGCAGTTACACCGCTGTACTGCAGGGTGGAAGGGGATGCCCTCAGCATCGCAATTTTACAGGCCAACATATTAGCTGAAACCACTGGTAAAATGCTGGAGTAGTCTTTCCAGTTATGCCATAAGGGCAAACAGCCAGGTGGCAGCTGTGTCTCTGAATTGCGCATTTATCACTGGGCGCTGTTGCCAAATGGAAACTGAGTCAGAGCCCTCAAATCAGTTCAGAGGTTGTAGTGTGTGGATAGGAGCCAAGTCAAGTGCCTAAAGAGTTTGGGCTGAACCTCACACCTTCTAGAAGACAGTAGGTTGGTGAGGAGTTTCCTCATCTTTGACAGGCTAACAGGTGTGCCTGGGGATGGAGGCAAAGCTCCAGGTTGCCAGAGAAGAGCAGGAAAGCTTCCAAGACCAAGCAGATTTGTGTTTCCCATCTCCAACGGCCGTGGGTAGGCTGAGCAACTTTGCTTTCAGTGTTCAAATGAAGACACCAGCATTGAGAACAGCGGTGGTACCCCACCCACCGAACAGTCTCAGCTTTCCTCCGCAAGCGTGTGTGGGCCCACCTCAACTACACATCTCTCCTGTTGTTCTGCGGTCGCCTGGCATGTACAGGCCGGTTGTTGGCCAGTCTTGCCAACGCATGTACACCTAGAAGGGCCAATCTTGCAATCGTTTACTCAGGCACATGGGTTGCACACAAGTAATGAGCTGCTAGCATCCTAGCATGTTAGACAATATGCTGACAATGTCATAACATTATTTCATCCTTCTTAAAAGATAAGACACAGCCTGTTTGAACCTGCTCAGGTCATTATCTTGTTACCACAAGATCCCCTGTCACTAACCAGTTTAGAGTATGTAAAGCTATAATTTGCACTAAAATGAATTATGTATTGTTTACAGTTTACCACTAAATTACAATGAACAAAACCAAGCATCTAGGATGCCTCTTTCAAAGTCTTCCAGATGAGTTTAAATGTACGCAGAAACAAAAGTCTTGATGCAATAGCATCAGAGGCAGGCTGGAGCTGGGTTGGCTAATTTTCACACCACTTACTTAAAAGCAAGAAGGAAAACAGTGAAGACCTTTATACGGGCCATCAAAAAGCCTGACTGCAAGTGGTTCCAATTTGCTTTAGTAATTAAATCGAAAGGAGTTTAAGGGTTTTTCACCCAGGTCATTTACTACTTTGGAATTTTACTGCTTGCTTTGCAAAGAAAACAAACTGGAATGAGTCACTAGTGAGTATAGAGAGTGGATGAACGCTGCTAAACAAACCAAAGAGTGAGCTCAAGTGGATATAGAAAACACAAGTCAGAATTCTAAATATGGATCTGAGAATAGTGTAAAAGGATTAGACGTCTTTGTCACATGAAGAGCAAACCCGCATGCCAGCATGCCTTTCCAGTGCAAGCAGCCACTGATCAAAGTAACATCTACCAGTTTGTAAATATGCTAATCTTCATGTTTACACAAAAGTGTCAGCACTTGCTTTACATCACAAAGAGCCTCATACAGTTGAAGATTAATTACTTCCAACACTGAGATAGTGTGTAAGTACTGGTTTCACCAGAACTCTACCTTTTGCTGTATTTGCACAGCTCAGCAGAGGTGTATGTTGGTAAGACAGATAATTCAGGGACACTTACAAAGTGTCAAATATCTCCAGCTTTATACAGATATATAGACTTTTGACAGGTATTTTCGGTGGTTACGTGGCACAGGGATTAGGCAGGTTTAGGGTCCGTGTTGTAAGTGCCAGATGGAAAAATATTTTGCCTTTTTGTATTAATTTTAGCTCTGAATAGCACTATCACCTCTAAACCTGGTTTGTGCCTTCAGCTTTTACACTTCCATGTGATTACAAAACATTAAAAGCTAATTTTCCCACTCGCTGGGTTAATACCACTTTCCTGCATTACAATGGCTTAGAGCCACCTTACAGTCTACCGCGTTCTTGACAGCTTCCGTATCAGCTTGCTGAATGCCCTGTTCTAACTCCTGTCCAGAGAAGGATAAAAACTATGCCAGGGACACACAAGCACATCGTTTCCTAATAGTGACTTTCAGGAACTTTCAACTATGCTATAAAACAGGGAGAATAGTTACAATGCGCCCTGAGACTGAGAGATCAGTACCTACTGGTGCACTGTTGCAACAAGGAATGACAATAAGATGAAGCCAAGGTAAAGCTGGATTTTCCAAGGTTCAGGTGCTTAAGTCATGGCTTGCACTATCTCTTTAAAAGATATATTACATTTTCATTTCCATTCCTGTGTAGCCCTTGCAAAAAAAAACGTGATGGCAGTTCTAATACTAAAGGGCCACCAGCAATAATTAAAACAAATAAAGGGATTGCTTTCAAGTGGGAATTCTCAATTCTCTTCACCTCTCCCTCTCTGCTAGTGCTCAGCACAACGACTGCCGCAAGAACATCACCACTTGCCAATAAATACTATCACATTTGTTTCCTATTCTAAGCTAAGGGGAAAAAAAAAGTGGGATGTGGGGTGTTGGCAAATGCTAGCATTACAAGATTGCCAGAGTAAACAAGAGTGAATAGATGATGATAATTTGGGGATTTAAAGAAAAGAGAATCAAAGGCAATGTTTAGAAAGTGAGAAAGAAATGGCTTCCATGTGAAACACCAAACGGGATTAGAAACACTTCCGTATTAAATATTCAACGATGTGTTTCACAGGAGTACTTGCTGTCCCAGTCTTGCATTGTCCTCTTTCCTTTGCATGCAACAAGATGGCATTGGCACCAGGAGGTGCTCTCAAAGCAAAGGGGCTGACAGCAGCCAGGCAAGATGGGCAAGTTGCCACACGGGCCGCTCTGTCCCCAGTCCCCATCCCCACGAAGGCAGCTCGGAGCTGGCAGACCCCAGCGCAGGCAGCAAGGGCTGCAGGCAGCACCGTGCTGGGTCGGTGCACATGGTGGCAACAACATGAGGAGTGGAGACTGAGGCTGGTGCGGTTAAATCAACATGCTCCATCTCACGTTACATAGGGCAACACAATCATCAGATTAATTACTAATTACAGTGGATTGCTCGTAAGTAGGTTCACAGCAATAATAGTAATAAAAAGACTAAAAGAAGCATTATTAGCATAGTTAATTATATGACCATTGGCAAGATTATTGATGGAGATACAAAATGCTGTTAAACAAGAAAGAGATGTTTGACGTTGCTTAAGAGAAGCTTCGTTATTGCTTCATATCTTTTTGGATTTTCTAATCATCGCATCTGTGTTCCAAAAGTGCAAAAAAACAGTCATTATCTCTGTTTGATCTCTGACTAACAATTGTTTATGAATCTAATGGAACAATAGTGTTTCTAAAATGTAAGTAAACTCAGTAATCTTTATCAGCATAAAACCTTCAGCCACACTGGACTGGGTTATGGGAATCTGTCGTGTGATGAAAGCAGACAATAGTAATTTATTGGTTTAGTCATAATCCTTTCAGTAGTCCAGATTGCTGTTGCAAATTTGTTAAAAATCTGCTACCATTCACTGAGCAACAGCAGAACACCTGAAGCAATAACATGGGTGGGGAATGTAAAGGAGCGCTCGGATACTCATGTGTGGCATGAGTTAGACAAGGCCACAGAAAAGCAGCTGAGAACAATGTTGCACAAAACAGAGGGAGATTCCTGTCCTCCCACAGTGTATATGCAATTTAATCTCCAAACAGAGATTCAGTTGAGCTTTTCAAATAATTCAAAAGTATGAAAAAGTATTATGCACTCAGCAGTTATTTCTTATCCTTTACAGAGCGGCCACATGCTCCTGTGGAGGACCTACTGCAAGGAGACACCATCTACATAAAACCACACTCCCATTTGAAAAGCGTTTACAGTAATACCCACTATTTTCTCTTTAATTTTTCACTATTTTGTGCACTTGGCAATACATAGCTCACTGTTCAGTCAGCCAGTTGGCCCATCGTCTAACATGGCAACTTCAAGAATAAATATTAATATTTTTAATCATCTAGTTTGGCAAAGGAACTGAGGAGCAGCTGCTGTATGTACAGCTACCTTTAATTCATGTTCTGAAATAGGCTGGACTTGACTGGCCCCCTTTAAAAATATCCTAGAAGGCAAACCCCTGTTGGAGTCTAACTTTGGCGGCAGATACAATTACAGACTCTCATTGAAAGGAAGAGAGAATTGTGACCAAGTGATATAAATCTGTTTTCAGAGCAACACTCAGCAAACAAACAATCCTCTCAAGCGCTTCAAGGAAACACGGCGCAGTACAAATGGTTGTATTAGCACATGCTTCCCCCAACATTGTATTTTGGTTATGTTCTGATCACTTAATGCTAGTCATCACATTTTATGAACCTCGCCCATGAAAACTAACATGCAAACTGAAATTTAGGACTCCTGACCTTTAACACAAAATGGCCATAGGTGTTCCCACAGCTGTTAAATAAACCTATGTTTATGGAGTCATAAATGTAGTGCAGGTGAGGTTTCCAGTGATGTAATAACAACTTCCATTGCTGCGCAGTTTGTCATTTATACAACAGTGTACCATCACCAGTGAATATTGTTTTACAATAACAGCACAGGTTCCTTGGATTAAATCACTCTTTCTTCATTTATGAGTCATTCGACCTTTAACCTGCCAGAGGAAGATCAAACCACTTCTGAAGGCCCCACTCTTTTAACCGAGGAGCACAACAGTTGGTTAGATAACTAAGGAGGTTGGTATGTGCCCCCAGGGTTTCACAAACAACTGTCCTAGATCTTTTATACGATAATCTTAACGTAATCATGTAGCCACAAATTGTCGTGTAAATTCCCAATTAAAAACACCAAATAGGAGCTGTAAATCATGACACAACTGCCACCTTTTCAGGACTGAAATACAGTTTGAATAGCAGTAGAGTAGCTCTTATTTGTGCTTGTTCCAGCACTCAACAAGCCAACAGCAAAACAGTCCATTTGATTTACAAGCAAGCAACAAAGCGACAGGACGACCGAAACTGCTCAAAATTTAACCTAAGCAGCAACGGAGAACTTACAAAACTGCTCCATCCTCCATTCAGGACTACACTTGCAAAAATGAGCATTTGTGTTGGCATGGTTCCACACCCTCGCCTTGTCCCAGTTTACATTAAGCTGTAGCACACTCCTGTTGGAAGGATTGCTGGCAATTTGGGGGGTGGGAGGAGATTTTGTTTTAAAAAATGGCAGCTTAATTACAATACAAAACGTTAGACAAATAAATAGTCATTAAAGCCCTTGATTCATGGCTGATTGGCTTCTTTCCACAAACTTTAGCAAAGTTTGGATCAGACTTGAACTGAAGACATTATCCCAAGCCTGCGCATGGAGGGAAACACCCCATCTGCCGCAGCGCTTCGGCAGGAATCCAACTGAGCTGTGGGTAACGACTCATGGTGGGTGCAACATGTTCATCAGGACATGGATTTCCAGCCTAGCTCATGGCACCATAGGTGCCCCAAGCTGAGACATCTGCTCTTTCCCTGCCGTCATCAAAAGTCAATCTCTATTTCCTTCGCAAAGCTCATTCTGTAGCAGTAACCTGACTTATTTCAGGATCAAGCTTCTGGGAAGCTTTCTCTTCACATGCACACTCACTCGCACATGCACACAAGCACATCCCCTCCCTGTAACATGCTTCCCCACTCTGGCAGCCAGAAGCATGATCAGAATGCGTTTTATAGGTTGCGCATAAACAATCCCAACAATTAATTAAAAACTTTTAAAGCATTCTGCAAATGTCTTAGTTGCTGTCAACAAGCCGTCAACAAATGCAGATCGAGTTTTTCTCCTCCTACTTCACACTTTCCATATTTCCCAACACTTGCCAGAATGTTGTGGTGACAGATGCAGACAATAGATGCTTTACTAAACATGTCCTTGATATCTGCATAATCTCCTTTAATATATATCATTAACTTGGGCCAGTCCCATGTTATTGCTTCCCCAACATTGCTAGCACATCATGATCTGGAAGGAGCTACTTATTGCTCCAAGAATGTGACTCTCCTGCCCAACCAGTCAGGCCTCAAAATTTTACTTACTCATCCATTTTACCTTCTGTTCCCTCCAATACCTAATACAGAAAGGACTAAAATAAGGACTTGCAGCCCCTGTCTTGCAATTTAACATTTCTCCCAAACACTTCTCCACGCTGCTAAAATCTGGGCACCTGCAAATCCAAAGTTATGCATTGATGAAGTCAATTGATGAAAGTCATTGATGAAATCCCTCCTCTAATCAAATTTTTCAAGTGCAAACTATAGTCACTTGTGCTTGTGACGTGCATGGGATTTGAAACCTCTGAAGGGAACCTCAGATATCTCAGGGCAGAATAGTTTCAGAATTGTACAGGGGACACCTTCCTCGGTGTTATCTGGTAAAAATTTGCACTTGGGACACATGATGGAAACAAACTTCATTGGCAGGAATGTGGAGACGGCAGTAGTAAGAGGCATATGCTGAAGAAAGAGCATGTTGAAGTGACGGGCAAGGCTAGATTCTCAGCCTGAGCAACCCGCACTGAGGTAGACTTTAGGGAGTCACAGCTATTTCTCCTACCACAGGTTTACTGAGTCAGCCCCGGCACCACAGGCCCTACGCAAATAGCCTCAGATGGGGCAGCCTGCAGCAAGGAAACGCTTGGATGTCTATCTAGGGTCCACATCTCGCAAAGGAAAAACAAACCTGGATAAAGGCTCCCTTGCTGTGACGCAGCAAGAGTTTGTGGTCCCTCAAAGCCAGCTGGAATGACCTGGCTCCCCAGTCAGCTTCCCTGATAACCTACTGCTGTGCAATGCTCCACAGGGCGCCATTGTGCTGGCCAGGAAGGCAAGCCTGAGGCTGAACTCCTCAGAAATGCTCTCATGTGCGGCATAGCCAGCTCGACCGCACTGCCCTGAGCCTTCCCCCTCCCAGAGGGTCCCACATATCACTGTACCTCAATAACCCCTCCTTCACTCTCCCAGGCATGGGGCACAACTCATGTTAGCAAAACAGACTCTTTCTTTGTCTCAATAACCCTATGTTTCTTCCCACACCTTCTTCTTTTCTTTTTTTTAATTTGTTTTGTCTTTATGACAGCTGTCAACTTATCAGAGGACAATACCAACAACATCTCCTTTCTTCTCTGCCTTCTCACCATGGGCAGCAATGGAGATCCTGTGGGAACAACGGTAACACTTCATCCTATCTGGCAGTTTTGCCCAGCATGGTACTATGGCCAAATATACCAACATTCTCAGTGTTTTTCCTGCGTAGGTACCTCCACAAGGCTCTTGTCATCCTTCCTTTTGGATAAATCCACTCAGATTTGGACATTTTCTATATACATCTTAAGAGTGGCTGTTTCAGGAGTCACTACAGATCCATACTTTGTGCTCCTTAGCAGTACCTGAAGGCTGTGGGGCGGCTGCACGGGGTATAGCATCCAGCCTGCTTCATTTGTAAGGCACTTTTCAGATGCTGAAGATGTAATCCTCACGTCATGCCAACAGACTGCTCAGCTTTAGGCCACAGGGGACATCTAGAATCACGCCAATGAAAGTCAACGGTAGATGCCTAAAATACAAACTTTGGTGATCTGAACTGCGTAGATATTTATACAGGCTCTCCAGGCCTTTCCCAAAGTGCACAGAGTTCAGTCTGGTGCATCCTGTGAAGACTGTTCTGGGACCAATTTCATTTTTCATTGTTCATAAGTCCTGAGTAGGAGCCTAGAAGTTGTGCTCCTAGGGTCTC
>VZSZ01005009.1:71079-100788 GCA_013398815.1 Ibidorhyncha struthersii | reverse complement strand
TTTTTTTTTTTTTTTTTTTTGTTGCAAATGCCACAACAGTCTCCGCTGCTCCCCAGACAGTCCTGAGTGAAGGCAATTCATCTTGCAAGGAAAGGCCAGCAGGTTCACCGACCTAACTAATAGGCATGCTACAAGAACCCTAGAATACGAACAGACAACAGCCTTTTCAATTTCAGGTAAATGCATGTGCCTGTTTGGGATTTCCTACCCACTGTATTCTCCTGCCAAATTAGATGTGTTACCCTTTGCCCACTTTTGGTGGGATTTAAGTCCATACATCCTATATCACCGTAGCAGCCCACTGTAAGTCTAATTTTCTTCCCTGGCAATCTCCGCTAAAATCATGACAGAACTTACACAAATACAAAATGGAGACACGCAGGAGCAATTTTCTTCTTTGCTTTGTACAAAGCTAACAGCAGTTGCGATAGAAACAAAGCAACCAGGTTCCACGGCCAACCAAAAAAGGCCATGAAGGAGGTACCACCCAGAGTACCACTGATATCTGTATTTTTTTAAATCTTCAGCTGTCATTAAGATTTCAGTACTAGACTGGCAATATTCAGGACCTGATTTACATTTATTATGGAGATGAACAGTATTGAAAACAAGCACAGCAGGAGCAAAAGCTCTTTAGCTTTTGGTTTTTTGATAAACCGTTGCCATTGTGAAATCTATCCAACTGCTCATGAAACTCTGGCAAACTGAAACTGGATCCTTTTGCCCGAGCACCGTAACACAGAACCTTGTGCCAGATGACTGTATTTCTTGCCTGTGTAAAATTCGCTTCAATCAGTTGACAGAAGGTTTGGGGTTTTCCAAATGCTGTGAACCTGGTTGAGATTATTGAAATCCTCAACTATAGGAGTGTTGGGTTACTGTTCTTTTAAAGCATGCTTCCTCTGACAACAAAATGTAATTAAGGAGGCCATCGCTGTCATGTTACGGTCTCTTTTTAGAAGGTCTGGAAGAATGTAAAAAGGGCATAGCAAAAGTTGCTTAACCTTCCTAGAAATAAACGTCTCTAACATTTTTACATCTTCTCTTTGGTCCATATTGGTCACAATGATGAAACAATTTAAAGGAGAAAAGGTCACAGCAAAGCAGTGAACTTTATATGCTCTTCAGTGCAGTAAAAGTTTTAATGTATTAGCATGGGAAAGGCATGCCTAGCAATATGAGAGAAGAGGATGGATTTCAGATTCTCAGTAGACTGTTAGAGAAGAAAGGGTTTGGGTATCTGTGTGAATCAAACACCAAAAAAATGAAACACTTGCAAATTTTCCATCTTATCTATTTTCAGCAAAAGGAAGAAAAACTAGGTTCAACACTTCCATCTAATATTCAACACACATGCAGTGTCACGGAAAACCAGCTAACTCACTTCCAATGCACATGCTGTACTGAGGGTAGGTTCAAAAATTGGAATGGTTAAAATTGTCTCTAATTTGTACCAGCACCTACAGGCAAAACAGATAAATTTGAGTCAGGAAGATTATTTTAGGCTCTATCTTGAAAATTAAAATCATACCTCATTTTTTTTATCATCTGTGTTTGCTGGTTTGCTTATGTGCAGCCAGGGTATTCAGGAAAATTCTTAAATCATCTCCAAGATATTCAGAAAGCACCACTTGCTAGAAAATTCACCTTTCCTCCTTGTTCTCTTGCTGCCAACACAAACACAACTCCTTCTAGTTATGCAAATGTCAAACCTTGCAAATCTTTTCTTCTATTAAAGCCAAAGATTCACAACACCAACTGATTCTAAAAATTGCTCTAATTCAGTTAAGAGAGAAATATATTGTACTATGTGACCAAACAAAATCACTCCGAACTTTAAGTCCTGAATATTCAAAACCTCCATGAGTAAACTGTAACCAAGAAGAATCCATTATAATAATTTGAAAAATGAAAACTTGAGAAAGTTGTATCTGTTTGTGAACAATACATGAGCACAGAATGAGGCACAATTCACGGAATGAATTATTCTTTGTGAATTATTGGCCCAGTATTATCCTCGTAACCAATGAGACACATGATTTACATTTCTTTTACAGGCGATAGTAGCTAATTGATGTCCTGGTGTGATATGGAATGAAGCACAGTCATATAAATAAATTGTTTCCTAAATTCTTCACAAAAACACATTAATATCTTAGACACCATGCAATTGTATGCAGTGAACACTGCTAAGACAGTAATCGTGTCATCAAGAGTTAATTTATTCTCAGCAAGTCCATGTAATGCAGATATTAATCTCCCGGAGCACTCACTGTTGTTCAGGGTTAAAACATTCACAGTTTCTGAAACATAAACAAGTCTCACATACGCAGCTGTTCTCGGATAGCCAAACCGAGCTGCTGCTCGATGAGGAGTTGTCACTTAGCTGCCTTTTCAGAAGAACAAGTAAGAAATTTCAGAACACAAAGGGAAGGTGAGCTTGGTCACATTTTTCAGAGATGTTTCTGCTACCTCTAGGTTACAGCTACCGAGTTATGGATGCATACGAATTCTTAAAAAGCGAGCAACGCGACTCTTGGCAAGCAGCAGGGCTACACGCAAGACTTGGAAGACTCAGAAGAAACGCTTTTTTGAGAAGACAGTTTGAATGTAAACATGACTTAAAAAAAAACCCAAATCACTTCCTAAGTCCATTTTGCTGTGTATTACCTTAGTTCACCGTCATACAATTAAAAATTGAAAGAATACACACACGAAGCTACTGCTTACGCAGAGCTAGCTGTTGGCTTGCTTCTCCAGGCAGCCAGAAGCAGGACACGGACAGGGCCACCGCTCCAATAACAAACACCAAAATGACCCTGACCACATCCAGCGCACAAGGAGACCAGAAGTAGCCTCTGAACAGGTGGCCACCACAAACCCTAAATACCTTCAGTCCTTCAAAATACGGGCAGGGTAACCCCACCAGTCCCGTCTCTCGCGCAGCTGCGTGCCGGGCGGGAGGAGCCCTGGATCTGGCCCTTCGTTCTCCATGCTGCTGCCTCTGGGGAAAGCTGCGAATGAGAAAATTTGATACACTTCCCTGAGGTGGGTTTTTTTTTTCCTTTCTTTCTTTTTGTTCTCCAGTTGGCTGCCTTTAATGTGGGCTCAGCACAACTGCTTTATGATATCTTCATCAACCATTTGAAAGCTCTGGGTCAGAAGCTCTGAGATTTGAAGGTAGAACTGCGCTAATTGGCTGAATGGCCCTTTTGACCATAGTCAATTTCTACTAATTAGAAAAAAGAATAATTAGCTAATGTTGGTGAAGAGCTTTGAAGATGAATAAGCTATGGGGAAAGCACTAGGCATTATTACTGGGAAAACAGTCTGATCCTTTTTTAAATTTGTATTTAAGTAGCTCAAAGTGATTATAAATGGACCAAATGTAATGGCTAACCACCATAAGATTAATACAATGTCTTTGGGGAAATTACAGTTTATATTATACAATTAAATATTATACAATCTCTTTATTTTAAGGACTCCTCCTTGGAATTTTCTATTTAGTTCCGGTCAGTATGCTTTTTATATGTCATTTAATCCTTCCTCATACCCAACTAATTTGTACAGATAAATTATAATTACTATATAATAATAATGTCAATGGTTAGACAAGTAAATGTGAGCCTGCACCTGACAAATATCGTATTATAAAACAGTCTAATATACATGACTCAAGCACGTTGTTTTCCATTCACCGGCTGCTTTCTCTGCTTATAACCCTTTGCAGAACAGCATTGTAAACACCTTCACAGAGTGGATATGATGGGCCACATCCTGAGCTGGTTAGCTCAGCACAGCCCGTTCCTTATCACAGCCTGAAGCGATAGTTAGCCCTCCTTGAAATGGCACAAAAATGGCAAAGCAAAAGATGAAGTTCTCCTTTCTTCTCGCTGAATTCTGGGAGCATTTGATATGCAAACTTATATTTGTATAAGCTTCTTTTCTTCGTAAAAAAGCACGGTGCACACTATCCAGGACTAAAACATTGCTGGGGCCCCAAGTGAGAGTACTCTGGACAAAAATATTCCCTTCGTTTCCAGCTCCTGTAAGAAAGGTCCATCTTTTGCGTTACCGCTAGCACAGAGCCTGTTCCCATCTGGGTACGCTTCCAGGTACTTCAGCTCCAACAGCATGACCAGAATTCCAGCGTGAGTAACACACCATACTTCTCCCGCAGGAAGGACTGTACTTTGGCTTACCAAACCTGCTGCTCCTCAGAGACACCTCTGTAGCATGAGGTACATGTTTGCACGTATTAATGTATGTTGCTTTTCTCCCCTCCCTTTTAAAACTGCCACTCAGAAATAATTTAGCCCCTGTTAGCTGGAATGATAAATGGAAGATATGTTTGGCAACCTTCATACCTGGTTTCCTTCTTGGCCCCTCCTCCTGCTTGTAAAATTCAAGATGAAGTTACCATCCCACTGTCATTACTATTCCATTGCCAAAAACCATCTGGATAGTTTATATATGGGCTAGAGAAAAGAAAGGAGTGATATAAGCTTTGGATTTCTATGTTGATTCCTACCCTGCTTTATAGACACATGATGCAAAGCCCTCGGGTCTGATAACATACCATTTTGTGCAGGAGTAAACTAAACGAGGTGTCATGATGTGAAGAATCAAGACTTAAGCATCTTTTGGCATCTAAAGTTCAAATAAAAGTAAGAGGAATGTAGCTTCTTTCTGAGATGGATATGTTGGATTGATCTACTGTGCTGTGTGAGCTTCAGAAACAAAAATACAGTCTGTCTTCTGCATGTGGCAATAATAACTAATTATATTCTTTGTAAGAAAAAGGAGTAATCCAGCGTACCCGGCTGCTGTGTGACCCACTGTCCATTGGACTATTGAGCTGGTCTTTAAGATGCCTTCTTGAAGTGGGGAAAAGAATATTAATATATATCTGTATGTGTGTGAATATATCTATTGTGTATTAATACTTTGTTTGTTTCTAAAAAAAAAGAAACAAGTTGTAGGTAAGTTCAGAAACAAGTATTTTCAGCCAAAATGTGCCCCAAGCTTTAAACAGATGATTATAACTTTAGAGAAGGTCGACAGTCTGCCAGGCAAAGCAAGTCAAATCACAGGGGATGAGCATGAAGAATCTGTTGTTCTCACCAAACCAAAGTTCAGTTTCAAGGAACTGCAACCATGACAAATCATGAGTTTGTGGATGTCAGTACACCAGGGATGGGTCATTCTCATGTACTACCGATCCCCAGGGTACGGGAAGTCCAGAGGGAAGGCACCTGAGTGACATTTTAGCTTTCATGTCAAAACGGAGGACGGTGAGCAGCTGTGTAGAATGTGGCTGTGTGGATGGAGCCCTGCAGTTCCTTAGCACTTCTGCTGTCCATCCTCCCAACTTCTGCTGTGGGTCTGGGCAGTGAACGCTTTCAAAGGAGCAGGACAGGAATACTGTGATGAAAAGACATCAGGTAAAAGCCGCTAGTTTTCTCAAACAACCAAGGTTTTCTCTGTTTTTTTTTTCCCCAGACATTTATTCTTATCCCACTCTGTAATAATAGCTAGAAAATGACATATCCATAGCTCCCTAACATAAAAATAGCAACAAAAGAGAGTGATACTCCAAACCAGTCTACTAGGAACAAGTCTTTTCTTAGAAGTAGGAAAAAAGCCTACAAAACAGACGAAGCATGTGAACTAACTAGCGCCAGTGTTTCCAAAACCACTGAAAGCAAAGGAAGATCCAAGAAAACACTGATATTTATATATCTGGGGTTTTCTATCAGATCTTGCAATGTGACAACAACACATGTCAGTGTCAGCACAGGTCCTGCTGGCAACACCTTGAAAACCATGTGGAGGTATAGAAAATAAACAGCACTAGCTGTGATTTCCGTGATAAAATACGAATGTAAGGAAAGCCTCTTGGGATCCATAATCTGGAATTGTCACGGGATACAGATTGTCTGTCTTTCTGATAAAAGATGTCAGTTCCTTTTCTGGGTTTTATACAGAAAGAAGCACTTGTGATTATTAGGCTGGATGTATACCATGAGGTCTGTTGACAGAATCACTACACACAGCATACGTGTCTGCTTCTCCCATCAATGTTCCTAAAATTTCTGTATCCAAAGAACGGTGCAGCCCAGTCTCAGCCATAGAAAACCCAATTCCCTGACTCCAGAATTCCTAATTTCCCCTAGTACACATAGCGAACAAGACTGAAATTTCCTGGTATCTACACAGATCAAAAAAGCTTCCACTAGGTTACCCCGCATTAGGCATTCATAATTTTACAAAGCAGCTGATTAATTAAGCTTGACGAAAGATCAGGTGGTTGTTGCCATTTTGCAGAGCTGGAAGCTCACGCTGTGAGATGCACAACGTTTCGCCAGGGAAGGATGTGCACCCTGAGCTAGCGTAGATTCACATCCGCTGTGGGACGTACTGCCTGAAGGGGAGCCCAAGCTGCAATACGCTGCCTTTAAAACTAATCAAGAAGAGATGCATCCCACACTGAGAATTATTACATTCAAGTACCTTTAATACTCCAAAGAAGGCCAAAAACTGAAATATTGACCTTTCTGCTGCCAACGTCAACTCTGCTGCCAACTCAGTGAATGGAGAAATAAACCCTAAACAAAACAGGCTTGTTGCTCACCGTTAATTTTAAAGCTCAGGAATGAAAAATGTTTTTCCAAGTTCCAGTAATAAAGCAGAACACACATGAGCTCTCTGAAACCAAGTCTCTGGCTTGAATCAGCAGCAGCTCTTGTTTTGCGCACCACAGCCCGGCTGGTGAAGATTCCCCTGGTTTGCACAGCAAACACCAGGACCTTCTGTGAATCCCTACTAAAGATCACTAGTGGACCCATGTGTTTGGAGACATCACTCCAAACCTTTAAAGGGCTCTTCGCAGAGCACTCTTCTGGGAGTGAGTGGATCTGTCACTGTGGGTGAATCTGCACGACGATGCTCTTCTAACGTCAGATATCCTGCAAAGGCAAAGAGGGACACCAAATACGCTCTTTTCTTGTCTGATGTTTGCCCAAGTGAAATTGCACAGCTCTGAACCACGCCACTCCCCAGATTTCCTAACGCTCTCAACCCAGTATAAACAAGGTTGGTCTCTAGTTTCTCACACAAAACCAACCGCGTGTGCAAAGAGTGAAATCCAGAGCATCACACACTGACCCAGTGAGTCATCCGTTTCTGCACTAACTTCAGGTGTACATCACTGCCACAGGAACATGACTGGTTTCCCTCCTGCACTAGCTGTAACCCAGACTAACTCTGCTCAGATCAGTGGCACTGCACCTGGGTATCTGAGACAAAGAGAGCTTTTATCCCTCAGCATTGCAACTGCAAGGCTGAAAGCATGGATTTCAGTATTAAATTCTTCCAAAACACCATTTCCACCCGCACTGCTGTTTGTGACTCACATTTGCTTCACTACCAAGTGTGGGAGAAGTGCCTCAGCCCTGCCTGTTCACCTTAATGCTCCTCCTGTGGTTGTTTCTGCTGCCCACAGGGTCAAAGCATCGCCTACCAAAGGTAATGCAGACACCCATGAAGCCCATACTTACCCAGACATAAAGACCCCTTCCAGGCTGCCGCATGGCGACATGATCATCCAAAAATTCTTTCTCATTCTCTTTATGACCGGAACGGTCATCCAGAAAAAGAAAAACCACCCAGTCCATAACCACCACCTGCCTTCTGCTGCAGACCAGTAAGAGGACACAGCAAAGAGAGAGGAAACTCAATCACAAGTGGAGACTCGCTGACACTGAATAATAACCCCCCTATAGTTTATGGCCACTGCAAGGGCAAAAAGAAGAGTTAGAGCTTGTGAAAATATAGCTCCTGTAAAGCTGCCAATGATAGTGTCACTGACAGCTTCAGCTTATTAGCCACGCAAACACTGTTCATGCAAATCAGAGCTACGCAGCGTTTAAAAAAACATTCCTGCTATCATGAATCGATATTCATGATATTTCTTAACCTGTGTCGTCCTCTCTCTCCCCTACATCTCCACCCACTTCTGAACTTTTCTTTCACCCCTTCCCTAGAGCATACCAGCTAAATGCCCAGCATGTAATCTATGTTGATGAGCAAGTAATTTTATTAATTAATCCAGGAAGCTGGGTATTGCAATATTTTTCAGGCGATTTCTTTCATCGGAAGCCTGGCTTTCAGTTCATTTTCTGCACGCATGTAATGTCAGCGGAGCATAGGGGAATACAGTGAAGAGGCAAGTCAGCATTGTTGGAGAGTGGATGCTTGCTGTCCAAAGCAAGCAGCTCCCAACAGCCAGATCCAGAGCACTGAAATCAAAAGAAATACTCTTTTTTCATTGACTTCAGTGGGCTTTGGATCAAATCTGTAAGCTTTAATAACTCCGCCATGTTATAAAACTCAGGTTTGCAGAATCAGAGTGAGTGAATTACTGATGCCCACTCCCACTTTAATATTTGCCCTAGTCTGATAAAAACATCGTCACGTGATTTTTTTTCTGTTTATTTTTCTTTTTTCTTCTTTTTTGAAAATACATTCTGATTATGCCAAAAGGGCAAATGGCCAGTTTAACTGACTTGAGCCTTTGATCCTCATGAGTTACTTGTCTCTTCAGCAAGGTTCTCATTTGAAGTGCTTTCAGCACCTGATTTATTAACAGTCGGGTGGAGTTAGGCTGTTTTGCAATTCCTGAGAAGCTGATAATAAATCTGATGCTCGTATCACAGGTGGTGCTGATATTTTAGCTGGATTGCAAAAAAGTTCATAAACTGAAACAAATGTTCCGATATTGATGCTTCCATCCTGGAGTCCAGAAAGGGACTCATGTTGTCCATTCTGGTGGACATTTTGCCTTTCCTAGATTTCCTCTCTGATTACTCTACAATTCAATCTTTTAAATGTCTTCTCTTCATATTATACTCATAAATTTTATTTTAATAAAAATAGGTGTCTAACAGGCATAAACAAAAAATGCCCAAAACCCCTTAATTCTTTTTCAAACCTTTTGCACATTTTGTTTAAACCAGATGTTTCCCCGACTTGTCATTGTGATGAAAGGAAACCCAATACCCCCTCTGCTTTCCAGTGCAGAGCTGCAGAAACAAGGAATGACAGAGGAAGAGCAAGAGCCATCTTAACTGGGAGGTGATTATTATAGCTAGAAGAGAAAGAGCGAGGACACATGCTGATGGTGGGAGCTCACGCATTTGAACATTCTTGTTACCTTTTTTCTCACAGTCTAAAATAATTTTAAAGACTGCATCTGTGTGATTCAATACTCCAGCTGAAACAAAGTCAAATAAACTCCACCCACCTGTTAGGCAACATTCTGCAAATCCAGTATTAATGTCACGTTCCTAATTATATTTCACTTCTCCTGTTACATTTTTGCTATGATCCTGTCTTCACTGAAAGCAGCTTTCATCTTAAAAACAGTTTTCCTCTCTCTCAGCTCCTCATTTACCCAACCCAACCACCATTCATTATGCACAGCCGGGTACTAGTTCCGATTTTCATGGATAATCTTACTCCCAAATCATTTACAGTAAAATATTAATTATATGTTTTCTTTCAGGCTGACTCATCCTCGACTCTCTCAAGCTACGCTTAGTTTACAAAGCCATCACAAATGGTATTATACACTCGAACAAGAGCTGAGAGCTTTGTAAAGCTACTTTACTGCCTGGAACAAGGCAAAAATTATTTCTCCTTCAACAAATTGCCATGTTGCCTTCAATATGAAAGCAATGTGAGGCAAAAGAGACAATGTACATAATCAATAAATATTTCATTCCTTTATCCCGAAGGTGTCTTCTGCCTGGTCAATGCAAAAACTGGATCCTCCACAGATCCAGCTGCTCACTCAGCAAAGGATACAAGCCTGTGCTTAAAATTATGTAGCTGCTAAAAGGATCTTATATATAAATAAATCAGGCGTTTATCAGGAGAAGACTTCCAGTACATCGACAGTCCCATATTATGCATTTCAAAAGGGTCTTTTCCTTTTAGGGCGCTGACGATTTCTTTCTCCCATACCACTCCCCTATTATTTTGAGAGTAAATACACCACAAATGCAGGAGCAAGATGCATGACTGATGAGAAACATCACTCTTCTTGAGGAAGCAGAGTCCCTATTTGCAACTTTTCCCACTCTTTTGTCCTGTCTTTGTCCCATACTATGCCCATGGAATCAAGGAAAATAGCTATATTGCTTTTTTTTTTTGAATAAACAGTGCTGCATGGATGTGCTTTTAATGTGAAACGCAAGCTTTGCTGTGAAGGCACGGGATCATTTTCTAAGCATGATGTTTAAATGGAAAATAGAATGCTTGGGAAAACCAGTCCAAATTCCCTTCCTCAGTTGTAGCCTGTTGATGTAGAATTCAGACTTAAACAGGGAAGGAGACCTTCTCCTGCATTGCAGACATAAATCTTTTCGCAGCAGTGATGGAAAAGGCTCTGTGGCTTACATAGGTGAGACAGCTGTGTGGAAACAGAGAGGGATTTGCTATGGGAGAGCTTGTCCAGTTTCCTGCCTGCAAAAATATAAGACTTCAAGCTGATGGACATCTTACTGCACAGATGGCAATGAAACCATTATGTTCTCCTTCCACGCTCAACTCCTGCGTGCCAGAAACACAGGAAGAGATAGGATCGCCCAGTATATGCTTCTTTAAACTTTCTTCTCCTCAGTCTTTCTTGTTTTGGTTTGGTTTTGCTTCAGTAGCCAACTGCATCTCCATGGATAGTTAAGATACTGAAGGCATTTCCTAATGTTGAGATCCTCTCTTCTTAACGCTAAGCCACATAGCTAAACCTCTTCTCTCCACTTTGCAAAGCTGCACGTAGATGAGAGTTTGAGAAATCTTAAATCTTATTCTCGCTAATCACTAATGGGTTCCAGGCTAAGAATGTCAGTCTCACTGATTTGGCAAAAATTTTACCTTACACCAGCGATTTACTCCCCAGCTGTCATCATCTTGTTACCCAGGAGCTGCATGAATCTATTATAGCTGTTCTCAGAAGTGGGAAATTTGTGCCTCTGTATCAACACCCAGGTGCTAAAATAAGGCCAAAGTGTTCTCAATGAGTGAACTGCGCTTGCATCTGCAGATCTGGGACCAACCAGCCTTCCCAGAACAAGTCAGTGCAGCCCCTGACCCGTTGCGACTGGCACCTACCTTTTATAGCTGTGAGGGACCAAGACTGTAGGCAAAGATTATTCAGATAAGCATGTCCCGGCTGCAGCTTGAGCAGAGCTGTAGGGATGTGACACAGGAGTGACAGCGGCACTTACCTCCCACCCTAGGCTCTCCTATGCAGGGAGAAAGCCTCCGGGGAGCAGCTAATCTGGCTCGAGGACAGATTTGCACCAACAGAGCAGGAGCCAGCAATCCAGAATGAAAACGTACACCTCCTCCTTAACTTGCGTGCTTGTGCTGATGGAAGTGCCGGCCATGGAATATAAGTGACCTAACACTTTCCACGCACTGCTACCCAGCTGGGGACAAGAAGGCAGCTTTGACTGAAATTGCAGCTGGATTCACCAACTCCAAACACTACTGCTTTTTCTAGAAGGGAATTTTAGTTATGTGATTTTCACTGTTTTGTTAACAGTTGTAAAGAGAAGCGGGAACACTTGGAAGTATTTGAGAGCTGACATGACAGAATACAACAGCCTTTCAGTGTCTCAGTGGTCGGCTGTGTAAATTAGTAGCTAGACCATTTTACAAATGTATATTATTTACCCAGCAGATGCTGTTACGGTCTCTTGTGTAAATTCATAATTAGACTATGTACTGCTTTGTGAAAATCCTTTAATAACAAAGGTGCCACTGGGTGCTGAAATAATTAAATCAGCCCATTTGAAACAACACTAGTTCGCCACTTTGACTTGGGTGATATAATATTACACATTCCTGTAAAAACAGCCAGAGAAATTGAGAGTGATCGGCTACAAAACATCAGATACAAGGGATAATGTTACCCATTCAGTAGCTTTGGGTTTGGCATGAGTCTAGTGTCACAGTTGAAAAAGTTGCAGCCAACATACCAACAGCACAGACAAAGAACAGATGATCCATCTCCTCTGCCATCTATCATGCGCAGCATTGCCAACTCCAGGGCTTTACCAGCACTGACATTTAAAACAAAGTATGTGTCAACCATATTAAATAATATACCAAGCTGTGGGTTATTAAGTGTGGGGTAATTTGACCACAGCAATTAAACTGAGATTAAAGAATGATAAAGGCAACGTTATATGCACTGTTCAGTGGGGTTTTTGGAACATATGGAGTCTTGAATATTTCCAAGTGTGAAAGCCACATCAGATATTAAGGCGCATGTCAGTCGCAATCAACATCCCATCCTCCTCCTGCGTCCTCCCTCCTCCCCTTCCCCCGTGAGATGATGCTTTCAAATGGCAATAGTTTTCATTCTGCCTATATTCAACCAAGGAAACATCTTCTGACTTGTGTCTCCAGACTGCAGCCCAAGGGACATGTTAGCAAAGCAATGGTTTAACATTGTAGCACACTAAAAACATGTCATTTGTCAGACTCTTTTGTAAGGGAGCAGTGAGCGAGTTAATCCATGGACAGTCACTGCACACAGGCCACAGACTCACAGGTAAACAGTTAATTTTCAGACCAATAAGTCTAGTGAAATATCTACTCTTTCCTCCTCAAAGGGTTTTGTGATTGGAGTCTAATGGGGAATTTGCACATAACCATCTTTTCCACACATATGAAAGCAACTGTATTCAGTCCAGTCAAGTTAAATCCCCAGAAAACTGACTAAAGGGCACAAGGCAGCTCATCAGCAATCTGCTCTCACATCATGTCTGCAGGCATTTCCCCTTCCAACACGGTGGCCAGACAGAGAAGCCGTCAAGACCCCAGGTCCACGACAGCCAACAAAAGGGGCATCGGAAAATCAGCATTGGAATTTCCTATGTACGGCCATATTCCGGGAAGTATTTTATTATTTAGAAGAAAAGATGAACTTGTAATAGAAGGTGAACTCCCTTTCCCAAATGACACAGGTACCAAGCATGCCATGAAAATGTCCTCAGGTAGCTGGGGAACAGACTTGCTCAGCAATTGCAGTAAGCGGGGGTCAATTATAACGCGCCCAGCTTTAACGTGCACAAATAAAAATCCTAATAAAACGATTGAAGCTCATAATCCATTTATAAACAATGTCTCTTAGGATGATCCTGATGGAGAGAGCCACCTCGATGCTCCTCATAAATATCTTAGCCTTCCTTCTTTAATATTTCCAGGTGGCTGCCTTTGGGACATCTTTGAAAATTTCAGGTAAACAACATTTCTCTAGTATTTGCTCACCTCAAACTAGAACAATTCAGGTATAGTAAACAGAGGCTTTTGAATATCCATCTGTATTTTAAAAGCCATCTTTCCCAGAAAAAAAAACAAACAAACCAACACAGCAGAATGGTAAAGAGAATTTAAAAACTAGCTACAGCATTAAAGAAAAATAAAGCAACATTCTAACAAAACATATATGCAGAGAAATATATATATCAAGATAAGAGAACTTCCATTTAGAAATGTCAAAAGAACGCTTAAAATATTCCCAGGACTCACTGAAACATAAATGAGAAAAAAAAATATTGAAGTCCCCTGGAAATTACTGTGATATTAAACAGTCCACAATTGCTAAAAAAAAAATAAGAAAAATAAAAAATGCAACATACCCAGACCTGATAGGATATTGACATTACTAAAAATGTAAACAGCTTACCTCTTATTTGAAGGCCTTTACACATACTAAAAAGACGGTAATTCTTGCATACCTTTCCCTACTTGCTTATCTGTAAGCACATAAGTAGTTCTGTTGCAATAAATGAGGCTGCCCATATTCTTAAAGATGAGCACATATTTCATTCAAAAGGAAAAGAAAGAAGGGGAGAAAAAAAGGAAAGCTTTTTGAAACGCGGAAGATAGCTCCATTGCAGTGATCCCAAAGGAAGGAACTGTCAACATAAGCCCAGGCTCTACACTAAAAACAATTTCAAAAAGTTAATAACATTGTTAAAATTATAGATTTGTATGGTTTTATGTCCTTATTCAATGCATAGCACAAAATGCATTTCATCTCTCTTGTTATTTTCATTGTCTTTCAATGTTACATTAATATAATTCTTTTTCTAGTGATATCCATTTAATCTTCTGAATTTAACTTCTCTTCTCTGGATCTTTGAATACATCCCCAGTACTACACACCACTCTATTATCCCCAAATGGAATTTCCAACAACCTATACGTTTGCTTCAAAAGAGATAACCCTAATGTGGAATAAATTGTGCTTATCCCTACCAAAGACAAAATTTATTGTAAGAGAAGAGCACAAGGCCCAGAATGCAGTGGCCACAGAGACCTCTGCAGTCTGAGTCAGACAACCAGACAACTTTTTCATCTTCTGAAAGTTTCCCCTGGGTTAGGCCACCGCATGAATCTACTGTGATGCAATGAGTATTATTAATAAGGCATCGATCATGACATAGACCATCTCAAAAGAAAAAACAAACAGAAGAAATGGTCTCAGAAGTGAAGTTGACTCCTCATCATTCAGAAGCATTTCTGAAGCCTCCAGGGACGTCCAAGCCCTAGTGCTGGTCCTAGACCCCAGACTCTACAACACCCAGGCCACCTCAGGGCCACAACAGCCAAACCAACAAGAGCATATTATGTGGTACTTGCTTTCTGCTTGTCTGCTGCGTAATGGGCTCAAAGTTGCCCAAAGGGCAGCTCTTTCAAGACCTGGGCAGCGATTTTTATTCCGCTCTGTTATAAACTATTTGTCCACCCTTGACATTTGCCATTAGCACCAGTATGGGCACATATTTTTTCTCATTATTTATTGTTTCTGTGCCCATAGAACATGAGAATTAAATAGAATACAGTAAAATAAACCAGACTTACTGGACTCAAAAATACTTCTCTCTACTGTAATAACAAATGCCAAATTTCACAGCACTTCTTTTTAATAACTGAGCTATAAACCTCTCAATAATGAGTCTTGTAACGGAAATGCTAAGCCTCTCTTTACTGCTGTGGCCTGAACTTGCTGCTATAATCAGCTATTTTTATCAGTTAGTTGATTACACCTTAGAAAAATGACTGCTGGCAGCACAAGTCCTGTTTCATAGAAGACACTCTTAAATACTCCATTGTGATATTGTAACTGAGAACTAAAAGAAAGAAGAGAGAAAGAGAGTCAAAGAAAGAGTGGGGAAAAAAAAGACTAAAACGAAGGGGTGAGGGGAAGGAAGAAATATGTGCAATGGATGACAATCTCCTGACGTGTCCTTTCCAGCTCTCACTAGCAAAGCAAAAGGCTGCTTAACGCGCAGCCCCTGCTCAGGCAGGGGTGGATTTGGCCCCTGGATCTCTCTGCCACCTAGCCAGTGTCCTGTGCCACCCTGGAAATGTTAGCAGCTTTTGGGCTTTCCTGGGTAGCCTTGGAGTCCTGAGCTCAGCAGGTCGAAGTCTACCATCACCATTACAGGCATTACATGTTTTCCTTCTTGTTCTAGAAACCTTGTGGATTCCTGGTCATCTCTGAGGGCTTTTTCTTCTCCCTGGTTTCCCTGAAGACTTCAGCTGGCATATGTTCACCTGGTGTACTGAGCCTGCAGACTCCTAAAGCTTCCTGTGACCCAGTTTGAGATATAAGTGGTATTTATTACATACCAGTTTCGCCTATATAGTTTGCTCCCTTTCCTAAACGAGTCATGAGTTTCTTTTACTGTTTTGACTGTGTCCATGGCATGTTGAAAGCCTACATGATTTCCTGCATAAATAGTGTCTAACTAACATCCAGCTGTGTTCTCTAGAGAAGCAGAAGAGGACACAGGAAGAACGTGAGTAGCTCGTCTTTTCCCAAAAGATCTTTCAGAAATACGAGGTGCAATGCAAACCAGAAATATTGCACCTATTTTCTTCCCTTTAAAAAGTAAACCTAAAACCTTTAATCCATTATAATAAAATATCATTGAGTATTATCTGTGCAGGTACAGCTACATACTGAGTATCCAAAGGACACACTGGCATGATCTCTATCCTTACATTAGTCAGTGAGAGCTAGTGCCATTTCTACAAAAATCCTGGATTCCAACAAGCACTTTCACTTAAGAGCAATTTTACGATAGTGCTCAACAGTGAGATATGATAAAGGGAATCCATAAGGCACTTATAATACACTGTATGACTAATGATTGAAATGTGCAGACATAATCCTTTGACCTTGAAAAAAGTACAAGTAAAGTATTTGTAAATATAACTGTGAAGGGTACATGGTTGCAAAGTGATGACAAATACTAAACATGCAAAAGGAAGGACATTAAAAGAGGGTTTTTTGCAAGTGCAGGAATTGTACATTGTTTTCCTTGCTAGCGTCCCAGGCAGCATCGTGCACATGCAGTTAATCATGTCTTTGTTTATACAGACACATTACAGTTACATTCAAGTTTTCCTAACTCTTCCACATTTAAATGAGAACCATAACACTGACCATAAGATAGAGCCAAATGCTGTCTTGTAAGGAGAGAAAACACAAATCTTGTGGATCTTGTCTCAGCTACAAGATGAGAAGGCATTAATTACGTTACTTTATAACCCTAATCTCTCAAAAATACTTTTTAGCACTGTTCCCTCAAAAACTTCAGAATTTGGCCCACTCACCCCTCAAACTGCTTAGAAATTCTAAAATCTTTTGCGATCCTTCACTGTAGGGAACTTCTTCCTGATCTGAGCAGAGCTGAGTTTAGACCCAAAGCAAGCTGTGTCCTCAGCCTTTGCATACTGATCGCACTGCACTTCTTCCAGTCTTCAGGGACCAAAAGTTAGCAAGATCCATACCCTTTAAAGACAAGCACTCGTCTTCCTGAAGGACTTTGCTTCACTTTTGTACCCCAAAGATGCTGGGAAAGTAGGAAAGAACACTAAAGAGACAAGAAGTAGAAATGAGATGACCATTTTATATATTCATTCTCTACTAAATTCCCTGCCCTAGGTCTCTAATCCCCTCAGGAAAGACCTCAAGAAATATTTCTGCCAGGAAACATGTCTTCATGAGAGGGGAATGAGCTTTTCACACACCCACACTGACAGAATACATATTTGTGTGGTTGCCCCTCTGGCAGAGTACCAATTTGGCACAGGTTGNAAGTAAAAGTCTTTTTTCTTGCAAAAAATGCTTTCAGGAAGATGCATGTTGCATCTTTTAGTCAGGCAGCTCCATTAATATGAGCGAAGGTGAGCCATCTGCGAAGGTGAGCCATTGCCTCAGAGTTTCTCAGTAAGAATGAGCATCACATCCTTAGCCACAAGGCAAGTATATCACAGGTGTATTCCAGGGCAAGAGCACTGAAGCAGAGAAAAAGAATAGCATCACTCTTAAACAAAGTTTCTGTGGTTACAGACAATTATAAGAGCTTTCATAAAACTGCACCAGTTTCTTTAAGCAGAAAAAGTCTCCGCCGTGGTGTTGTGGAACAGCAATTCCCACAAGGGACAGAAGTATAGCCACTATCTTTTTCTTTTTTCCTTTTTTTTTTTTCTTTTGATAGCTTTAATTTGCTTGTTCTTTACGTTCATTGGCAGCCCTGCTAAAATGTATCTTTACAACCTATTGTCTTAGGTAAGATTGTATCAACAGCTCCAGATGGACCACTTTTAAAAATAAATTCTGCTTTCCCTTATCATTGACAGGAATCACATTTACATATTCTCCTGGTGGAACTGATAATGCACCAGATGATGAATGTGCCTCGATGTACTGATACCTGTAGACTGTTTGATCAATGTCTCGCAAAGAAAGTGTCTTTCATTCAGTATGCTCAGAGTGCAAAAACACCCTGTGATTAATGTAACTAAATGTTTGGGGTCAGCTGAAGCTACAGTTCCTGTTCCTGATTCAATATCAAACTAAAGATAGGTCACAGGAGAGTGGATTAGTCATGTGAAGAAAAAGTCTGAGCGTGCAACTTCAAACTATCTCCTTAAGGGAAGCTACAGAAGAGTTCCAGCATTTTTTAGTTACTACTACAGTCATCAGCACCGTTTTTCACCTCATTGTTAAACAGAACAGCCCAACATGCTAAGCCTTTTAATGCCAGGATATTTTCAGTATAAAAATAAGTGGGTTTGATTCAGTCCTTGGCATTGAAGTTTGGATTTATTCAGATTTATTTATTACAGTTAGTGAACCATGAAAATCCAAGTCTCTGAAGTTATTCCCCACAGAAGGCACTTCTTACACTGGGAAGATAACAACATGTCTAATGAACACTAGACCTTTTCCTAGCTTTACTTGATCAGCTGGAGTTAACACTGACTATTTCTGCTTGTTCTTACAACAACTGTTTGGTGCCTCATTAGAAGTAGATGGGAGATACAGGAAGCACGGGGATCTGCTGAGGGATGGCTTTCACTTCCACTCATACTCCTTTACTCTTCTCCTCAGATGTGTAGGAGGTACGAGAGCCATTCAGCCAACGAGGGGAAACATCTTCTCTTGCCACTCTGCCAGCTCTTTTCCCATTTTTATCTCATTCCAACCACATCCCTGACTAGGAGGCAAGAAAGTAGGCTAAGGAAAGAGGCTTAAATGTACACTGTCAGCGAGGTCCCTACATGGGGAACTTGGTTGCCTTAGGCTGTCTCTGTAGTCATAGAAAGTCCTTGAAACAAAGTGAGGTGAATCCAGGCCAAAGTATAGCATGCTGGGAACAGATAAAGATCTCATAGGACATAGACATGCTGGAGCTGGAATGGCTACTGGTTCCCAGGAGAATAAAGGTGAAGTGCAGCTCCCTTAATCCCACCCGCTGCTGCACTGCACCTCCCTCTCTTCAGCTCAGTACTGGCCTTCCATCCTGTAAACACAAATGAGTAAATGCCATTTACACTGGTGCTATGTCCTTTTGGTGACTCACGTTCTCAAGCTTTTAAATAAGATCTCCATAACACCATCTGAGGACTGTTTCCTGAGACTGACTCATATATGGCTACTATGATGACCAAAACCTCTCTGCTACCAAACCAGGAGAAAGTGAAGTGCTGGGCTCCTGTGGAGAAGACAGCACAAGAAACAATAAAACACAATTCTGTACCAGCAAATATGCCAGGAGACAGGAAGGAGGTGTCCCTGCCCATGGCAGGGGGGTTGGATCTAGATGATCTTTAAGGCCCCTTCCAACCTAAACCATTCTATGAAGAAATCATCACATTTTTCTAACCCTGACACAATATTTTATCTCTTAATTAAACAATAAGCTATGTTGAAACAGACATTTAGGGCTGAACTGTACCTACCCTCTATGCAAACGTGCTTGGGAAGAGACACAACGGAGAGAGCCTCTCCTCTCCTCCCCTGCGCTCACCCAGGGAATGGAGAGGTCTGGTTCCACTGTCTTTGCTCCCTCCACCAGGTCCAGCCTGTGGTCTGCAGGGCAGAGCTGTCCTTGGGGACAATTCCCTCCAGCCCACCCCATTTTCTGTCGTGGGCACTCCACCAGTGAGAGTGGAAGTCACAGTTAATGTTGCTGTAGCACCCCAAAAGCCCAACAGACAAATCATCTGACCGCCCTTCACACACCACAAAGACAATGCCGTGCCAGCATACAGGATGTAACCTGAACTTTATATCCAGCCCCACTGATCCAAAAAACCTCTTCCTATGCCATGCTGCCTACATTGAGTTGCTATTGAGTTGCCTCTCTTGTGGCCAGGCTTCACAAGGAGATTAGTGACAGAGTAGATGACATCATCTCATACGCAACATCTGGCAAAAAAGAAAGAAACGGCAAGATCCACCCTGAAAATTGCTGGTGTGCAATGTAGTTAATCTTATAGACCACAATGATCTCAAGAGTAAGGCAATAAAAGAGCAGGTAAGGAAATATACTACTTGGGAATTGTCGCTCCTCTCCACGTGTCCTCAGAACTGCCTAAGATACCACTAAAAGTGTAGCCTGGGCCTCAAATTCCTGTGTTGCAAATGAGCATCGCTGCCAGCAAAACCCTGCTCGCGACTTGCTGAAACTCCCAACTGACGAGGCCTTCAGCCGCTGACTCTTCTGAGCAGCTGATACATTCGCATATCGTACAGAGGAAGATGACAAGCCTGGTAACAAGTTCACGCTCATGAAATGTAATCAGCTTCAGCAGCATCATTTCTGACTTTCCTTACAGCAAACAAAGGTTTCTGGGCCGTGTCTTGAACCACGCTGCAGTGACGCACAGGACATTCATTACCCTTTTGCTAATGTTTTCTTTAAACACAGCTTAATACGCCACTTCATAATTGTACCATGGACTTACAGCATTATAACTGATGATAGCTTTCAACTTAAAGAAACTGTAAGAGGCTCTGAGGTTGTATTTATTATTCAAGAAATACTGAAGACTAATAAACGTATCCTTAATACTAATATAACTGCAAAAGTTAATGCATGAAAAATAACTATTATGAAAAGTATTATCAATAATTTTAGGAATAACGTACATGCATAATGAATGAATTTTGCCCAGGGGTAATAGCTTGCATCTTGGCCTGATTTAGATGGAGAAACTCTGCATTATAATGAAAGGCAGAATTATCACATAGTATAACTGCTAGCTTTATCACTGCTTGGTAGGATCCTAAAACTGTCATCAAAATGCTAAAATTACACTCGCTTAAATGATCTCTATAATACAAAACTATGTGCATGTGGATTTATTGCCCTCAGAATAATGTGAACAACTTCACCATCGCTGATTTGTAAAACGTTAATTATTCCACTATAAAGATATACATCAAAATAAAACAAGATGGCACTTTAAAAGAGGGTAGGCTTGAGGAAGAGACTTTACCAATCATTCTGTCTTGATTTTAAGCATGGATTAAATGATTTATTTGCCATTTGAAAGGTTTGGGGTTTTCCTATTTGATTTCTCGGGTATTTTTGTAAATGACACTGGCTTAGGCTACTAAAGCATAAAGGGTTTTTCATTTCTGAGAACTAGATTTGATTTGGGTTTTTTTTAAAATGCCACAGTAAAAAGTTCAATGTGACTTCCTTGTTTTGGGAAGAAGTTCAAGTTATACAGTACAATCGATCCCTGAGGAATGACTTAAGAGTGTATCTCTCTTAAGAGAGTAACTCTGTCTGCACATACCTGAATCAAATGGAATAATAAAATGGAGTTGCTTTATAGACAGAATAAATGTATTGGGAAAATAAGTGAATGTTAGGTACACACTGTTACACTTAAGTTTAGTGTAGACAATATATGCTCAGCACAAAAAATTACAACTCTAGCAAGGTTCTGCTACTATGCTATTTTATTGCACATCGTCAGTAAATCTGCTTTTCATCATCAAATACCATTTAATTGCATACAATGAGAGTCTTATTAATGCACAATATAGCAATGTTTTAAATTATATGGGCCCATAATGGATTACATAAAATACGAACACTGCGTTGTTCATCAAAACCTTTCTCCTTGTACTTCACTGTCTGACCAACATTATTTAATTAAAACTATTTGCTAGAAAGAATAAGTCTAATCTATTTAGGGAGGCTTCAACGTAGACTTTGAGGCCCTGGTTCTGCAAGGATCCCTCTACCCTTTCACATTTCATCAGATTTTTAAGATTTTTCACACTCGTAATTCAGCAAAAACAAACATTTGCAGTTATGAAGACCAGAACGCTAAGTGCCTTCCTCCATCCTGTCTGTTAACAAATTGATTTAAGTAATTTTGTAATGTTGACAAACCTATAATGCAATATATATAAAGTGCTGGGAAACTGGGAATAGGGCATGTGTATGTGCGTATAGTTTGCTTGTTGAGTAGCAAAACAATAATAATAAAATGAAAATAAGTTGATGGGAATTTTGACATTACTGACCTCGGTAAAATCTTGGAGAAAAAGTCAATCTGATAGAATATTACTAATTATTTATTGGTTGTTATTATTATAACATCGTGGAGCCCCCAGATGTATATGCAGGGTACCTGATCCAGAGGCCACGAGGTTCTTTAGTTTTTCCACCAATTTCAAAGGGTTTTCACCTCTCTGCCTTACTTTTATTGGACTGGGGCTACTATGAGTCCTTTAATAGGTTGTAAACTGCTCCTCAATGCCATCCTACTCTAAGTAGGATTTACCTAATATCCTCTAACAGGAAATACTTCGGCTTCAAAATTAACTCAGTTTTGTTGCAACTCATTAGAAATTGGATCGTTTTTCACGAAATGCTCAATTCTATAAAATCCAACTACATTTCTCTTTAAAAAAAAAAAAAGAAAAAAAGATAAGCATCACTGCTGTATTCATCTCAGGCAAATTAGTTTCTTAAAAAACACGAGTATATTGGGAGAAACACTTGGAAATGATTGCCAAAGAGGAAGGTTGCATGGGGTACATCTTCTAAGACATTGAAGAATTGAAGCAAATGGGAGTGAATGAACAAATTAATGATTAAGGAAGATTTTTTTTTTTATTTATTTATTCTGGAAGCTCTGTCCAGCGTGGCCTCCCAGGTTCGAGCAATCTTTCACTGTCAACATATGCCATGAGATTGATTCAATTAAGATTAGCGGCACTAGAGAAAAAAAGTGGCATGGTTTACTTTTGATTAGTATTGTCTTTCCTCCCATCTCACAGTGGCTCTGACCCCTACAACCGAGATAGTTTAAATATATTAGATGATGAAAGTAAATCATTTGTCCAGTATGTATAAGCACAAGAGGAAACAAGCTTAATCACCACTTGTATTTTAGATGCTTTTATATCTTTGTAAGGATTCTCCTTTCTATTTCACATATTGAACTTAATTTCCTTATGATTAACTCTTACTTGTATCTAAAATAGTGACAATGGTACAGTGTTGGAAAAAAGGGGCTGAATACAGTTTACTGCATGAAGTAGTGTAATTCCCAATATAATTACCTTCGAAGGTGGATTAGTTTCTATCCCTTCTGCATCTGAAGTGCTTTAAGAGCATATAAAGGACACTTAGTTCCCATATCACACATTAGCAGGTAGATTACACTTGAAAATTAGCTAGATATTCAGGATGTTCATCTCACTGCTGTCACTGGCATGGCCTACATTTTCTGCTGGTACAAATGGGATAAACTGTCTTGAAAACAATGGAACCAGACATACGGTAGATGAGAATTTGACTGAAAGCCTGGGGTTTTTTTTCCTTACATCAGAATGAAGAAGGAAGCTAATTCTCATGTTATCCATTCTAGAGAAAAATGTTATGGTATTTTTTCTATTTTTCACAGTCTCCTAGGACATCGAAAGACAAAACTTAAAACAGACAGGTATCCTAGGCTTCATGGTAACACGGATAATAATAGGTAAAGGAACATCATTTGCTAATGTGGTTAAGTTTTTGTCATTGTATAAAAAGGCTTTACTTAGTTCAACAGAATATACCATAAATTTAGTACACAGTGTACATTTGTACGGTGCCTTTACATTTCTAGAGCTATCTCTAAATCACAGGTTAACTAATACATTTGTTTTAGTTAAAAACAAAGAGAAAGATCAAAATACCACCTCCAACTATCATAACACAAAAACTCTGCACACCAATATTAACAAACAGTAGCTTTTAGGAACCGTAAAGGCCTGATTCTGATGCAGCAGGGAAGTTTCTCCTGATTTATGCGAAGATTTCAATCATGGCACAAAGGTTTAATTAGTAAAGGGTACTTATTTGCACTCTCAGTGTTCTATAGCAACATACATAAATCACAAGTTCTTTTCCTGAGATACCTGGGGCAGGATCCTTGTCTGGATCCAGGCCAAATAATACTGGTTGAGGGTTGATGGGTAAAGGACATGAACGTAGCCTTTTATCTTTGCCCCAAATTCATATTCCAAACCAGACTCAGCAGTGAGTGTAATGAAATCAGAAGTCTCAGTTCAGTCCCTAGTGGCATTAGTTCACATTATAAAATCATTACACATCATTTGACAATGTTGTGCACTGTTAGCATAGAGAAGAACTTGTTCTGCGTCTCAGGGGGAGGTGGTCCCCACAGAAAAGATCAGGTTTGTGTGTGATGAGGAGGTGCGGCGAGGAGTGCAGCTGGCTGGTTGATAATGAGCACTTTGATGTTTAGCGTTTTTAGTCCCTTAACACTCATCAAGACCAATATTTGTCAGAATACAAAGAGGGAAAAAAGTCAAATTGTTGTTTTCGAAAAGGGCAACTGAGTAACATTTACCTAGTACAAGTTTAAAGGGAAATTCAGATGTTGGAAAGTACATGGAATCTATTAAAACACCTTTGACTGTTGCTATTCAAAACATCTATGACTATTGCTATGCTGGAACTTCAATGTAGAAATGTGGACGTTTTCCTATTTCTTTTCTTTTTTCCCTTTTAAAGTCAGATTTACAGCATAACATCTGATGTCATACACTCGTCACCATGATACTCTCCAAAGGCCCTGAAAGACAATGGATCCTTCTAAGTCAAGCAAAAGAGTGAACGTTTGCAGATTTGGTGTCTCACTACACATCTGGGGGTATAGGACAACACAGACAGAGCACACCTCAGTTCACAGCCTCCCCAGCGGACAGCGGGCTGTTTGTAGCCCACTTACGCAGCATCTAACAGCGTAGCCTTAATTACCAGGAAAGAATCCTATCTTTAATTGTAGTTGAAGAAATAAGTCTTTTTGGAGGCCACGGAGCATGTACTTTCTCAAGTGAGATGAGCTGCAATCGTAATTGGAATATAAAGAAGCAAGGACAAATCACTGAGCAGTTAATTAGCTCTGCAGTTTTAGTTAAAAGCTACTTTGGCTTTTCAGTCATGGAAATCACCATTCCCAAGAGCATGGCTGGAATTATCTGGACGACAGTTAGAAAGCCCAGTCCCCAGGGGTCACCTGGAGCACCACGATGGCAGGAAGCAAGGATGGTAAAGTCAGGCAGAGCCGGATGGAAGCCATCAATTAATTATAACATGAGCACTTTCTCACATGTTGGTCCCACGACAACCTAACGGATGCAAGCCAGAACCCACGTTCCCCTGTCTAAGCCACACGCTTCTGTCCTGTGCCTCCCCGCTCCTCCGGTGGGATGAACTGGCTCAGCATGGGGTTAGGCACAAGCCAGGGCCAGGACCACGCTGGGGAAAGAGGAGAGGAGCAAGGAGCACACCAGCCCTACCTGGACAGGTCTAACTGGGCTCAGGGCTACAAAGATGATTGGGGGATTGGAACATCTTTCATATGAGGAAAGGCTGAGGGATTTGGGTCTCTTTAGTCTAGAGAAAAGAAGATTGAGGGGGGATCTTATTAATGCTTTCAAATACTTGAAGGGAGGATGCCAGGGGGATGGGAGCAGTCTTTTTTCAGTGGTGCCCATTGATAGGACGAGGGGTAATGGGCACAAGCTCGAATATAGGAAGTTCCATCTTAACATGAGGAGGAACTTCTTTACTTTGAGGGTAGTGGAGCACTGGAACAGGCTGCCCAGAGAGGTTGTGGAGTCTCCCACTTTGGAGACATTCAAAACCCGCCTGGACGGTGTCCTGTGCAACCTGTTGTAGGTGACCCTGCTCTGGTGGGGGGGTTGGACTAGATGATTTCCAGAGGTCCCTTCCAACCCTGACTGTTCTGTGATTCTGTGAACACAGCAGAACCACCGCCTTACTAACCTACATATTGTACAATCTTGGCTCTGGCCTACCATAAGCACTACAGCAATTTAAGTGATTTGGAGCAGACTGCAAGGCCTGTTGCCACATTCCTTGGCAGAATAGAGGACTATGGGTTGGAATCTCAATGGTAGTCATCAGCCTGGGGCCCACAAAAGCCATGGCTCAGGCCTTGAACACCGTTAGCTTCTGGATTAGGAGGCATTTTCATTAAGCAAGTTGCACTTTCTTCTGTCATCCAGTTGTCAAGTTCTCATTTTATTTGGGCTTTTGCCTCATTTGCGTGGTTTTCTCTGAAACCAATGTGCCACGGTTCACTTTTACTGTTCATACTAATGTTCTGATAGTCTCAGTTTCTGAACTGGTAACAGCCTTCCGTCTCTGAACAGCCTGGGTTTGAAACAGAGCACCGCTTAGGCTGATACAATAAAACCAGGAGGCCTGACAACACCAGACGTGCTTTAGGTAACTATAAGCAGGTTTCTCCACTGTTCATTTCAGTGTAAATATTTTCAATGCAAAATTAGGGAAAGGTATTAAAGAAACTATTGTTCCAAATTGTTCCAAGCCTCTAAATGTTTCTGCTTGAAATTGCTTCTCTGGCAGCTGTAGTTTGGAAGGGCGGAGGGACAGACGGGTCCTGGAGATATCTGGCTTCATTCACCATTCACTCTTAAACGGTGTAACAGTTTTATGGCCTTTCCCTAATGATCACCCATTGTGTAGTGGATTGCCAATCAAGGATCACTTAATGACATAACAGAATAATTTAACCCCTATTCAAATGACAATGCCCAGAATTGCCCACGAAAATGGCTTGACACAACAGAGTCGTACAGAAGTTTGTCAGCTGAATGAGGTAAATAACATTAACAAGCTATTATCCCATAGCTCTTCCTCACCGGTTATAAAGGACTGACCTTTGAACTTTGAACTTTTTCTTTGACTGATCGCGACCACTATAACATTTGTGTTAGTCATTTAAAACTGCAGGTGTAGCCACTTACAATACCTAATAAAATGTGTGGGCTTCAAGGGAGGAGAAACTCGGGCTCCCAGGAACAAACCCGCCAGAATTAGCAAGGGCATTTCAAAAGGATTAACGTCCCGTAATTCTCTGGCAGCAATGACAGGCCTGACAAAGTACGGCGCTTTGCTTCCCGCGTCCCACTGAGGACAACTTCTGTCAACTTCTGGAGCCACCGCTGGAGCTGGGCACCTCTGGGCACAGCTGGCTGGGAGCACTCCTTCGCCTGCTCTCCTCCACCTTCCCCCTGCGGTTTGAGTGTTTCGGAGGCTGACACTCACCTGGGTCTAAAGTTACTTTGGAAAACTTCCCTTGGGTTGCTAAATCGTGCAGATAGTCTTAAAAATTAATAAAAAGTTACCATTGCATTGCTGTGTGGAAGTACCACCAAGAAATAAGCGTGCATATGCAGTGTGCTCATCCAGTCAGGGAAAGTCAACAGCATGACTTCATTTAGACGACCGATCGCAAGCTTATGAAAAAGATGAAATGAAGCAGTTGAGCACGATGGCAAGAGACAGGAAATGGTGGGCAGGAGGTGTGTACGTACCTGCAATTTCAGTGGAACTTCTTGGAACAGACTTAGGAAGACAGAGGGTGTATTTTCAAATCAGATACTACTCCTAAGGACCTTCAATAGGCCAATGGGCATTTTAGGAGGCACACAGAAATTAAAATGAGTGAGTGCATCGCTTTTTTTAAACCACAGGCTGGGATTTATTGAGCTGACACGAGCGTACAAGGCAACTGCTCTGCACCTCTTTCCACGTCTTGGAAAGCGACTAGAAAGGCAACTCGTGTAACATCAACAGCACGTGCCACGCAGTTCCAGGGCAGCAAAGAACCTTGCAGCTTCCCTGTGATCTTTACACTTTTTTTTCTTTTAACTGAAACCAATTAAAGGTAAGTGCAATAATAAGTAAAATGTTATTAATTTTGATTTGAAATGTTTAAATAGAATCACTTCTGTAATTTTATGACTCTCATGTTTACTTCCTAAACACACTCAAATGATTTGATTTCACTGTTTTTCACAGAAGGTGAATTTAAAAGGCAAATCAGTACAACACAACCACTTATTGGAACCAGATTTTAAATTTGCACAGTACTTATAAGACTCGCCTTATAAGAACAGGCGCAATATCTTTTGATTTATTTGGACACTCAGCAATAAACCACCTACATTCCAGATCAAAGTTTCAAAATTATGATCAATTCCGTGAGAAAAACATGCACAATGTATTTGTCTAGTAATAAATTTAAAGAAATTTGAACATGGTTGTAGATATACTGCAATTACCAAAAGAAGGCAGGTTGATCAAATAAATTTTTCACTTTGAATCATTCATACAGCTCTGTTTTAAATAATTGAAATGATGACTTTAGTACTGGTTTGAGTTGAAAATAATATCTAATAATGTAATAAAATTTTAGATAGTTACTATGTAACAGGAGCTAATCTAATGTAAGAAAAAATTCTAAAATAAATAAATAAAAAATGATTATGAATGGCCACTGAACATCACCAACCTCGAGGGGAACTTGGGAATTCTAAACCTATACTGTTTTTAACAAGAACTTTTTTGCCATCTTTTCTAATGATGCCTCACAAAAGCAGACTGCACCCTGACCCCATGACCTGCTCTCTGGAGTAGTAACTATAGTCACGTGTACAAGTATTAAGGAAAAAAAAACAAGACTTCATGCCTAATAACCAACCGGGTAAGTCCTAAAGACCCGATCATGGAAACCCAAGCCAGAATTGGAGATTGAGTTCCTGTCTTGTTAAATAAACACTCAGTGATTCAAATTAAACCATCTCTCTGCAGTGTCAGAATGGATGGCCCAGGGATCCAAAAGGGGACCAGCAGACCTGCCCTTTTTAGCCACCGCTTTAAGTAAAGGACTAGTCAGGAGTGTGCAAAGGTCTATGAATCCTCAGCGGGTTATCTGAACGAGATGGTCTTTCTCGTGAAAAAAGACACAGATCCACCTTCATGACAAACACGTTTCTGGCAAGTTCAGTAGAGGTGATACAGGAAGAAGGAAAGATACATTTTTTTTTGAGGGGGAAGAAACTGGATGTGTGTTCCCAGGCAGACACATCACTGCCTCTGCACTTCCTCTGCGTGGAGAAAATACTGCCACGCCAGAGCTACCCAGGGCAGCTGGGCCTGGCACAGTTTGAGGCAGAACCTCCCAGCCACGATCCAGTTAGCAAATCTGGACCTTGCTAATGTACTTCACACCTTGATGAAGAGAACAGAAGAGAAGAGAGGGCTACAATGCAATTGCAGTGTTGACTGATTCAAGTTCAAGCACTTCCCGTCAGTTCTGGTGTAAACACATCAAGCTCCAGTAGCGAATGAAATCCCACTGCCACCATTTTCTTCCATTTTTTGTTAGTTGTCTTGTGTTTAAATTCAAACATATCCACACAATCCACTAGAAATAATTACATATCTTAGAGAATAGGTTGGACACTCCAAATAATTGCCTACAGTGGCCCTGATATAACTAGAAAAGAGCTGAGGGAAAAGGATCAAGAAAGATTTTAAAGAAACCTATACTTATTCTATAGGTAGACATCACTGCAGTTGTCAGTTTTGAAATAGTTATATTGGACACATCAATACACGCACCATGCACACTGCTTTCTTTTAGGCAAATGAATTAAAAGAGAAGTTTAGGGAAATACCAAATATTTAAAAATCACTTGAAGCCCTCAGCTTCGTTATGAGACATGCACAAACCACTCTCTCTCTCTCTCTCCATTTCCCTGGAATCCCCTGTTAGGGGTTACTTAAACTATCTGGTGTCAACCACCAACACCACCCGTGAAGCCCCACGGTGTAGCGCTCCAGCGTACTGCAGGGTGACGACACGTATCGCCGCATACGGATCTCACACCGTCTTATCTCGGGCCTTTTGCTGTTGACATTTGTCACCGGTTCAAAACTTATTATAGCCACCATC
>VZSZ01005009.1:9496-66404 GCA_013398815.1 Ibidorhyncha struthersii | reverse complement strand
TCGCTCGCCCCTTCTCGCAAGTGCCATACACAGCAGATTTATTTTTCTTTCCGGATGCCTCAGTGATCAGACCTCAGTGGTTCTGGGTGCCGGTTCCCCGCCGTACACAACCCCGTGAATGAGGGCTATAAACCCTCAGAACCACTGCCTCGCAAACCCCCCTCGCCTTCTGCTCCCCGCCGTGCTGCCCCGCTCCCCCCGCCCCATTCAGTAGCCGCCCGGCCGGATCACTCAAACCCACATCTGGATTCATAGGTTTGAACCTTTTGAGTCCTGCAGATGTGACAGCCCCAGACGAGCCTTCCCCTGCAACTGGGGCCGTGCAGATTCCCCACCCAATTTGAATGAGAAAGGTGAGGCTCCCTGTTGTTCAAATGGGCAGGCGAACGTTCAAAAACGATTTTAAACTGCGGACCATTATTGTTTGCCCTGGAGCTTAAGTGGATGTCTGGTTTGGGTTGGTTTGGTTTTGGTTTGGTTTTTTTTTCTTTCCCTGAAACACAAGTTATCCTCAGGCTCAGCAAAGTGACGCGCGGTTCCTGACAATAATAGGGTATCACTCAGCCGGTTTGCAGAGAGCTGCCGAAATAGATTCCTCTTTTCCCTAGCTGCTGGGTTGGTTTGGGGTTTTTGTTGTCTTTAAACAGCGTGGCATTTTAAAAGTTATTAGAGCATTAATGCTGCTTTTTAATGAATAAAGCTTTACAAAACTACTGATATGGAATTAACATAAGTTTACCTCTGAATGCAAGTCTCTATTTTTTTTTCTATTTTACTATCCATTACTTCATTAAATCAACACTGAAAAAGACTAGCCTTGCCAAATTTCTCACTGCACATTCAACTGTTTGCCCATGACAGTATTTGAATGTGCTTATTATTTCTAGTAAAGCCCTTATCATTTTCACTGTGAAATTTAAATCACCCTGATCCAACTCTTCTTAGCTAAAGTCAGCTTTATCAACCACAAGAGATGTGGGATTTTAAAAAGATCTGAGTAAATTCACATTGTTTGGATAAACTCATTCAGGGGGTTCAGCAAATGAAAGCTGAAATAGATATCTATTCCAAGGAGGTTATGGACTGCTCAAAACCAAAGAAGTTAAAGCATAATTTAAAAAGAAAAAAAAAAGAAAGAAAAAAGTTAATGGTATCAGTAGCTTGTTAATGAGGGCATTCACAGCCTAGGTTTTGAACTGGTATTTCTGTGCCTCCACCATAATTCAGGTGAAAAGTAAAATACCACTAAACTCTTTACACAAAAATATTTTTTTCTCCCTACAATCCACTCTGCTATGTTATCTGGTCAGTGTTGTGCTATCAAAAATGTTAAGGGCTGCATTTATGCATTATCCCACCATTTAAGTAACTGTGTATCATGTATATTTAAAGCCATCTCTCTGTAGTTTTAATTATCTCAGTCTGCAGGGACAAAACGCAGCTCCCATGCCTGAGACCGAAATGAAAGTGCTGCACGCTGACAGCTAAGATGTCTGTCCTAGCTTGTTGAGATTTCCTGTAAAATTTGCATTGAAAAGGCAGCTTTAAATATACTTAAAATAAAAAGAGCATTTGCATCTAATTTGCTACACTTGCAGTATTAAAGTTTTATCTGAATAAAGACATGTCAAATGGATTTATATAGTTAAGCTGATAGCTTTTAAAGTCAACACAGTAACATCAGCTAAATTCAACAAAGTAATGGCAGCCGCTAATGGCATTTATTAGTTTATCATCATTTACTTAAAAACCATAACACAGATCATTTTATTTTCACATTACTGTTTGTGATTCTTTGACTCAGTTTGTATTGATTCCACAAATTATGGCAGAAACTGACATTTATCTAACCGAGTTTTCCAAGCTATAAATGTTGGCTTTAGTGGGAAGCACTTGAACGCTTGCCACGCAATGGTTTGAGCCATGCTAGGAACAACCATCTTCAAATAAACACATTTGGCAACCATTTTAAAATACGATTGTTGCTTGTCTGATAATGACAGGAGGGTTTTTGTTACTGATAAGGCTCTTATTACAAACCACTGCCTGTGTAATCTACAGCCTGATCACACAAAGTGCGAAGCGCGTTCACCCCGGCCCAGCAAAGCGCTGAAGCATTAAGCTTTGTTTTAAAGACAAGCATAATGGCAAGCAAGCCTTTTTACAGTACTTCGCTTCTGCAGCCGTCAAGGAACTTCACAAAAGGGATCATCGCTCTTTACACAGAAGGAAACTGAGGCTGAGAGAATCCGAATCACACCCAGTGCTGCAGTGGGACTTGATGTTGCGAGTCCCAATTTAGTGTTCTGCACATTGTGTCTTACTGCCACCTCACGCTTCTGTTGACTCCTAAGTGTTGTCATCACTTGCCCAGACTTCAGTGGAGCTACTTACCAAAGGCACATGCTTATGATAAAGATTGTTGAAGGGGCCTGAATGTTACAGAACAGTCTTTTGACTGTAGGGCCATGGTAAAAAGCAGGGCTTACGAATTATACTCTCAATTCTGCTAGAGCTCCCCGTTCCCCCCTCTTTTGAATAATAATTACCAAGGCCTAAAAATTTACCAGGAAATACTAAGCAATATTTTATTGCCACTATAAAAACTGAGCACCCACACAGTTTGATTTGTAAATATTTTGGGTGCGGACACCTACATGTCATCACACAGTTTTACAACTGCATTTGAAAACGACATCAGAAGTTTCCAATCCTGAGATCTGCTCTCCTCCTCAGCGACATCTACGCCTGCTCTTCAGCGGAAGAAAAAAACCCAACTGAGTTGGAGATAGGGTTTATTTTCAGAACTATGCACGGAGGTCAACATTCTTGCTAACAGGAGGCCCATGTCTAATTCCCCATGTCATATCCTAAACCTTTAATTCCAAAGANCCCCCCCTTTTTTTTTTTTTTTTTTTTTTGTAGCACGGTCATATTCCCAAGAAAAGTGACAATCGCAAGTCACATTTGGCAAGAATTTGAAATGATCGTGCTTTGTTCATGCTATTTATTATAATTCTCCCATACCAATAGGCTTTGTTCTACTGTGTCCTCACCCTGAACTCTGGCTTCTATTTCAGCACACATTTGTAATTCCCTATCCCTGGGCTGAAGAGCACAAACCTCTGGCTCACCAGAACAGCCTGAGACAGCTGGAGCGATGGATTCTGAGGCATACCCATCTTTCTTGAATCGCCATCTCACAGCTGGCCAACTTTCTGATCTGTAACTGCCAGATCGGGCGAGGAGGAGTGGGAAGGATCTAAAAATTGTATTGACCTTCACTTGGAGCCCCAGTCTGACCCCATTCAATTCAATAGGAATGCTGTTCTTATTTTAACAGCAGCTGGATCGAGTATTTATAAAGGTTTATTTTATTGAAGATTAGTAATGAAAAACTACTGCAAGAATTTATTTGGGGGAAAAAAAGCTGAGTAAAACCGTTATTTCTTTTGCTGTATAGGCTCTCTTCCTTCAGCTCAAGGAACACAGTTGCAACCTACTAAAAATGCATACCATATTTTAGAGCTATTTCAGTCACACTGGACAGAATGACAATCCCAGAAGTTTCTACTGTGCCACAGAGACAAGATACATTCTCCTCGAGGCTGGAGGGGAGACAACGCCTCTAGCAAGACTCCTCCAGTGGAGAATATTATGGCGCAAGTGTTCTGAAACAAAAGCCCAGAACCAGGTAGCTACAGCACTGCAAACAGCATCGTTTAAGAAGTAGGGTGGCTTAAAGGAGGAGAGATAGCTATATTCAAAGTCAGAGAGAAAAAAAGCAACCTCTTGGTTTTCATCCAAATGCAAATAGAAAGCCAACGCAGCTGCTGAAGAACTGGTTCCCGCCAGCTCCACCTGAGAAACAGGGCATCTTGCACAGCAGTAGTTAGAGCCTCCACAAGGCTCTGAGGTACAGCCCCTAAGCAGTTTAGTTTGACCTGAAAACCCCAGGGCATGGGAGAAGTTTCCCATCCCTGATCACAGACATGGGCTGGAGGAACTTTTCTGAGCACTAATCCCTCCAGAGTAACATGAAGCGGAGCAACCTCACCAAGTTCACGTCCTTTCAGTTGCATCTCACTATGTTATGGTGAGTTTTCCTTTTCATTTCAATCTTCTTATACTTCAAACAGCTCATTCCTAACTTGTGCTAGCAATGGCCGTTCTCCACTTTCATTGTCCCCCACTGAGGCCCTTCCTACCCCACACAGGAGCGAAACAACAGCACCCCAGCTGGTGTCTATACTGTAGCAGGCATGATAATGTCAACCAGATATAGGGCCACATCCTCAACCGATGCAAATTATCCTAACTTCATTTACTTCAGTGGAGCTCTTGGTGTTTTCTATCAGATAAGGATGTGGACTTTAGCATTAATCGTGTGCAGAGCAAAAACCCACCATTTCAAGCTTCATTATGAAACAAGGGCTACATTAGCACCGAGCATGGCAAATCTCAGAATTTCCCTTTAATGATCTTGAAGATTACGTGCAGCGGGAAAGAAGAAGTGGAAAATCTGTCATAAATATCACTGAATATTTTTAATAGCTGAAAGCTAGGCTTTCTTCAGCACTCCTGCTTGAAAAAAATAGAGACTATTCATTAACTAGGAAGCAAGGGAATTGGTTTGTCATTATCCTATGCCTGTGAAACAGAACACAATGCAAAGACAAAGTTCTCAGGCCTGGAGACAGCATAGGCTCATGAAAAAAAGTAGATGGGTAAGCACAGCCATATTAAAATATAGTATGTATAAATATGGAAATGACTCTGAAAAATCTCAGGATGCACTTATTAAATATTGACTGTTGCAACCTGTTCTTTTCTCATCCCTGGCAACCCTTTTAGTCACTACACATCATCTGACGGCAGCAGGAAATACCTGTGATGGTGACTTGCTTTTCAGTATCTCTAGTGACAGCTGGAGACAGCTTACACGAGTGGAGCCTGCAGTGGACTCCCCCCGCTCCCTGATCATGTGTAGGAGGTGCACAGAATGCCGTAATTTTGAGAAGGCATTAGAGCGCCGCTGCATGAATTGACTGTTACGGCTTTATAACTCTAGGGTGAAAGAAAACGTTCCTCAAATCAACCTCAACCCCATTTTCCAAGCCCTGGTCTATGCTCTTGCACTGCCCCAGTCTGCTCCAGTACACGCGCATCTCCCAAGAATACCTGAGGTTGCCTCTAACACTGCCCTACCTCAGAACAAGAAGCAGAATCCCATTTCCTCTCCAGGCAGCCACGGGGATGGAAGACATTGCAGCTTTGCGCACTGTCTCAGCGTGCTCTTATGAGTCTAATCCATACTGACACAAAACCGTGAGAAGTGTCCATGTAATGAGAATAACGCTTGACAGGAGGACATAAAGAACTAGTCAAGAAGGTTGTAGTTGTGATAGTTTTCCTACAACGAGATCAACTTACTTCCTTGGATGCAAAGGTTGTGTGACGCAAAAGCATCTTCTCTCTTTCGCAGGAGCTGGAAGTCTGCTATGAATTATGTGTCATTTGCTAAAAAGAAACAAACAAAAACCATTGTGAATACGTCTTCTGTGGGAAAGGCATTAACCCAGTATGTAGTGCTGTATTTCACTGAAGTTTTTAACAGAATGAATACCCTGGTAAGCTTCACTTGAAAAAGGGAACTGGCAAGTACTGCAGGCTTTATAAAAATTATCAGTTCACTTCGATTGCATTGGGTGATGGTTAGAGGAGGTTTTGCTTGGCTAAATTTCATTATACACTCCCAAATCGTGCTGCCACACATAATTTCACTTGCATTTGTCTACAGAAAATCTTTGTATCTCTATTTCCATGAAATTATACCCACCTTGCATCCTTACCCCGCAGAAATCTCTGAATACAGGTAAAACAGCCTTTTTTTCTTTCTTTCCCTTATAGCCTGTTAATGACAAGTTTGCCCTCTTTTTGGAGTCAAACTTGTGCCAAACAAAAAACAACAACAAAACCTTTGGGAGAACTAAAGGAATGAATATGCAAACTACACAACCCCAAAGAGCCAAATAGGAAGAATAACAATAGAATTGTAATTAAAACACAACCATTCGCTTTATGGACTGATTGTACGCTCCTCTTCCCCTCTCCCTCCCGAACCAGTCTTTCATTTAGAGTTGGGGGAGCAAAAGGAATCTCTTGGTCTTGGCTACTAACCAGTAAGGCCTAAGACTTATAAAGCAAGTAAGTTCTGTCTACACATGGCTCATGAGCTCCCATGAATGTGTTTACTGAAGGCTGGTTCCCACACGGCCATTACATTGCATTTTTGAATACCAAAGATTCAGGTCTTGAGAAACTGTTTTATTCGCTTATCACCAAATAATGTGCCAAGTTGAAAAACTATCTTCAGTGATCTGCTAATCAGTCTTTCCTACTACGGTCTACTCTATTGTCTACATTGGAGATAATGAATATTAAAATTGCACAATTCATCCCACAGGGTGTTTTTCAAATTATACTGAGCACAATAGAATCCCTTTTCTTGCTGTTGAAATTCCGCCTTCTTTAGGGTGGAAACACAGGAGATATGGATGAGTGGAACATAACACTGTGCAGCAAAGAGGGGAGGAGAAATCCACGCCAAATATAGCAAGGGAAAACCTTTAATCTTACAGAAAAACGAAAAGGTCATTGGATCTTTGCAGCCTAATTTGATGTTATCAGCCACTGCGCACAAAATCAAACACGTCCATGTGTAAATCACAGCTGGCCAGCTGCACGCAAACAGAGCAGGTTGCGTAAACTGCGACAAGATCAGCACGCAAGATACTGAGGCTCACACATACATTTTGATATACGTGCAGGACCAAAAGGACTATATTATACCCATATGAAGAGAGCAAGCACATACTTGCATGCCCAGGTCCAAAAGACAACCCTTCCCTTAAACAACAGAATAGAGGTGAAAGGCAGCGTCAGCCTGGCTGGGTGCTGACCGGTTATCCAGCAGGTCTGAGAATTTCTAACTTGGTGTTTAGATTACAATACATCTGCTCTCTGGAAACCAGGGAATGACACAGGGTCTCCATTCATTAAATAAATAACAATTCTTTAGAATGGCAAAAATTCGCAAAGATAGTAAATTTGAACAGAACTTTTGAAAGTGGCCTAAAATGGCAAAACTCCTAGTGGGTTTGGTGAGAGAAGAGGCCCATGCTGAAGTTTTGTTTTCAATGGTTTTAAAAACCTTACCTCAAGAAACTTTCAACTCCAGAATCAAACAGAAAATCCTTTCCAAAAGCCTATACTGAACCCACCATCCATTTACAATTAGACAGGCGGAATATTTAGCTCCCACTTCCGTGCCCTTTTCAGAGCATTAGAGAACCTCCAACATTTCATCTAATAAGCAGAAGCAGAGGCTGCTGCCAGTGGGGCAGACACGGAGGCTGAGTACGTCCATACCCTGCAACTTCAGTGGTAGCTCGGCACCCCCTTCCCTTCCATCCAGAACTGCACATTGCAAGATGAGGCTTTTTATAAGAAATAGGAAAATACAGTGTATCGTGTTAACTTCCCTCCTTCTTTAAGATACACTGTACAGGTCATAACTTATCCTTTTTAATAAAAAAGAAATAAATTTACCTTTTGAGTGTCATTTCTGACCACTGCTGCCCCTTTACTAAAGCCACAGGGCTTCACAGTAGACAGCCTGATGGAATTCCATTTCACAGCTTAATTTTCCTCCTGATAAAAGAGACAAAAAGTTCCTTTCAGTAAAAATAAAATTTAATACGGTCCGCAAATTTGATATATTACAACCTCCGACCTCAGCTTAATTGTTCACAAAGGGCTAACGGTACCGCTGGCAAGTAAATGACTTCTACAGAGTGTTGCAACTCTGATAGCTCAAGAGAAAGGGAGCAGCAGTCTGACAGATAATCAAAATTTTTAATGTGAACCATAGTGAGAGAGGTTATTGAGAGCACACCCAGACTGTAGGAGCCTTCCACAGCTGCCATGGTAGCTCCTTAGGATGAGAAATGCTTAAACATCATCCTCACTCAACTTCGTTAAGTGTTGTTGCTGTTAGTTACCAACTAATACGGAGTCTGACACTTTACAGCAACAGACAGCAGCGATCTGGGATCTACAGAGACAGAAACATGGTACTTAAATTTCTTTGAGGCCAAACCTGCCCGCAGTTCTGTGGCCCCGAAGAGCGTTTCTTAGAGTTTGACAAGGAACCAAGGGAAAGAGTATGAAGACAAAAAGAAAGGAGTCATGCAAAAACATCCACCACCGGCCCATGGCGGCTGACCTTTTAAAGGCTACTGCAGAGAGCAGGGCTTTAGCGAGGCAGCTGGGTCTGCCACTTCTCACACAGGTTTGCAGAGGGCCATAGAGGGCAGGGCAAAGGGAGGGTGGAAGAGAGGTATTTGTCCTGGCTGCTTAGATTTGAGACGTTAGGGAAGGACCAGACTTCTTGTATTATAACACATATTCCACCTTACTGTCTGGAAAGCACTAAAACTGAACACTCTGCACACTCCGGGTAGACACAAGAATATTAAATGTATGCCTCTTGGTTAAAGTTATACAGCTCAACTTCAGATCCCTCTTCCTACTGAAACTCATATTGTTGTGATGGGTTGACCTTGGCCAGATGCCCACTCAGATGCTCTCTCACTCCCCCTCCTCAACAGCACAGGAGGAGAAAATAAGATGGAAATGCTCACAGGTCAAGATAAAGACAGGGACATCACTTACCAATTATTGTCACAGGCTGGACTTGGGGAAAATTAATTTAATTGATTGCCAATTAAAATAGATTTGGATAATGAGAAACAAAAACTAAAACACCTTCCTGCCTTGCCACCCCTTTTTCCCAGGCTCAATTTCACATCTGTGTTCCCAACTCCTCTACCTCACCCAAGAAGCACAGAGGAAATGGGGAACAGGGGGTTGCAATGAGTCCCCAGCAATTCCTCTCTGCCACTCCCTCCTCCTCAAACTTTTCCCCTGCTCCAGTGTGGATCCTTCCATGGGCTGCAGTACTTCAGGATAAATCTGCTCCTGAGTGGAGTCTTCATGGGGGCTGCTGCTTCCACCAGAAAAAAACTGCTCCTTCATAGCATCTCTACGGGCTGCGGTTCCTTCAAGGAATGTCCAGCTGCTCCAACATGGGGGCCTCCATGAGCTGCACTGTGGATATCTGCTCTGGCATAGTCCTCCACGGGCTGCTGGGAAATACCTTCTCCACTGCGGTCCTCTCTGTGGGCTGCCGGGAAATACCTGCTCCACTGCAGTCCTCTCCATGTGCTGCAGGGAAATATCCACTCTACTGTGGTCCTCCCTGTGTGCTGCAGGGAAATATCTGCTCCAGCACCTGGAGCACCTCTTCCCCTTCCTTCTCCTCTGACTTTGGTGCTCTTAAGGCTGTTTCTCACACTTTTTTTCCCCTCGCTCCACCACTGCCTGTGCAGCATTCTGCCCTTTCTTAAATACATTTTCACAGAGGTGCCACCAGCTTCACTGATGGAGCCAGCTGTGCCCTGCAGTGGGTCTGTTGCAGAGACAGTTCTGGCTGTGGCTGGCATGGGGCAGCCCCAGGTGTCTCTCACAGAGGCCCCCCCGCAACCAACACCTGGCCACAGACACCCAGCACAGATGTGCAGTACACGGGTGACTTGCCAAGCCGACTCTCCTCCCCACATGCTGTCCTGCTGAAGTCAGCTGAGATCTGTGACACACTGAGCTGGTGTGGGAGAGAGTGAGCCCATGGAGTTTAAGGGACCATATTGACAATATTACCAAACAGGTCCTTACGTTCTCCTTGTATTGGGAGCACACAAAGCAAGTTACTTTGTGGTCAGGAAGACAGCATGATCTGTAAGCTGGTTTAGCTCGTTAAAGCAGGTAAATCACATAGCTGTCCTGGCGGTTGATTTGGTAGCTAAAGGAGAGATGGGCCGGGGCTGACGCAGATGAGCTCACCTGCATAGTCTAAAGCAAACTGAAACCAGTAGCATTCTTGTTCCTCCAGGATATCAAGAAGCCAGCAGCAACAAAACCTCTCACTGTTAATCTGGGTAGAATTTTGGAGCTGTATATAACATCATGAAAAGAACGTAGGTATTAAAAACACAGTAGCAGTGTGCATGCATGCCTACAAAAGGAGAGCATTGCTGAAGGGCTGAACTGTGCATACATTTACACCTTACCAGGCACAGGCCATTAGCAGATGTACTTATACAGATAGTGCTGAACAGTTTCCTCCTCCTCCTGATTCAGTGTGGGGTCAGTGACATCAAACAGCTCCCACAGAGAGCACTTGCAGCCCCCAGAGACCACCGACAATTGCATTTGTTCTGGCAACCGTCGCTCACCCCCAGGGTCTGCTCCGCACTGGGTTGCCACTCATGGGCTGAGGCTCGCAGCACAAAGGAACCCAAACTGTATTCACCCAGAAAAAAGGAATTATAAAACCCACGTGCCAGGCAGGAGGGGTAATGCCTGATGCCTCCTCCTCCTAATGTGGAAGATCACAGCGACCTCCGTGCTACCCTGCACGGGCGCTCCCCAAGCCGCAGAAGGATCCAGCCTCTCCGGGATCACCCTTGCGAAAGCCACATCCATGGAGCAGCACCACCGCCCTAGTGCACTAACTCTGCTACGCACCATTAACAACCATGTTGTTTGGCTTCTTGACAGGCAAAAAGGGTGGTGAAAACTATACCTGTCTTCATGTTGGTGAAAGACAGCTTAGCTACCTACGTATGCAAACCAAAGGGAAAGAATGTTTGCAGATGAGAGGGTGTCTGCAGCTAAACATAGCCAAAATCACCAGCCTCTTCCTAAATTAGGGATGCTGATATATCCAGCAGCCACTATTCATGTTGGTTGTCTCGGTGACACTGGAAAGCAACTACCAAAGCCTTCAGAAGTTCATATTTCAATTTTAAAGCTGAGGCTATTTTAGCTAATGCCCCCAAGGCAATTGTCTGGTCAAATGTCAGAGTTTATATTGCTGAATGAAATCTCTGTGTTTATGAGATCTCTGCAGTTTGGGAACCACATTAGACTTCATTTGAGCTTCTCAGATTATGCTGTGCAGTGGATATCTTCTTTTCCTCCACCTCTGTTTGGAACATATCTCAATCTCCTCATATTCCTACAAACCATTGAAAATCTCCGTCTCTCCCTCTGTCATGCTTGAATATGAGTTTCATTGCTGTGGGATTTCCCCCCACCAATTCACTTATTAAAAAAAAGAAATCTTTCCATTGATGATGTTTCTGTATGCTTTTTAGTCTAATATCCTGCAAATTGGTAATTTATTTACTTTTTCTTTAGCAAAACATTGCCTGGATTTTGGTCTCTTATGATGAATGCCAAGCTTCAAACTTCATTTTAACTCTTTGACCCCCAGGATTCCCCTTTCTTTTTATCTCTCTGAGCTTCTTGTTTTTTTTTTTTTTTTCCCAGTCACTGCATTACTGACACAAGGGCTTGGCTCAAGGTGTCAAGGTTTTGGCACGAGGGCAGTGCTGCAGATTAGCTCGGACAACTGGCTTCCACGTGTGTTATGCCCTGCCCACGTTCATGGGCTGCCATCGTGCTGATTGCATATTAGTGACCCAATGCTCATGTAACCGGATTTAAGGCATTTGGACCCTTATATATCAAGTCACGTGGCTCAAAGGCATTTCTTAATCTGCAAACTTTAAAAAAAACCTACTTTTTCAACCACTATACTAGAGCACTTGCTCCTCTGCCAGACCTGAGTCATTAAACCTTTTTGCCATTTTTCCTAGCATTGAGTTTGCACTCATTTTTTTTAATTTCTCCTCCAGTTTGGGGTCTCTGTATTTCTGAGTGTCCAGCTCATGACACCTACAAGCTAGTACCAAATTTCCTGCACTATTAATCCCACTGAACTTGTTTGTTCAAAAAGCTTGAGGTGGACACCAAAGCTATGGAAATGTATTTTTTGAAGTTTGGTCTTGAGAAGGGACTTTTAGTTGGCCAGAGATGCTGGACTGCTACACTATATGGAAGAACAGCATTGATGATGGTGATGGACATAAATGTGAATGTGCCTATTGCAGAGAGGTTTCCTACCAAAGCTTTTAACTTACATGCCATACATTTTATTTTGTTAACATATAAAGGCCACCCCTAGAGCAGGCTGTATTATCACTCTCTTTTACGGGACAATCTAAATAACGCACTATCTAATGGAAAGCCACCTCTTTAAAAGCCAACTAGAGTGAATCCACTTTCCTGTTTCCACAAAAGATAGTGGTTAAAACCCTCATTCCTCCCCCCACGTTCCCACTGCCCTGTGCACGGTTGTGTGACCTGCAGTGGCACACGGCTGCAGCACCTCGGCACCCCCCTCACCCTGCCACGAGAGCTCCCACCATTCCTCGTGCAATTGCAGCACGTGTTGGAAACAGGACAAAGTAAAAGGAGTATTTTAGCTGCAAAAGAGAGAGCACAGAAAGGTTCACAGTATACTTTTTCCTTCTATAGTCAAGGTTTAACTTTTTTAGCTTTGTTCTCCTCGTATTTCTGCTAGATCCTCTCCATCCTTGGGAAAGCAATAGGTACCAGATGCTGACAAGATAGCACTGAGGTAGGCCCAGAAATTAAATTTTCATATTACCTTTCACATAATGAGCATCTGTACTTTTTCCATTTATTTGTCTAAGCAAGTTCCCCCATTTCCTTCTAGTGGTGTGTTGTGGGTTTTTTTTTAATATTATTGGCTGATATCCAAGTAGGTAAAGTATTTCAGTGTCATCCCATCTCTAGGTTCAAATAAAAAAAAAAAAAGAAAGAAATGGTGTAAGGTTGATCACACACTTGTTATTAAGTCAAAGCCGGATTCAAGTGTTTGTGTGAGGTAGAATTATCTCATTCTTTTTGTCTGTGTCTTTCTGTGATCTACCAGTCAAGTATGTGATTGGATTTCAGCTCAACAAAACCTTAAATTACACACCTATTGTGCCTGAGCTAAGCCTAGTTTCACAGCACTGGAGAAGGCTCCTCACTGCTCTTTTGGCACTGTTCGATCTGGCTTCTGCTATCATCCGCAGGTTGATGAATGAGTAATAGGATTAGAAAGTCTCATCTCTGAAATGCTGTAATTGTCACATTTGGTGAATTGACAAAAGGCCCGGGTGATGGAGAGGTGCTCCGCAATGTAAAGTCGTACGTTCAACCTGCACTCACTAGCCAATGCTAAGAGAATTGGGAGGAATAAAAAGAATCCCCCCAGCTCTCCCAACACGCACAGATACCTGCGTGCTCTAAATTAACCTATTATGCATGAGTTTGTTGGAAGGCAGAGTGCTCTGCCTCTTAAAGGATCTTATCTCACTGCACAGAAGATGATACACTTGTTGATTCTTTGGTTAGTGCAGGAGATTAAAAAGTCTAGGAGGGCTGGGAACAGGGAGCAGGCTTTCCCGTCCTCTCCAGGAATCTTAAATTCAAAAGACCAGGGGAGAGATTTTTTTCCCCCAGGCAAGAAGAAAAGCGCAGCTCAAGCCTCACGACTCAACGGCTGAGGATCCGAGCCTCCGTATTCATACGGACTGCCTTTCCATCCACCATCGAGGAGGGTCAGTGGCACACTGCTTCTCACACAGAAATTCCACACTTTTCTCTCTGTAGGCCCACCTATATCAGCCAAAGTGCGTCTGAAAACAGACAAAGTTTTCAGTGGCTCCTGTTCCAAGACTTATTTCAAAAGGGCAGATTTCCAAAGGGATTTACAAGCCAAATTTGGGTAGATGTCTTAGCAAGGTACACTGGGAACCTACCTGTCTAAATAGTGAACACAGTATTGAAAAGCCTAACAGCAGAAAACAAGCAGAACAGATAAGTAAAACCTTTCTGTTTTTTCTTTCTCCTACTTACTGTCTTAATTTCCACCATTTACAAGCAATGGCAACATCCCTATTTTTAAATAGAAGGATGGAAAATCAAAAAACATACAGGGGTAGTTCTCTATTCTAAAGTAGCACCGGCACTGCCTTCTCCTGAGAAATGGCTTCCTGCAGTGCATACAAATTAACACAGAACTTCGTTCCCATTCACCTTTTATTAAAAAAGAATATCAAAAGCCAACATCACTTTCACTGAAAGAACGTGTCCCCAAATGCTCTACAGATGCAGCATGTGAGGTCAACATTCGCCATCCCCTTTCTCTGTCAGTGTAAGTTTCATTTTAATTACAAGTGCATGTTTTGCACATTGTAAAACTACCCCTGGCTCTGACCACCATAAGAAAAGGAACATTTAGCTCAGGAAACAGTAGCTGACCCTGTCTGCTCTTTTTCTTCCTTGGCATCAGCTTAGACTATTAACACCTTATGTGTGTTGCCTGTGCGTCCCACATATGTGTGCTCTGCATCCATTTCATGCAATACCTGTCGTAAGTGCATACTAAAAGCTTCCTACTCGGAATTCTCTGCTTTGTTTGACTCCTCTTCTTGGCGTCTCGCTTAGCTATTGAATTCATCTGCTTGACAGAGAAACCTTTCTATGTACTAAAAGCTTTGTCCTTGGAAAGCTGTGACATTAGACTTAAACACATAGAGGCCTTTTTCACCTCTCAGTTCACTTCTTAATTATTCATTCCCAACAGAGGAAATCAGGAGAAACCTCGGCAGCCAATGTAAACATTTTGTAGTGGAAGGCAATTTTTTTCTCCCCAAGAGCACAGTGTGACCATGATAGTTGAGCTCCTTACTAAGAGATTGCTCTGTTTTTGTACAAGAAAAATGGGAAATAAGAATCCTTTCTTTTTTGTGGGAAGGGACTGAAACAGAGCAAAACACAGCCTATTTGATGGTGACCATTTTGCTCCGAGAGTGCTTTGCCAAACGATTTCAAAGAAAAGGTCCAAGTCTCTAATGTACATTCCATTTAAAATTTTCATTTTCTTTCGCCCCAGCTCAGAGCGGCCATCCTACAAGCCCAACTAGTACCTTGTAACATGGGATAAGATCACCCAGTGTCTGTTGCTTTAGAGATTTTCCACCTAATGTGGCAGCTACTCTAGAGAATCACTTTCCAGTAGAGCAGTGGCTCCCTGTGGAAGCAGCTTCCACCATTTCACACACACGATCTGAAACGGTGGCCTTTCAGAGCGCTTGGTTATTAACGGCAATAGATGCCCTGTGCAAACAGTTTGCAGAACCAGGGCTACAGCCAATATTTTTCCAGTCTCGCTGTAACCTTAACTGCAACACACAATATTGGCCTGCTCCCAGGAACCGTCAGTGGGAAGTACATATAGCAACGGGCCACCCACTTACTGTTTTCTTAGAGAAAGTTTGCCAGGAGTGATATGTAGCTTGCACCACCTTCCTGAAACATTTCCACACTCCCTGCGCCTGCACAGGTCTGCCCTTACCAGCATCTCGTTTCAAACTGTCTTACTCCACCTCCTGCTCCTTCCACGCAGCCCAATCTTCTCTGATTGCTTCCCTTTTCTTCATCACCTTTTCCTGGCATCGTGCCTTTTTTTCGTGCTGTTCCTAGTGCCTGGGACAACCTCTGATTAATGTTCAGCAAACAGCCTCCTCCACAGATCAGACCGCACCCAAGCATGCTCTGTTTCTCTTATTCGGCATTATTCTGACTCGTGCCTTCCACCTTTCCAAAGAGAAGGCTCTGACTTGCTTGACAGCAAACAGCACCATTTGTTTCTTCAGAGCTACCCAACAGTTAGTGAGTGGGCCACTCGCTGTGCAAGTACCACCAGAGCTGCTCACGAGAGCAGTCCATGGGACAGTTTATGACGGAATTAGCTACTATCATCCCATAAACAAAAGGAAAGGCCCCAGAGCGTCCCAGAGCTGCACTGTGCTTTAAGATTACTTGTGTACCTTTTAATGACAATTGATAAATACCACCACATCACCTGGTTACTGTTTTGGTTGTTTTTTTTCAGAGAACTAGTGGCATGATACCATTTTCCCTTCTCCAATTCTCCTAGGAGTCATTAGGAAGTCGAAATACCCTCATAGCTGCTTTGCTAAGGAATGAATAATGCATTTGCAAAGCAGCCACATTTATGGTCTGTTGCTGCATGGGTTTTTTTCTGTCAACCTTTTTTTTTTTCCATTTTAATTTATAGGTAGGTTGCCAGGATAGCCGGGTTTGGTGCAAGATGTCATGTATCTACTACAGTCTTTTGTAAAATCCATTTCCAGGAATCACTGTCATTGGTAAGGCAACTCTTGAAATAAACTGAGAACTGAAGGACAGTTTCTTCTGGTAACTGATCATGAACAAATACGGTATCATTTTTAGCTCTCAGACTGCTTTATATATATATTTGACCTTCGGGGGGCAAAATTTAACTTTCCCTCTTCGAGAAAAGGTAAGCTAAAATGGAAAGCAGTTGGGTGACTGCTCACTGTATTAAATCTAGTTTTCTCAAGACCAGAAATACTCCCAGCTTTAGACTGTTTCTGTATTAAAATCTAATTCTGAAAGTTTGACAAAGCACACATTTAACACAGGTCAGCAGTATATTGACAGGATGTTAATTTTAAATTGTGTCAGCATTTCCTGTCTTGAGTGTTAATGTCAATTAGCACCTTGCTGCATAACCTCCAAGTCCTCCCTTATTACGGGAAAGTAGCAAAGCACGCAGCAAAAGCACTTCTATTCAAAACACCACTCACTATCAGCCAAACAAAGAGCTGTCATAACAAAACCAGCGAGGTGAAAGTGCCTAAGCTGCTATGGATTTGAGGTTAGAAGCCTTAGTCTTTTTTCTTATTCCTGATATTAAAAGTGTAAGTGTGTCAACTTGGAGCGAAAGGCTAATTACTTTGAGGCTCTTTGAAAAGTGCGTTACCATTCAAAATCTCTAAGCCTGACATAAAGCCCTTGGCTTTAGATTGCACAGCATATAGCTCACTGTAGGTCATCCGTTAGTATCCTTAACACACTCTGAAATGTGCAGTCTTATTCTGGGAAACGGGAGCATTTCTGCACGCCTGCTTTTTTTGGAATTTCACGCACGCTGCAGAAAGCGCACGTTCCAGTCACTAGCATCTCAGCGAGACCTCACTCCCAGGTGCCCAGTAAATAAGCCTGTACATGTCTTCCCAAAGCACTCTGTAAGGACTCTTTACAAACTTCACAAAATCCCCACTCTACCCCATTATTTGACAGCAGCTCACAATATATACATGTACGTGACGGTCTGGATGGGTACATAACTAGACCTGGTACCCTTTCTTGTCCTTACCTACTCTGTGAAATTTAGCGGTGTAGACACCCAGGGTGAAAAATATGACTTGAGTCAAGTGAAAGCTCAGCCATGATATCACTGCCCTCATCGCCCGTCTCTCTCAGAATACAGATGTGTTCCCAGAATGACAGCATAAATCTCAGGACATTTAGCCTAAATTCTGAAGAAGACTATTGTTCACAAAAGACTACAGTACCAGCTAAATTTTAATGGAAAATAGAAAATGTTACAGTCTTTCCCATCAGCTCCAATCCCAGGCCTTGTTGCTTGTTCAGAAAAAAAAAAAAAAATTAAGACAAGGATTTTCATCAAGAGTTCAACGTAAAGACTGGTGCTGGATGTCTGGAAGCTTCCGTTGAAGTCCATGGGTACTCAAATTTTGAGCAATAGTTGCTTACTTTTAAATAAGACTTTGGTCACCTTTGTAATTTTTAATTATAACTAGCTGATCCTTCCAAAGAAATATTTTGGAAAGTACCTTGCCATCCATCTTGAGCCTTACAGGAAACAAGAATAAGAGATAAGCATCATACAAAATTATATAGGATTAAAATAAATTATTTCTATGCAAATCAAAAGCTCGATGGCCGCAGCATTAACAATTGGCAGTGAGCTACACACTATTGTACCAAAAGGTTGCCATTTCGTATTGACTTGTGTGGCTTTCCACTGAGGTAGAGCAGCGCTTCCCACAGGTACGATTGTTACCCGCTGTGTCCCAGGTGACCACAGCCGGTGATGGCGGTGAACAGCACTCATACCGTAACTTACTCCTGCAACTCAGGCACTGTGTGTGGAAATCAGTCATTCAGAGTACAAAAAGCATTTTCATACTCACCCTCAACAAGCACCTTCTCACTTCGGTTCCTACCTTTGTTTCTCCTGAGCACGGACTCAAGGTGTGGCCAGGCATCGCGCAGTAAATCTCTTGCTCTTGAGATCTGGTGTAGAGATGACACAGGCATTATGCACAGACATTGCACTGGGTGCCTATGCTCTGCCAGATTCTAAACAAATTGGCCAAACAAATTAATGCCACACACCCTAAATTGGCTGAACAAATTAATGCAACACGCCCTTTGCACAAGGGTGCCTTTGAAGGCCAAAGACCGTGCATGTTACAGCGAGATGTGTTCTACTGAATAGGGTGTTCCAAACAAATCTCTTTTGAGAGAAGAGAAACACTGTATTATAGTTTCAAGTTAGAGCAGGGCTTTCACCCGAGAGCTTTTTAGACACCAACACTGTGTGTTGACATTTAATTACTAAACTCTTAAAACAAATAATTTGTATGAGCAAATACTCCCCAATCATTTCATAACAACGCAACTAGTGTTTCTTGGCAGTTAGAACAAAACCAGAAGCATGTTGAAATCGCACACACAATGCCTTGTTCTGACATGGGAAGAGGTGCCAGATAGAGCAGTGTGAACCCTCCAGGCTGTGGGAGCTGTTGGGATGCAGGAACTGAGCGCTGCAGTTTTGTTCCCAGGGGCTGGCAGCAAATCAGTCCCAGCGGGTTCACTCGGAGGTTGGAGTTTACTGAATTTCATTCTCCAAACAACCCTCCCTCCTTCTGCTCAAGGTCCTTTCTTCCACCAAGCCCCAAACCTCCCAGCAGAGGATTAAGGGAGTGTGCATTCTTGAGGCTTGTTGGGCGAGAGAGGTAGCTGGAAAGGCAGGAGCCTGGCAGAGGAGCAGCAGGTATATGATTTTTGTTGCTGAGAGTGTCGCGTACCTAAATCAATGGAGCATTTCCTCTCACCTCAATTTCGGTGTGATCTATTGCAACATTTTGCACGTCTCTGCTACCAAGCAGCTAAGCTCAAAACCAATTCTTGCCAACGTGTAAAACCCACACCTTCACTCTCTCACTTCCTCTGTTAGAAGGTCTGTCTCAGTGCAGCAGAAAATAATGGAACAGTGCTGATCTTACTTTAAGTCCTTCTTTTTCTCGTGTTATCTGTTATGTCCTCATTTTGTCATCAAGCTCTTCAGGACAACATCTAAGACTTGTCAAGAGATTTTTCATAAAGAAGCAATACCAGTCTCCTAAAGCATGCTCCGTATTCTGAGACTGTCTTCTTACCTATGTAATCCCCTCTGTACCTGGGACTTTCATGAAGGGTGATGTTAGAAGGATATTAAAAGAAACAAATCACTTTTTGATGAGACTTAAAATAGGTGCAGTAAAATAGCTTTACAAGTAGGAATCACAGCTTTGGCTTGCTGTGTTTCTCCAGGTCCAAGCCTCATTAATATGTTACTGTACAGTATCTGCTAGCTAGAAGATCTCTGTTTCCACCACACAGGTGGTGGGTATTTATTAAGAGTCTGGAGTTCCCAAATTTAATGTGAAGTAACTTTTGTTTTGAGTCACGACACTGGGATTGACTAGAGCTGCTCCTTCCTGGTTCTCCATCCCTCCTTGCACTTCCACTTGCCTACTCCAAGTCCTCCCTCTACTCACTGTTATACTCTGATCTCCTGACAACTTTTTCTCCTTCACACAGTAATCCCACCGTTCCCCAGGCATCTTCTTTCACGTGTATATCCATCAACACATCCCCCCTCCACCACCATAGTGTATCCCTCCCCTCCTGTTTCTACATATCTGTCCCACCACTCTTAAGTACAGTTATTGATTTAGGGTGGAAACTAGCAAGAGAAAACCCGTCTATATAACCAGTTGCTAGAAGCACACTGGTTTCAATGGTGCAGGACCAGGCCTGAGTTTGACGTGCAAGCTTTCCTTTTGAAGGTTAAACTGGAGAATGCTTGTTTGTGGGAACTTCACCTAAAATGCCTTCTTGGCCATGAATGCTTGAATGCATTAGTGGTCCCAGGCTCACTATGCCTTCAGTTAGCGGACCTCTGAAATGCTAAGATTGTCCCAGCATATTGCCCTCCTCTCTAATTAGGAGCCACCTATTGTGTTCCATTTTTCTCTCTGAAAATTGCCACTGCAACCTTGCTATCAGCTCAGTATCTTACCATTAGTCAGGAGGGCAAATGTGCGGTGTCCTTGACATGTCAGCGAGAAACGTCTGGCCCCCGTTCTCCCTAGGGAGCAAGCCTATAAGCTCTGTAATGCATTTAACCTCTATCACCTCAGGGAGTAAGAGTCTCCACAAGCAGTTTGCTGCCGCCCCACCCCTGAGCTAACTCATTTACCTTATTTTTTCTTACAATGTTCAATAAATTACACTCCACCCTTTAAAAATTATTATGGTTAATATATGACTTGCTAAAGAGATGTTTATAATTCACATAACTCTATGTTATAGCTTTAATCTCATAACATAGAACATTAATAAATGTGGCAAGGCTCTATGCATTAATAGCCTGACTTGTATTCACATATTTAGACATGCTTGTATTTGTATACTCCTCTTACCATATTGCAACATATAGGCCAGATTCTGATCTCCATGTCAAAGGAGATGAAAAAAAAAAAGAAAAAAAAAAAAGAGAATTAACACTGTAGGCCATCAAAAGAAATATAATGCTTTGTTAAAATTACTAATTTCTATTGCAAAACACCGAACAGCTGGCTTTCACAATGCATCTACAAGCAAGAATTTGATCCGAGTTTCTGTTTAGTTTTCATTTGAACAGGCTGATCTTTAAAGACAAGTGTATTCTTTCTGCAGTCCTCAAAGGTTTATTAAATTTGATAAAGGCCATATCCCTTGGTTCTTGATAGTTGGTTCAATAATGAATCCAGCTGCTCCAATGTGAATGTTGAAAGTATGACCAATTGTTCAGGCGTAAGCAGAGGATGCGCAAGAGCCAGTGCCAGGCAAATACTTGGAAATTCCTTGTAACATTCATTCCCATTTTTATACTTATTAACTTTTCACCTCTTTTTTGTGTTTGCTTTAACAAATACTCAAAGAGCAAACCGGGAACATTCACCCTGGCATGAAAAATGACAAGGACCCATAGAAAACACATTCCAACTTTGCAAGCCCAAAAACGCACACCAGAAAACGTTATTATTCTTGACAGGGAAATTCTACGTATATACCAAAAAATATGAAGTGTCATGAGACTTCCCTTAATTGAGTTATGCCTGAGAGAAATGACAGTTGTCACCATTTGGAAACCACAAGTTTGAAAATGAATGTGTTTAAAAGTCAACCAAAACACAAGATTAAAAAGCCAGCCCAATAACATTGAAGTTCCCTGAATTATTCACAGCATCGAATAATTTTCATAAACACAATAAGGAACGCAAAAGCCTATGATTCTGGACAATGGAAACCACAGTCCTACCACAACTCGGGCTGCATCTCCTTTATTAAACCCAACCCTGGAGTCCCAACTGCACGCTGGTGGTAGTGTCCGTGTGCACGAACCCCTTTGCAGCATCAACCCCACATTTCAAATGTTTGCTGCCAAGTAGGCCAACTTCTTACTGTGCAGCACTCCACATATTACTTAGAAGCATCACCGGCTGGGGAAATATCTTTGGTCACGGCAAGAGATAAAGAGAGAAATATTTCTAGGTCTACCTATGCAAAGATTTTTTTTGGGGGGGGAACATTTCATGATTTTCACTGCATCTTCTTGGATTTTGTTGGTTTAACTTTTTAACAAAGTTGCAAGCCCTGTAGCCAAGTGAGCTTACACGAGAATCTCAATTAACATTTAAACAAAGCAGGTTTCTGTTAGGGCCCACAGTAGTGGAGAAAAGCCTGAAACAGGAAAGCTCCAGAGTCAGAAGACACACAAAAAAGAAGCTCAACTTTCGTCTTTGGGAATTTAGAACCAAATTCTTCATTTGCGCATGTGTGCATGGGGGGGGGGGGGCAGGGATGTCCTGGTTATGACTTTTGCATGCTGTCACTGGCAATGCCAATGTAAATTTTTAACTACACTCTGTGCTATTTATTAATTAAATCAGCTCCACCCAATTTACACAATATTGTATATTAACTGCTGGCTGACTGGGAAACATCAGTAAATGAATAAACTACATTTGAAAGGAAAAAGAGGTGACGTGCTCTGAAGACATTATTGACAGTCCAAGGATAAGGATCTGCATCAGATCTTACTTTAAAGTGTTTGGCCTCAGGAGGGAGGGTTTAGTAGTTGAAACTCATCCTATTCCATCAGATAGATTAGTCCAGAGCACAGGATTCTTTCAAAGCCACTGTGAGAGTATATTAGCTGTAACCTGCTGCTGGGAAATGTCCACACGTATCTGGAAGTAACTGCTCATACTTGTAACCAGTTACAGAGATCTTCTTGGTCCCTCCTCTGACCACACATTCGCTATCTTACTGCAGACCACAATCTCGCTGGAGGTAATGGATCGATTCTCCTAAACACAAACTACAAAGGTGAGAGTGTAACTGTGCTTCAGCCCAAGGAAGGCTGTATCAGTGTACAGGGAAAGCTGGGTGTCTTCCACAAGAACAAAACGATGAGCTAGAGATTTGGAAATACTGGTAAAAAAAAACAATGTAAAAAAGTGAATGTTTTTAGGGACTAATAACAATAACGACTTTGCAGTGAAGTGTGAACATCTCAGCTGGCAGTGACAGTGGGTGACCTGGGCATATTTGTCGTTCACAAAATGGCAAGCAAGCTTGGTGAAGTGGCCATAAAGAAGAGAAACACGATCCTAGAACACGAGTCAAGGCATGTCAGCCCCAGGAAGATGGGGCAATTTTCTGCACCATGTGGGCCTGGAGCATTGGGTATGGATCCCCTCACCTAAAGCATCAGAATTAAGGCAAATTCAAACTGAAACAGGCACAGAAAAAGGAGAGTCGATGTTCAGGGGCACGAAGAACATATTCTAGGACAGGAGGCTAAAAGCAGGCAGTTTGCTCAACTAGGAAAAGAAGGCTGTTGTCTAAATCTGTGAATATGTATATTTAGTAAATACAGACTGAACGCTGCATGCAAACACCCAAAATATAGAGCAATTATTCTTCTCTGTCAAGGGAAAAAGGGGAATACATGATCTGGGGTTGGGAAAGCTGAGAAGGACAATTTCCCAGAACAGACAACAGAAACAGGACAGGTCATATAATCACAGGACCATATTTTTTAAAAAAGAATGGTGTAACATGGACGTTCAAAGTTGGATGAAGCAGGTTGCTTCCAAACCCCTGCAGTCCTTCAGGGACTACAAGAAGCCCATAGCCAGCCAGGAAAGCCTGGTGCACTAAGACGGATGGAAACAGAGCTTGCAGGCCTGGCTTGGAAAGGGGCATCAGGGCAAGAAAGACAAATGGTGAATTAAAGCTGCTTCTTTCTCCCGAGCTGGTAGGTTCAGTCAGCTAAAGCTCTGACGTCTTCCAGTTTTAATGTCCCTACTGAGGTAAGACAAACATTCTGACTATCCACTTTCATTTAAAAATAAAATTTAAAAAAGGACCTTCTCAAATGTGAAATGGCCAGTAAATGAACCCTACGTTCCCAATTTTCTTTTTCCAACTGCTATGATGCATAAGAAGGTGAAGTGCTATTAAGCTAGTTTACAACACCAGGCAAAAGCGATTTTCTGCTTAATAAGGAAATATGTAGTAATTGGTCATAAGGCAAATGACATTAACGAGCAGGCCATTTGGCTCTAAATGAATGGATCATAACCCAGAGGGTTTTATCTGAATCAGCCTCTGCTCTTTAAGAGGTTTTCATTTCAGGAGTGAATCAGTGCTAAAATTGTAAACTAAGGATGAAAGGACACATTGGGAGTAAATTTGGAAGCCAGTCAACTACCGGAATGAAGCACCTTTGTACACTTTATGCACGGCTTTGGGAAGCCTCAGGACAGCCCGGTTTGATTTCCCTGGTATGCCTTAGAACATTCCTTGGATGCTGTGGACAAAAGGAGGGCTGAGCCTCAGAACATGAAAACCCTACAGTCACGACGGAGGGTAAAGAACATAGCAATCCTGTAGACTACAAGCAATACAGAAGATCAGAATTGAGGAAACCAGAGGTCTCCATGTGGAATTACTTAGCTAGTGATGGCCAGCATCCAGTGGAAACAAAGATCCAACAAAATTTTGTTTTGAAAACAAAATATATTAAAACAACTACTAAAAAATCAGTTTGCAGCAGTTGAAGTCATTTCAGTTTTGAGAAAGTATAATCTCTTACAGTGAAAAACATGTCTAAGATGTCTATTGATGGGGTTTGCATTGGTGGAACGCTGCTGCTAACTGCCTCTGGAGGATTTGAACCATCCAGTATATTTAGTATATATAAAAAAGATCTGGATGCTTTAAAACTCTTGTAAGTAAAGAAAGCGTTTCTCAGGTAGTGGTTCTGATTCAGATCTCAGCCTTTTCAAATCCCTGTGCTCTGTTTATGTTGACAAATTTGTCTACCAGCTGAATAGATTATTTAGGCTTAAATAATGATATATTAAGCAAATCATAATAAACAACCCCAAACATTTTAAGCTCACATAGCTCTTTGAGAGTTTTAACTTCACTTTGCTAGTAAATGCCACTGGAAAGCAGAAGGAAACATAATATTTCTGCATGGCATGCTAGTCATCTAAACTCTTCCCTGCCAGGTCTGTTCAGCCTGTGTAGTATAAGCCACAACTGTTTAATTATCATGTGTTCTGCCAAAGGTGCAGTCAAGGGTGTTTATAAGGAAACGGAGACGGTAAGCCAAATTTCATTTGCAGATCAGACACGCCTGCTAGCAAACAAAGCCAAGGTTTTAGGTACAGATGAGATCAGTAGTTCTGTCCTCCAGGGAAGGCGGCTGCACCTCAAAAATTAATGAGTAATTTTTCAAATTGATGTTGTGAGGTAAACTAGTTATTTTCACAATTAAGTGCTTTACCAAGCATTTAAGAAACGGTAGTTTTTCATTGGACAACCAGTTCTGAGGTCCAACTGGAGAAGATGCAATGCAAACCCAAGGTTATATCAAATCTGCTTAACCACTGCACGAATACCGTTGGGAAGGACATCTCTTTGCAGGGCAGGGAGAGGACATTCCATTTACAAAGGCACTGGAATCCAAGCTGGGTAGTTTTCCTGGCCATAGTAAATCATTTTGCTTGCTTTTTACAAAGCCAACCTTTAAATTACAAATCTTGCTAATAATTATTAGTTATTTTCCTTCTGAGTCCTGCACCGATTTATAGTAATAATCAATACTTCTCCATTCCATTGATGGGGAAACGATGAGGCAACACACAAGACGACTCAATACTTAAGCACAAGGTCAGCAAATACATGCTAGCCGCTTCTCATCTCCTCATCCACCTCCAAGACAGTCTCCTCTTTCCCTTCCCTCTGTGATGGGGCTATCCCTGTCAAACTTTCCTAAGCAAAAGCCTTCCAGAGCCCCCTGGCAGGCTGGCTATGTTTTTTCTTGCAATGCATCACACACACCAGCACAGAGGCCAGGAAAACGCAATATTTCTTCTGGTAACAGAGGTGGTGTACAGAGACCTGATGAACTGAACTCCCAGTATGCTGTTAGAGTTTAGGTAAGGTTTTATTTCTTGCCCAGCCTTACTGCGTACTACCAGATAATCAGTGTTGATCCTATAATCCCAACGCAAAGTTCCCTTTAAGGCCAGAGCGAACTTTGCCTGCAAAAGAGCTGCATTTTTCCCTACAGATAGACATTATTAACCAATTCCTATCAGTTTTCACAAACTTCACCACAAACCAGTAGCTCAAAGCATTAACCTCTTGCAGCTACTGCGAGGAGCTTTATACATCTCATCCCACAACATGCTTGTTACGCACATCCAAGACAGACATACAGAATGTCCTGCTGCATTTCCTGCAATCAGAGGTGGAACAGTGTGTCCACACCGGGAACCAGCTACAGTAAATCTACTCCTCCACCAGAGTAAATACTAGCTTTGTTGTTACTGCTTCCTGTGCTGTTTATAACAGGAAAGCTTTTGTTGTGCTTTGTTTGGATTTTCTTTTGGTTTTTTTTTTTTTTGTTGTTCATCTATATAGCAAAGAAAACGCAAAGTTTAAACTGACCTGATTTGGAGCAGATCCGAAGTTTCATGTTAAAAAACCCCCACACCACACATAGAAAGCAAGTCGAGCCCTGGCAGACAGAAATGAAAGGCCAGCTATCCCTGTTATGCCGAAGACATCCACTTTTATTACATTACATATGATACAAGTCCTAGCTGTCAAAATCCTCAGGAGCACCTAAACAGATAATAAACAATCAGTGAAAGACTTATGGCTACATGTTTTTCATAGTATTGGAAATCACCTGGGAACCATATTTTAATGGAAAATACAGCTTGATGGAGACAAGCTTCATAGATTTATGAAGAAACTGCAGCACAAATCAAGTGGAGAGTTTAGCTTTCCAAAATGATATGGAAGTGCTAGAAAATAGCACAAAAAAAAAAAAAAAAAAAAAAGAAAGGACGAAGAAGGACAAGCAAAGAGGAAAGAAAGAAGTGCCCTTCTAATGATTTACGCCGTAGAGAAGGAATATGCCTACTTGTGATCCTGTTACCCTTACTGCTCTTTGTGATTGTTATTCTTCCCCTAAGAGAAGTGGTCATGTTACATACTGACAGAAAGTTACACCTCTTCAATGTGATTTGTCCACTTAAAACAACATTTATCATGTTGCCAGTTTATAAATCATTTAGGCCAACTAGATTAAGGCTATAGGAAGCCAGCACCCCTAACTGATCTTCATGCCAGATAATTCACAGACCTGCATTTGTTTACACTAAACCTTATCAGCCAAAATAGTAGAGTCCGGTGCCAGCTGAACTCCGGTTCCTTCATCTGAGTGAGAACACAGGACGAGGTGCAGTTTTAACACATTGAGAGACAGACTCCTACTTTAAATGAAAGCGTACCTACATCAGTCCACACCATGCCAATGTCCTGGAAGGCTTCATTAACATGGACAGCTCTTCCTCTACACTTTAGAGGAGCAGAGCCTCTACACAGAAATAGGAGACAAGCTGAAGAGGTTCAAGGTTAGCTCACGTTTTATCTATTTTGTATATGAGGATGTGGAAAATGTCCTTTTTTAACCTACGAAAATATGTTGCCCCCTTGTCGAATACACACAAACCCCACTGCGCTCTTTGCTCTGTGTTCAGCATTGGTTCCAGTAAAAATTGTCAAACTTGAAATTGGCCTTTTGTCCAATTAGAACTCTTCAGATATTAAGAGGAGGCTGAAATACCAGCTCGGATACATGATACAACCCACATCACTGTATACAGTTACTGATACGCAGCGGGTGCCAGGTGCCCGCTCACAGTGGAGCTTCACAGACGGACAAGCAACGAGACAGCTCGTACAGAATGCAGCCCCCAACTAAAAGATACAATTTATAATTTAACTTTAAATAAAGCCCCCAAGCCCACAGTTCTTATAGTCTTAGGAGATTTAAAAAAAAAAAAAGCTAAGTGTTAAAAAAGGACAAGCTTAGGGTCAAGAGGATTTCAAACTAATTGAGAAGCAATTAATAACCTTAGGCCTGATGATCTTTACGTTAGAGACCTAGCAGAAGTGAAGAGGAACTACAGGGAAAACCTTGGTCATTTCATGTCCTTTGCCTTAGAGGTGATTTTTTAAATCCACAAAGAAAGCTATATTTGTCTGTGTAAAACACCAACCAGCCAAAGCTCTTCCACAGCATCTTGTAATCTCAAGCTCTTCAATGTTTTGTGATTGTTGTTGGTGTTAAAACAGCAAACCCTTAGAAAGTGAATAATTCCTAATCCAATAGATGACAAATTAGAGGAACAGTATCATCTTATCTGCCTTAGAAGATACAGGATGCAGAGTTAGCACACCAGGCTTAGGTACTCTTCTCCACACAGCATCACCTCACTTCTGTTTTTAATTACAGGCACATGGACCAAGGGATCGGATTAAGACTTAGAGTGGGTCTTTTAGTGATGTTCACGCACAGCTACCTTTAACAGATCATCCTGGAATATAAAGTAAGCTATATCTTGTCACAGTTACCTTCACAACTGGGGCCTGTGCTATTTTCAGTCATCGCCATTGCTCTTCCTTCTACACCTAATTGATTTTAATTTCTCCGCTGCTTTGCTGCCTTTCCTCCCTTTGGCCTCCTGCAGAATCTTCTAAATCCCAGGTGTGGAACTCCATCCTATGCTCTTCTTGACAACACCTTCTAAAATGCCCAGCACTTAACGCTGACACCCACTTGGCCAAGGAGTTTTTCAAAGGTATGGCGATTGCTTCCAGAGGAGGCGGCTGTGCACATAGTTGTCTACCTCTGACAGCCTGTCCTGGAGAGAAGTTAATATTGAACACTCAGTGAGGTTAAAAAGAAGCTGGAAACATGCAGCTGATTTTTCAGAAACAGCTACTGATTTGGGAGCAAGCAGCTCAAGACGCCCTGGGCTTAGGTTTTTTTCAAAAGTGCTCAGTATAATGCCTTGGCCCTATCCCTTAAAAATTACAGAATATTGATTATTGACACGTGTTTGGGGATATTTACTGTTTGGATTTAACCTTAAATGAGGGCTATCTGTAAAAAATGAACAGAGAAGTAATAAATGAGGCAAGATAACTCACATCTCTGCAGAGGAAGAGAAAGGAACCCAAGCAGCTTAATACGAAAACTTCCCTTAAGTAAGAGCAACTCTTCTTTAAAGAGTAGTGGTCTCAGACCTGTAACACCCCGAGTTCAGCAAAGGCCTGTCTGGGCCACCATAGAGTGAGAAGTGGCCCAGTCATCAAAAAAAAGACACGCATGACGTGTTTGATATTTTAACATTTTCTTTAGCTTCCGTTAAATCAAAGCCAAAATTGGAATTGGGGATGGATGCATGCATGCCTGGTCACCGTCTACTGCTGGTGACAGACTCTTGAAGAAAACTTCTGGCAGAATGAACTCAAGCAGCCAGGCCAGGACCTGATCTGACATGAAAGGAAACCCATTTCCAGGGGTGAATGTACATCTGATACCCGAAAGGAGATACTGAGACGAGGGTAGGGACAGAAGTACAGCTCCTTTCTAATCATGAGCCTGAGCACTCACAAGCCAGGCAACATCAACAGGAGCCATTAGACACCAATTCCTCCAAAACCCGCTTTTGAAACATAAAATATACAGATTTACAGATTTGGGGCCTTTGTCTGTAATTATTATTCTCTGATTTTGCAGAAAATGAATCCACTATATTTGTATAGGCCATACAAATACAACGAGACAAGAAAAATGAGCCCCTGGGCAGCATTTGACAAAATAATCTCAGATAGTGGGAGAAGCCCTCTCTAGAGAAGACTTTCTGGGTAGATGTACCACAAAAAGCCAGCTAAACAAGGTTGTAAAAATGTTGGTGTTTAAGCAACAAATTAAGGGATCCACTGCTTCTGTGGCATTCTATAGAAAACAGCTTGCAGGTTTTTGGTTTTGTTTTTTGGGGGTTTTTTTGGTTTTTTTTTGTTTGTTTTTGTTTTTGGTTTTTTTTACACTGTAGAAGAAAAAACCTTATTTCTAACAAGTTTTATAACAAAAGAAAAACTTCTAAATTTAGAAACCTTTGAATTTAACACATCATTGAAGATTCTCTTGAGCACTGAAGATTTAATGGCACTTTTGACCAGAGCTAGAGCACGCGGTAATTTCCATGACGGGAACTCCATTTTCGCTACTGAACTCCTCCATCGCTCTCTTCCAGCATAAGATACTTTCTTACTTTCCATGCCCAGAACATTGCACGGAGCCAATGTCTCTGATCCAGTGTGCCACAGCCCAGCGGGGCTGCCCTTTGATGGTAGGTGGATAATAAAATGGAATAATCTGCAGAAATTTGGAACTCTGGCTACACTTTTGAAGCACACAATAGGGGTTACAGAAGATTTAAAAATATAAATGAGAGTGAAAAGAGAGAGGAACAAAATTATCAGAACAAAAACATAATGGAATAACTTTTTTTTTTTTTGGAGGAATCACTGGATTTCTTTTCACAAAGGAATCTTATAATAAGTTCATTAAATAGATGCACTACCCGAGATGTTTAACATTAATCTAAGCTCAGCATAACTCCAGTGGCTTCATTTACACTCCTCTGTGCTCATACCACCTACGAACAGAGCTGAACCTAAGAGTTTAGTAGTTCAAATTCATTTCAAAGAAAAGCTGATATGAACCAGCTGCCAAATGCTTAGTCTGCAGATCCGTTTCTAAGTTTCTCTAGCCTCCTGCCTCTCTTCATTATATTCTTACCGAGCTTTGTCTTTCATATGGGAGATATTTCTGAACACTGAATCCTGATGAATCACAAAACCTGCCTCTCTAATACTCAGTCTAGGACTTGGCACTAGATTGAAGGAAGCCCCCTCATTAGGACAACTGGTGTTAGAACAAAGATAAATGACCAGCAGAAAAGACAAATGCAAGTGACAGGGGAAGGCACCGCTCTCCTCGGTGACTGCTCAGGAGAAGCACACCGCTTGCCTGAAGCCGAGCGTGTGTCTGTCCCTCCTGCACCCATGGCCGCACCCAGCCTGGGGCCCTCAGCTTGGGTCCGGAAGCGGACGCAGGTCACTCATCACAATGAATTTAAAAACCAGAAGTTTGTTCTGCTTTATACCCCAAGCAGCACGGTGACCCAGGAAAAGCGATGCTAAAATCAAGTGGCTTCGAGTCAGGCCCACTGAGAAAAGAAGTGGTGCATCAGACATAGCAACAGCGCTCAGAAAGATGAAACGTGATCAGCAGTAGGCAAGAGCTTGTGTAAAGGAGCAAAACTTTTCACCAAGGGTCTCTGCATTAGTAACCGAATCTAGTAATACGAATTTTGATTTATCATTTTCCTATTAAGGAAAAATTTCTTGTGAAACCTTTTCCATGGCCAGTAATTTCCCAAGAGAAATAAGTAGAGCCCTATTAATGGAGAGTTTTAAAAAATATGACTTGGCAAAGCTCTAGGGAATATATACACACACACTATAGGGAAAAATCCTGCTTGGGAATAGCCATTATTAGGTGACCTCCCAGGTCTTTACCATTTCCAATAGCACTGCTTTTAACAGCTTGGCACTGAAATGCTGTACAAAGTGACACCAGTTTTTCCACTCATAACTGAGCTAGAAAAACTATTTTGAAACAGAATTAAAATTAAACAGACCTCACAGAACAAGAAAAAGGTTTTCCTTTGTTTCATCTTATTTTACCAGGAAGTCGCTGCTGCTTGGTTTAACAACAGACGAGACTTCTCAGGTGATGGGAGGAATGAAAAATGTGAGCAGTTAAGAACTCCTGATCACTGAGGAGATATTTGAGACACGGAGCTCGATTAGCTGCTAGCTAAGAGACAGAGGAGAAGATCGTTGCTTTTTGCCACTGTGTTTCAGCATAGCAAAGATACACACAAGATGCCAATCTTGCATCTGGATCTGAATTTCAACAGCCACAGCTGCGCAGGGGTTGACATTTAATTTGTCAAGTTTTTTTGTAATTGGTTAATACTAATATCCACTGTAGTCCTCAGGCTGCCTTAACTGAACTTAAACTTCCCAGCATATCACACCACCCAGTTCAAAACTACCGCAACTGCTGTTTCTCTGCCAAAACAAACACACAGCAAGAAGATCATCATCTAATACCAATTCATAACTACATCCCACCTACAAACATCCACAGCAAACACAGGAATTTTGGCTTAACACTTTCAGGATCAGAGTGCACCAGATCAGACAGTATCTGTTATAGCAAAAAGACACGGAAGAAAACCCTCCTGACCTTGCTCTCTTGTAAGCAGAAGAAGCCCACTCACCTCCACAGCACCTGTAGGGATGGAAGGGAGTGAATCACTTTGATTACTCAGACCAAAATTCACCTGGGTCTTTTAAGTCAGTGCCTGCACCTAACACATGTGCCTGAAAATCTGCCAAATTGGAAACACCAGCGAGTATCATATCACAATCAAATCTAAAAGCTGGAAGGCTTAGCAAAATTCAGATCTCAGTTCAAATTTTTCCTCAAATCCTGAATTCTAGGTCTGAGCATTTAGGTTGGATGTATGTCTACTCCAAAAAGATCAGCATGAGATGAAAGCTAATGCTTCCCCCTCTTTACCATGGAAGACAATTAAGTATCTGTCACCTGGAAATCATGCCTCTTTGGGACAGTCTCTCTCAGTGGAAGCTGTTACAGGTGTCACCTTAGCACACTTAGTACTTCTCCTTGTCATAAGATTTCTATTACTGCTCATCAGCCTTTAGCATAGCATCTTAGACTTCTGAAACGCACAGACACAGGACAGAGAGAAGAACTGAAAACTAAGCTAATATTCATGGGAGAAATTTTAATTTGGTTCCTACACAGTAGAGATCAGTCGCGCAAAACAGATTTGAAAAGTGGATAACAATTCTTTTAAAGAACCTGAATGTAAATGGGAATTAAATGCTCTGGTGTGAGTTAAAACACTCCTTCCAACTTCTTCAGTTTGACCTCCCTAAATGTCAAAATGTTCTACATGTTTTAGGCCTCTTGGAGATCTGAGTGCTGACCATGGACCACTGATCAGCCAGAGGGCAGAAATAAGTCATGGAGAAGAGCAAAACCTCTTGCAATAATTAATTTGATTTCAGCCTAAATGTAAACCGTAATGAAGATATCCAGTAGGGGAAAAAGCACCCAAAGAACTGATGAAATACAAAAGTCTTTAATAAATTAGCACACTGCAAGTACTCTTCCACCCACCAAATCAGAAAAGGATGCACATTTTGATCACCCCATTGCTCATTTGGAGGGGAATGGTGTTGGTTCATTATAAAGGCTAATTATCACCAAAATCTGAAAGTGTCTGGAAGCCAGGTTTGTAGCCCAAATCTAACTTTTAACTGAGCTCAGCAAAACAAGTAATGTGTTTAAATGCTTTACTGAAAAACAACCTCTGAAAAGTACAGTGTAATTGATTTAAGTCTGATAAACCACCAGTGATAAAGGATTGACCAAACATCTTAAATTCACCTCAGAAGCAACACAAACATTTTCTGAATTAGACATCTCTTCTGGTCCAGCTGTTGTAGAACAGACTCCCTAGCAGAGCTTTAAAATGTTTCTGGCATAAAACCGTGTTACAAATGTCACTAAAATAGCCCCTTCACAGTTGTCTGTGTCTGATCCGCACAAAATCTATTAAGGTAAAAATCAGTCAAAATGTGAGATAAGTGTATAGTTAAGTGAATTTAAATGTTCTTATTAGTTTCTGTTCTCAATGAGAATTCAGTGAGAATTAGTCTACCCAAGTTTACCATTTGTTGTTCATCAGCCCCAAATTACATCATCTTGAGCCAACCAGGAATAAATGTACATGTTTTTTTCCCTTAGGATTTGTACCCGTTATGCAATGGTGGAGAGAGAAAGAACCAAGATCATTAGGGGGGCTAAAATGAGAATATTGCAAGACAACAAGAAAGCCCTCTACCATTAATTTCACTCAGTCTCTTAGTACAGTCATATCCTCTGAAGTTAGAGGCACACATATATAATCTGGGAATTCTTCCAGATTTCTTTTTAAGGAAATGAAGTTCTCAACACTGGCTGCTTTAAGAACGGTATTTTTGGTTTTCCACAATGCCATCAACAGTGCTGAGTAGGGCTCCGAATACATACTTGAAGGCTGTGCAGTATGTAGTTCTGTCCTTGTAGAGTTAAAAATCTGTCATCACCATACCAAGTACGCTATGCATCCAAGTTTCCCAACAACTGTGCTACATCACATGTTTGTGCGTTCCTCTACAACAAAACCCATCCCAGAGCTGCCCACTTACAGCACAACTGCAGGACATGAGTGTTCAAAAAAAAAAAATTTTTTTAAAAAAGAAAATAGTCAGCTATTTTGGCTGTGAAAAACATCTTCAAAATGCATATTTATTACATGAAAACATGTTCACTGATAACTACAAAACCTAAAGAATCCCCAGTATTTCCCAATACCTACTTCTCCGTGTAGCAGAATTATTTAGTCAATGTGCTCAAGCCACAGTCTGAAATTGTTTCACCTCCCTCAAGTTTCAAAATTCTCATTAGTTCTTCTCCAGTCCTCCAGCGTTCCCCACCATAACTGCTATGAGGTACTTCCACAAACTGAGAATGACTATATTAAATAAATAATAATTAAAACAAAAAAAATAATAAAACCATGAGATTGTATCAAACAAATTAGGGTAATTAGAAATCACTGTACCTCAGGATTGTACCCTTGCTATGCAATGATGGAGACAGAAAGAATAAAGATCATTACAAGGGCTAAAATGCAAATATTGCAAAAGAACAAGAAAACCTCATCTGCCTAATTGTTTCATTGACTTATATGGAGTTACACTGATTTGCACAGGTAAAGACTGCTTCACTCAGCTGAACTAGCAAAAACTGAATGCATTGCTGAATGCAATGTCAAAATACAGCAATGTTCAGTACATACTACATTTGCTTACGTCGCATTTGAGAACATCTCCGTTTCAGAATGTGAAGAAGATATCACTGAATTTCCAGGGTGCCACAGAACCCAGGAATCTTGCCACTTGCCCACAGTGGAGTGTTTGGGATTAAAACATTTGTCGTGAATAAATTAATGAAGTAATATAAAAATTGACAGCTCAGCTATAACATCTGCTCATCCATTAAAAAAAAAAGTCACTCCACCCAGCTGAGTGAGTGAAGTAAGTATTACAAGGTTGAATTAATGTAGGTACTGATGGAAATATGACCTCTTTTAATCAGCATAATTTCAAAATAAGTTAAGTAATAAAAAATTAAAACACACATGCTGTAGTGAGTGGAGTGAGATGATTTGATTAATCGGCCGTGGCTGTACTCTGGTAGTGGGCCTGCTCCATTAGTCCCTAACATTCTTCTCTCCCATGTGCAAAGAATCCTATAGCAAGTTGTGTAGAAATCTGGCTTATAAGAAACAGCTTTTTGAGCCAGTATTCAAATGTGCTTGAAATTATCTGAAAAAGTTCAGTCTATATTGAGTCATTTCATTTTTCAGGACAAAGCTTTCACAAATGACACATCATTAGAAAGAGAGAGTGAAAGAGAAAGGTACCAAACATTTGAACAAGTTTTCTGAAGAGTCTGAAATGAAAAAGATCTCACCAAGAAAGCTCAGCCCGTTACTAGCATAAGACATAAATGCCAACTCAACAAAATTAAGCACCAGCTGAATCGTAAGCAGAAATTTTCTTTCAAGACATCAGCCATCCAAAAGCAAAACATCCCATCTTTACTGACGTGAAAAGCAGAGGGAAAACGGGTAAGAACTCAGAATTTCAAACCTCCAGGTGCCATGGGAAAACATGAGTGCTATGTAACTGCAAGGCCTAGTTTAAGAATAAACTCTCTTTAAATAAGAAAAAATATAAAACCACAGAAACATGGTGGTTTATTGCGTATCTCCCTCCTTCAAAGGAGTGTTCTGTGAATCTGTCTGCTTACCTAATGGTTACAGGTATGAGACATAAATGCTGTTCTGACCCTAGCGCACATAAGCACCTTGATAATAACATTTCTCTGTCATAACCACATTAGAGCTGCAAATATCCATGCATACACATGTTACACTGGGGCTATTCAGCTACAGGAGCATTACAGTGCAAATTGGTTTGACCTATGTATGTAATTTTACTATCTTCACAGGGCTGCATTCTCTTCTTGCTGATATGCTCAGTGATTATTTCTTGTCTTTATCTTTTGTGCTTGTTTGTTTGCTTATTTAAGTGGTAGCAGCGTAGTGACCATGACAAATAGCTTGGAGGATTCCAAACAGTTGAGTATTTTCTCCTTTAGCAGCTTTATAGCAATCCTTTATCAGCAGCTTCTTCATTCCTCTGCCTTGAGAACACTCCCATTGCTTTGGGGTTTTTTCTTCCACTGATATGTGTGCATCACTCACCCCAACACTCCGACTCCTCCAGTGCCTTGATGGATCTGCTCAGGGACTGTCTGAGAGCACATCTGCCAAGGGGAGCGGCTGCAGTGGCCTTTTAAGGACTACTCTCCTTTTCATTCATTTACAATTAGCTCTCGGTGATGTGTTTTAAGAATGAAACTCTGAGCAGACCACTCAGAGGAGATCAGACGGGAAAAGACCCTTTGCAACGATGTTCCGAATGTCCTTAGAGGAAGCCAACACAAATCTACACACTGCTGTCACAGAAATCCTGCGTTTTGGCTCTCCTAGGCGTAAGTTTTTCCATGAGGAAAGTCCCTTGCCTCTCTGACTGGCAGGAGGAGAGAGAAAAAAAAACACAAAACCAACAACAAAACGCGTTCGCAGGGCTGCCACATTCAGAGAATAGCGAGCAAGGCGGTGGGCAGGTATTTTGGTTTAGTTTAAGAATACTGACCTTAGTGATGACACTGAAGCAGCTACACAAATCATGTTTAACATTGCAGCTTCATGTGTATTCAGAACCCAGCCTTAAGTTAATGTAGTGTATTTTCAAAGTTACTATACGGTGCATGTTTAGAACTCCAAATGGAAGCCGTTCCCTTTGCTCAGCATGTGAGATAAACCTGGTAAATTAGAGATTTGTTTATATTCTGAGCAGGTAACACGAAAACAACATACCTACTGCAGTTCAAGGATTGCATTTCAAAAGTGGACTAGAGTACATTTGCCCTCTGGTATCATATTTACGTTTGTAACTCTTGTGTATTCTGCAAGTAGCAGGAGTAGTTGCTCTCTGAAGCATTGTGGTAAAACGAATAGCATTTCTACTGTGATTAGACTTGTTTAGATCATCTGATTAAATTCAGAAATCACAAACCATCTGCAAACAGCTGCATTTCCCAGACTCTATATGCACTAGGGTTTTGTTGACAGGCAAAGTAGGGAAACTCTAACTTCTGATTTTATAAAACCTGCTTTAAGCATAATTAGGTTTTCATTGAAAGCACGTTAAGCACCTACCAAACCAGGGCCCTTGCCCACGGCTGAGGCCTCCAAACAAGTGCCCTCACATAAATGGTAAGTAATCACAATAAAACAAGTTCTCAATTAAGGTAACTGCAAACTGCTAACGTGGTCGGGATCCAAGGTTACAGAGAGAGATGCTGAGCCACATCAGCAAGTGCATACAGATTATGGAAGAGATGTAACCTCGCTCCACGGAGAGCATCTCGGTTGTGTTTCATATGTATTCTTCACAATCCTTACAAGGGATGGTTCCAGCTCAGGAACAAAACCAGCCTTGCTCCAAGGGTATTGTATGTAAAGATTAACAGTGTCAAATGGTGACAGCACTATCGTAAATTCCAAGCACACAAAAACTAAGATGTTAAATCCTATCTCTATAACTTCTGTTCCTCTCAATGCGAAATTCAGAAGGTGTTGAATGGAAGCGATCACAGAAAGTAGTAGCTTGATTGATAAAGTCCCTATCTGGTCATTTACGATCTGGCTGAAGGAGAAGCAGCTTTTGCCAGACAGAAAAGCAATTAATCTGCAAACAAGCCGAGGAACAGCAGGGCTGTGCATTGGAGTCTCAGGCTGCTGGGAGCTCATGAGAGGAGATAAGACTGCAGCCTGCTATTTATTGTACATTTTAATTAAGTGCTTGTTAACGGCAGTTATCTTAACAGTCATAAAATTACTGTTGTAATGCATTTTGTTTGAGGAAAAAAAAAAATGGAGGGAGCCGAAGGACTTTATGAAAGCAGTCACAGATTGCTTTCACTTTAAATCAAAGAATAAATTCTGAAGAGGAGGGATGTTGCAATGATCTAAGCCGAGCCACTAATGGTTATTTAATGTGGCCATCAGTGTTTGTAAGTCCCTAGCATACGGAACGTACACAATAGCCTCCAAACCCTCTTTAACACTTATTTGAGATGACAGGAAAAATGAAACCGTTTGTGCTTTCAATGGAAAAGCAATCATTGGTACATTATATTCTGCTTGCCCTATCATGCTAATGCATGGTAAAAATGTCACCAAATGTATTTAAGGACCTGATGGAGTGTTGCTGTTTGATTCCTGTTACCGGGCTGATTAATAAAAATCTTCAATTTGTATGTAAATGCAGTGGGGTTTCATATCATCCGCATACCTGCACCTGGAGAAAATAATAAACTGAAGTTTAATGCAGCAATTATAAGCATTTATGGAACTCTTTAAAGAGGCTGCCTGCCTCCCCTGACCATCAAGATGAGATATTCACAGAGGAATATTACTGATGCTCAGACAAGCAGGGCTGCAGATGGTCCCCAGTGCAAATGCTGCCAATGCAGATTAACTCACTGACTCATACTCACTTTGGTACAACAATGTAAGCTACTTACTGTTAGACAAAAGTGTCATATTTTTCCCTACATCTGAAATCAAATCAAATTGAACTGTTCTCTGGAGTAGTGGGAAGGGTGGTAATTAACATTTCAAATGAGGTGTGTTTGCATCATTTACACTTTTCCTGACATCACTTAATTCCCTCGTGCATATGTTCCCATGACAACATCATCACCACAGATAAAAATTGCATCGGTACAACAGAAACTCTTCGAGATATATGACAACAGCTGTTTGTTTATTTTTTTTAAATCCCTCTAATGATCTTCAGACTTTTAACCAGTGACCCCCTAATGGCTGATCCTTAATAAAACAAAGTATGCAGCTATTTGCATCTTCACAGATGGATATTGGAAAGGGTTTGCGGTTTGGGTACTAATGGAATAATAAGTACCATGTATTGGATCTGGTCATGTGGAGGAATACATTACAACATAGATAGATATCAGCTTTGATGTATGCCCATGCACAAGCTCTGCTCACATAGCAATCCATGATTAAGTGCATATGACATAGCTGTTCTTAGTTTGTTGTAACCATTGGCTAATCTGCATTTGCAAATTTCAGTGAATGTGCTCAAAATGAGAAACAAACATAGTCAGCTCTAATCCCTGTGAGACGCTACGCTGGATAAATTATTGTTCTATTGTTTCAACACTGTATTTTTATTGGAGTGCAATTGTTCACTAACTATTAGCAGGGTACCAATGCGTTTTAACGACTGCGATGCTCCTCACAGATTACAGCCAAAGAATGAAATCAGTGAGCTACCAAAAGCACAACTATAATTAGTCTCTTATTTAATAGTCTCAGACAAGGCTTTAACTTATCCCATCCACAACCGAGTGCTCTGTTGACACTGAAGAGCTGTTTTCATTCTGCTTCCCATGGTGCACGATCAAGCCGCTCTCCTTAAAGAAGTTTAGTGGGAGATCACCCTTGTTTTTAAGCCACCCTCCAGCTTGTCACCAAACAATAGTTCTCAGGCCCAGCTGCGGCACATTTGGCTAGCACACAGCATGCACCGCCCAAAAAGCTGTTCCTTGGCTCTTCTGAGGTAAAAGCAAATGCATATCCTGCTCACATAGTCATTCAGTATTTTAACCAAAAAGCACACCAAGAGTCACTCTTGGGCATGTTTTTTGACAAGCAACTGCTCCAGAGGCAGCTTCCCAGCATGCACATTGACAGACTGAATAAATCCTTAGCAAGCCTTCAGATGTAGCCCTAAATCCAAATTCCAAGCTGTATTGTAACTGTCGAGAGAAAAGCATCTGCATTAGAGGTGTCCAGACCCAAAGAGAATCTATTCTGGGGGATCTATTCTGGGGGAGGGGAACTTGGCAATTACCAGCCAAACAATTGTTTGTTTACCATCCCAAATAGCAAGCGTAGATTCAGACAATCAGCAACACAATAACATTATGCTGCAGAGGAAGAGATGTACTACTAAGCAGCTTCACAGAAGCATCAGTCACTATATTCACTGTTAGGTGACGTGTCAGACAATGGCAGAAACTAACCATAGGGTCACTGAAAGCAGCCCCAATTTCTTGACATGTTCACAGAGATTATCTACTTTTTAGCCAGGGTTCCACCCAACCTGGTAAAACGCTGATCTACTATGGCGTCTGCAGTTGGTGAGCTTGCAAGGATTCAACTCCTGCTATGGTTTCACGTGTCTCACTAAGTACAAGTCCCGTTGCTCCTACACAGCACTCTGCTCACTCAGCCCCATTCTGGAAGGACAGGGGGAAGAAGGTGAAGCACCACCATCACCAGACTGACACAGTGACTAAGGTGATGAGTTGCGTCATCAACATTTGATCTAAACTCCATCAAACTAAACAGGAACTCTATTGTTGTTGCCAGTAGACTTTGGATTAGAAACCTCAAGTCTCAACCACCAACTCCAGCTGTACAGCTCTGCCAACCTCTTAGGGAAAAAATCACCCTGGTCCCAACGCTGTGCTACTACAGTCACCCCTGCACAGAGGCAAGGAGCGCTGGTACTGCAGAACCACCGAGCTGTGCAGGAGTAAAACTTATGACAGGCCACTTCACATGTTATCGACAGAACTGGCAGCTAAATTCAGATAACAAAGTCTTTATTGCCAGTCAAAACACAAGAAACTGAAAGGTTGCCAGCCAGTTTTCAGATCCCAAGCAGGCTCTTCAGCAATTACTAAAAAAAAAAATATGTATATGCCACGAATACTGAAGGATAAATATGGATTCCCACAATGACGGCTAAATAGAAACACTTCTGACTACATTTGAAGTAAGAAGCAAGACTGCTAAAGCCAAGAAATTAAGTTTCATTTGCAAACAGTATTACAGAATTTCAAAAAATCTCATAGGAATTCAGAAGTCAAAGGCATCATAGATCTTCACTTTCTTCCTCTCCCTCCTCAGCCCAGAATCTTGTTAGTTCTTATGTGGTAATATCCTCAAAGAGAAAAGAGATTTTTTTTTTTAATAGCTCTACCATCATATTAGGATAATGACTCCATGTATATTGCTTAAACCTCGCACCTTGCTCTGCAGAAGTACAGAGAAAATAGGAACTTAAAACATGAATAGCCCTCCTTCTTAGAAGAGAAACTTCAATGTGACAGTTGCAAATAGTCATCCACCTGGATCACTACATTCTCTGGAAAATGTTTGTTTCAGTACAAGTCTGTGAATGAGCCAAAAGTTAAACAGCGCTTTCAGGATGAAAATACTTTTTTTTTCTTTTTTAAAATAATCTTGCAGTGATGTCATACTGTCTTCAAGTCAAATTCACTTTTACCATCTTCTGATACTGTTGACCTTGACTTAAACTGGCGAAATACTAAATCTCATTTATACGATAAAAACATATATAGAGAATACTTTGTTACCACATTTACGCATATATAAATTCTGCTCCAACACACACACAGAATCAACACTGATGACTTGTAAACCCCAGTACATACCAAGATATATTCACAATGTTGTCAATAGTAAATACTGTAAATATTGAAAATGTGTTCAGAGATTCTGAACCATATTTTGCTGTCATTTTTTAACATGCAGCTTCAAAAAATCTGCAGTCAGTACCTATGCAGCTTGCTTAGGATAAATCTATATCACAGTGACCTTACAGCAACTTCATATTTTTATTTTTTCATTCATTCTTTCTTAGAAAGCTTCTAAAAATCCTGTTCAGCCACAAGCAGGTTTGCACCGGGGAAGCGTGCTTCTGAAGTGTCGCGCGTGGCAGGGAGCACAACGGCTTTACCATTACTGTGCCGTAGCTCTGGCTTCAGCACTGTGGCACCCAACGACTTGGGAGAATCACCCAATCTGTTAAACAGAATCACACCTGTCGTACCAACTTCACAAGTATGTGAAGAAGTTTAATCAGTCACCTCATAAAGTGACCTGAGAACCTCAGGTGAAGGGGACTGTGTACTTTTGTTGTTCCTTCCCTCCTCTATAACTGCTTATAAAATGACTAATTGGCTCTAGATTGACCTACAGGTTTTGGAAACCCTGTACCTACACCCTTCTGTCCACACACACACATATCTACATGCCACTTTGTTTTCTAATGCTATACATCTTACAAGAATCTCACTATTAAGTCTTAAAAGATGTAGGCTCTGAGCCTGTGGGCAACAGCCCCAATCTGCGGTTTGTAGAGCACACTTAGAGCAGGACATGAAACCCTTGTTGATGGCTTGAAAGCAGTCGGACAGCTACACAGAGATGGCATCTCATTTCTACCTCCTTGGACACCTCACCAGCTCATTACACAAGGAAATAACAGAAAGGGACTTTTAGTGTCATTCACTTGGTGGGAACCAGGAGAAAGACAGATAAGAAGTTCTGACATGCACCTTAATGTATAGCATGTACCGTGAAAAGATCTTTGGTGTCCTGAAGTTCAGTCTCCTATGGCAAAGCTGCTCTGTGAATACAAATTATTTTGTCCGGAAAGAAAAATGAAAATTGTCCTTAAATAATGCACTTAGATATGCTTTGAATACTTAAAAAAAACCCCAGCTAATATAATACTGGATCCCTGCAGATCAGCTGGACTTTTAGCCAGTAAGTCCATTTTGTAGTCACCACTGGTGTATTCTGCTGTCCTCTTCACAGCTCGTTACAGCTAAGGCCAGCTTCACACAGCTCATCTCCTTACATTTGTTATAGCACCGGTATTTGTAACCCAGCATAGTACAAGCTGTAGTGTTGATATAGTAACAGCAGCGTAAACATGCCCTACTTTTGTACAACATAGGGCTGGTCTACATGGTAATGTGACTGTATAATAAGCTGCAGTGTTCAGGTATACTATTAACTCCACGCTAATTACTGCATGTTCATATGAGGTGAGGTAGCTTACTCTTATGCAAAACAGAGCAAACCACCTCATACAAATGCAGCCAAATTGCTTGCCAAGGCTACATCCAGTAGCCTTACCAGTAAAACAAATTAAATGTGCTCGGGAATATTCCAGGGCACCAAGTCTGGGTGGTCCCAAAGAGCTCATGTCTCCTCACCGCCCGAGCAGACCGGCTGCCTGCAAACCCCCAGCCCGCTCGAGCTTCCAGCCACGGGCAGAGGGCTTCAGCACAGGGTGGCTGGTGGTGGTCAAAAGCCCACCAAGAGCTTCCCAGCGTGGCTTTCCACGTGCCAGTGCTCGGGAATGCTCCCCGGCATAGTTAAATTTCCTAGTCTAAATGTAGCCTAAGTGTCTGCATGGAGGAGCAGGGTGGACACCAAAGCTATTTGGCAGTCGCTCATCCATGTGGGTAAGCATTTTTCCACTCCTGTGTATGGGAAATATCAGCACATTTGTATCAAATTAATTATCAGCAAAGTTAAAAGTAGTAAAACTTGTGTTTAGACAAGGCTTTAAAACTCCTTTCTTCGTTTGGAAAGTTGGTTTTACTGTTCTTCTACAGTATTTTCAATGGTTTCATGTATCATTCCCTGTTGAAGTTCCAGACTCTGCATGGTTTGGTGGAAAAGAATGGGGTTTATTACTCTGAGTTTTATTTCAGTTTTAAATGACCACCGTAAGGATAAATTGCCTCAAAAAATACTTCCAAATCATTAGAAATACTTCCTAACCTTGCCATAAAGATTTCTTTTACCACTGCGACCTTAATGAGAATGTTTCCCTTAAGAATTGCGGAGAGTTTTATGATAAAGCAACAACAAAACAGTGAGAAACCTTGGCAACATTGAGAAAAAAAAAAATCAATAAAAGAAAAAACAAAACAAAAATAAAATAATCTCTCAGAAAAAAGGCCAATACCAACTTTTAAGATGACCAAACTCTAATATCCTCTCATTTGTAAGTTTAATTTGTTTTCTGTGCTATTTTTATCTCACTGAACTGCTATTATGTGAAGTACAGAAAAAAAAGGTCTTTTACTTAGAAGAATTCTTGACTAGCTTTCTCCTAAATATGATATTCTTGGGAAAACAGGATATCACTTTAATAGATGGAAAGAACAGTCCACAGCCACAATACACAAAATCTGATCTACAGCCTTAGCTAACCCGCTGCTTCACATATGCCTAGTTCTAGGCATGTGATGTATTCCCTAAAAGCCACTGATTCCCATCAAACACCTCAACGGATCTAAAAGTGAAGCACCAGTTCGAGCACCCTGCCAAACCTATGCCCAGCATACCATAATATAACCTAACCCACCTCCAAGAAACCCCAGAGTACTTACAGCATCCCAAGGAACAGCAATAAAGGCATAAACCTAAAGATGGCAAGAAGCTGTCACAGCCATACAGAGAACATTCTGGAGAAAGCCTGACCCCACTGATATCCACAGGTTTTCTGGGCTCTGTTCCAGAGAACCAGGAGTTCTCTCAGGGGGCACACTTTGTCTATAAAAAAAAAAAAAGCCTGATATGCACCCCCAAAAAAACCCACCTAAAAAAACCCTATATTCTTAAATTCGCTAATTCCATTTAAAATAATAATTTCTCTTCCATCGTTTTGGTTTCAAACCATGACCATCTTTAACCCAAACTATGGGTACTTTGCTAAAGAAGGGGCTCTATTCAAAAGCACCACCACGCAATATCAAGGGCTTTCTAGTTAGGATTGAGTGAGCATTCTCCCAAGAAGAATCATACAGGTCCACAGGACCAGCTCAGATGTGTCCCAAGGTGCTGAGAGAGCTGACTAACTTCACCATAAGGCCACTCTCTATCGGCAGCGAAAGCCTACGGAGGCAGCCTTCAACCTGCCTCCCCAGGCTGGCCTGCATCTTCCCTGTTTAGAAGCTATTCATGAGATAAGGTCTGGGAAAGGAAGGCTCAAAAGAAAACACTCGTGCTTTGGTGCGCTTTTCCACTGCACATTCATTATTTGTAAACACTCCTATTTCATAAAAGGTTACGATTCTATGTTTGGATTTTCAGCAAAAACCCCATATATTTTAAATAAAATTTTGTTAAAATTTATATTTACTGAGAAAGCATTTTCTCCTCTCAAAACCAAAACTTTTCTGTGCAAAAAATGTCAAGCCTTTAATTGATCAACAGTTCTGGGAAGGGACAGAGAAAGACGTTCACAGTTCTTTCACTAGTCAACGCATTGACTTATTACACAATTACACCATTTCAAAAGCCGTTCTGAAAAAAAAATGCGTCATGTTCAGTTACACATTTTGAAATTTGGTGACTGCCACAGCTATAACGGCATTTCTTTTTTAAAAAAACAAATTACATTTCTGTCTTGAGAATCGATTCCACTTACATATCCTTTAAAGAACAAGTTGTTCTTGAAGCAACAAGAAAGTGAAACTATCCAAACAGGAGAAAAAAACCCCAACATTGAAGACTGAAACTCCCACGATTATATTTTATTCTGAGCCTTTAATTACAGTAATACCTTTCAAAGGGATGGAAAGGAGTCTCATCATCTATGGCTGTGAGCTTGCCACACTGGAAGCTAAAGAATCGCACACTGCAGTGATTCTGCCAATGTTCACAGCATCGTGACTGAGACCACCAGCTCTTTTGCATCACATCTATAATATGGCAGAAAATACTGATCTTTTCCAAGCTGAGTTAAATAAGAGAAAGAAATGATCCTACAGTGTGATCCACATTTTATCAGACCTGAAATGTCCAAGTAATTGCTGTAAGAAGAAGATTAGAACTCCAACTGCTTTACTGTTTTCTACGACTGCTATATCAGGTCTGATACCATATATGTGTTTGTAGTAGAAGCCAAAGAACTGAATAAAACAAGGACTTAGCTTTTGATCTCCTAGTATATATGCTGACAAGTCCATTTAGGATCTATATCAATAATTAGGACATATACTATTTCACAGATCTTTGAAGAAAATGGTCTATGTGCAGAAAAGTACTTTTCAAAGTTCAATATAGTGACAAATATTTAGTCAGAGATCCTAAAGTGCCTTGCAGACTTTACAGACAGAACGATATAATCAGGGAACATTCTACCAACCACTGAATTCAGGTATCTCAAGCATGGAAGACAGCAACCATGTAACATGGCACCACAATACCATGCATGAGCTGAAGATATAACAGGAAAAAAAAATAAGTAGCTGTAACTTAAACTAATTGCTTAAACTCTGGCCAACGCAACAAAACTTGCATTCCTTCTGCTAGAAGCGCCTACATATCTTTAATGAAAGGGCCACAATCTCAACATTACATCTCTCTGAGAAAGTTATCATCATCTCCATCCGGTGTCCTTCCCCGTTCCCATCACTAGCTATTACATCGATTCACAAACTGACTCCAAGAGAAAAATACCGCTCACTAATTACCATAGAGTGGTGTTCATTCAGCACTTCAGTTTTCCTTGGAGACTTCTTACCCAAACATTAACCCTCAACCAAACCAACCTCAGCTGTTTCAACATTCTCTCTTTTTTTTTTTTTTTAATATGTATATAAAAAAGCAGCAGCAGACTAGTTGCAGTCAGACTTCTTGGCAATTTAACATTTTTAACCGAAGTAATTTATAAATTATGCAAGTGGAATATTTATTTATGTGAAGAATTTTGTGGGTTTTTTTAAAGGTGGGATTGGAACTGCTGTTATATAGAAAGCAACTGAGAAATCTCTGAACGTTGTCTTGTATAAACTTCATGCTAGCGGCAACATTACAGAACAATTTTGCTTTTGTTGAGGGCATACATACATTTTAATTAAATAGTTTAATTATGAGACAGTTGCTTCTATAGCTATGTGAACTGAAAATGGTTTGGGTGGTTTTGATCTGTCCTAATATAAAAGATAGTGTAATTTAAACATAACAAAACTAGAGTGTTCTTCTCTCTGCAGTAAGAGGGGAAAGACACACAGCGGGAACTAAAGGAGGACTTGAAAGGAGCCGTGCTGGCCGCCTATCAGGGTCCCCCCTATTTGCATACCAAAGGTACCAGACATCTGGGGGAGAGTCTGTGCGGTGCCTTACTGCCGTCTTCTGCGGGGCCTGTGCCCAGGGAATTCTCCCCCAGCCAGAAATGGGGCTTCCAGCCCTTTTATGCTGCTCCAGCCTGTTTACCTACCATAACGGGGTCAGAGCACAGGAAGAAATCTTAACCCGACGTTTGAGGCAGAGAATGCTGCAAACCAAAGGACCTGGCCACATGTGGGATTCAGTCAGCAGCAGCAACTCCGATAACCGGTGTTAATGTAGACCCCAAAAGCAGAAAAAAAAAACCTCAGCTCAGCTGCTCCTGCTTGAATCCTACTTTGAGACTAACGTCACATCGGAGAAGTGCTCTGAGACATTGTAACAGGCATCACAGAAATGCCAAGTATTCCTTTTCCAAGCTATTTTTAGATAATTACTGAAGAGCAAGATGTTATACCTCTGCCACGTACGTTGTATTTTCCACACACACATCAATAACACAGTCAGATAAGTATGGTTATATGTGAACGTACACAGCATGTCAATTTTTTATGTTTCTGGATGTTCTTTGGAGATGCTTCTCCCCTTCCCTGGCTGACCACCGAATCACTACGCAGCCTCCCAGTGTGCTGCTGTGCTTGGACATCCTCCAACTCTGGACACTCCAGAGTGTAAAGTCAAGTAGAGAAAGGAGGAGGATACAGAAAGATGAAGGGGCTGAGAGGAAGGAAACTATCAAATATCACAATCCCAACAAGCCATTACTTTTCTCTTGGATCAGCTAGAGTGTTAGTAATACTCTTCTAACTCCATGTCAAACAATAGTAGCAAATTAGTAAGAAATTAGTAAACGTAGTAAAATGATAACTACCAAATGGTAGTTGCATTGATTCCTTGCATGCACAACTTCGAATATTTCACTCTAAAGCTCAAAGCAGATACTAACCAACACCTTTGTAAAATGGTGTTTTGCACAGACCGACAAGAAGAATTGTGCCCAGATATGTAAGACTGGGGGTTTGGGGTGGGAAAATGAACTATTTTAATCCACAGTATATTAGCAGAAGAACTGGCCAAGTGCTACAGCATTTCAGGTTTTTTTTTTTTAAAGGAAATATTTTTCTAAAATTTATCTGCTGTAAAACCAGTTTAAAAATTCCCAGTATATTTTTTAATGGAATCACAGCTCCAGTGTATCAGGTAACATGTCTCAGTGAAACAAAGCATTCCTGTTTTTCAGCCAACTAATAATCAGGTTGCATTGGGTTCCCCTTAGTGGACAAGAACAATTGCTATTAAAGGAACATAGCAATTAAATCACTAGGGCTAAATTGCCACATCCTCCCAGTTAGTTTTAGGAGTGGGCTTTTTGTGATGCAATCTCCACCAAAATTTCTTCACGAAGATTCTCTTGCCATGTGTCACAGGGGAAGAAGGCAAAGGTTCGCCCTCCACCTCTCTTCAAAAGCTGCTCCTAGTCCTGGAGGAACTTTAAGATTTTGGGAGGCCAAAGCTCTCTGCTCAGAAGCCCTAAACTGCCACAGCCAGCCAGAGCAGTCTTTGCCACAATCTCCCTGCTTTCGTTGAGATAGCAGGTCCCCACAAAGAAATTAGTGTGGTTTGCAAATGTATCACCTTTCCATTGAAACTTTTCTGGTGGGAGGGTGTATGCTATTCACTTCTTAGCTCCGTCTCCAAGCTACGTTCACAAGCACATATGGTAGAAGCTTCCACAGCAAGTAACTGGGGTGGCTGTCACAACCAAAGTACTCTGATTGCTGTTCCGAAAGCAGGCGTTGAGATCTTCATGTAGATGCACAGATCTCAGAAGCATGATCTGGCCCCCGGACATGATAGGTTTCCTATAAAGTACAGCGTTACTATAATCCCTCTCTTGTCATGAAATATTCAATTTTCTTTTTCATTCTCAGAAAATAAAATGCTAAATTACCCAGTTTAGTAGGTCAATGTCAAAACTTATGATGAAAAAGAATCTTCCTAAGAGAGTTTCTTAAAACCTTTATAATCAGGTTGGTAATGCTGCCCACAGGGAAAACCCATTAGCAGAAATCTCTAACACATTTCAAAAAGCTAAACCTAAGTGGATTGTGGGTGTGCCTAACTGTTTGTTATAGTGCAAGCAGCCCAACTCCTCTGGAAGCGTTGCTACATCTCAGCGCATTGGTTTCCCTCTGCACGTAGAGGTGTAGAAATGTGCTAGTGCAGCCAGTAGGCAGATTTTATGAGGACGAAGAAAGTAGATTTCATCTTCCTCGCATAACTGGAAGAAATTCTGTAGTCGTTTTAAAGGGTTAAACTCTACTCCTGAACTTCAATACTCAGAAATTCTATGCACTCTCTTTTTAGAGTACTCTTCCTTCCTTCCTATCCGCTAACACAATAGGGAAAGCTTTGTTATCATTAATCATCTTCAGAGCCCTGGGGATTCTCCGAGTACGAGCACTGCTGCAGCCTCACTGGAAAAACCCACACAGACACGCTCCAAAGTTTCTGCCCGAGTTCACTCGTGCAGATTTTCATTAGTGACTGGATTTACGAGCTGGGGACATGGTTGATGGTTCATCTAAAGTCAAAAAGAACTAAATCTTTGATAATTATCACCAGAATCAATATTTTCAAATTAAGGAATTAAACTTTTTTTTTTCCCCTGCGCCATGAAGATCTGTAATCTGAAGGGGGGGGAAAGATGGATTTTTCAGTATAAAACCAAGTAATGTCTTGCACTGCACAAAACATCACAAGGTATTAGAAAAGGTAAGATAAACAGTGTGAACAGAGATTGAAATGTATCAAAAATGATACATTGTTGAAAGAGAATGATTGTGCCTTAACAGAGAATAATTTATCCAGACAAAATACCTTAAATAGCAGATACTGTACGAGTTTAGCAGCAATTATTTGACTAATTTGTCTTGTCAGCCTCCTAACAAATAGCCCCCAAAAAAGCAGCCTGTCTTGTAATTTCTGGAGACTTTGAAGGAAAAGGATATCCTGTAGAAATTAAAGAAAAGCAACATGGCTGTGAAAACATTTGTAAATAAGCCATCAAGATTCTGATTAGATCTCTAACTCCTTTATCTAAATGTCTTGGCTTTTTCACGCATTCTGCTACATAAAACTATTTTAAAATATACACTCAGTACAGAAATAAACAAGGACAACAAACAGTCCTGATTTCTCAAACAGGCTTTTTATCTGCAGGTACAAATTCTGCGCTTATTTATAGCTGTTTCCTCAATGTAATGCCTGCTCATCTTAAAAATATAGTGCTAGCACTAATATAAGCTAATTGCCTATCTGAAACTGGAAGCTACGAGGCTCAGATGTGGAGGAGTTTTTAAAACTCTTCGGACAACACTTATGAATTCCCCAAACAATCCAGCAACGCAATTCTGTAACTAAAAATAAACCAACAGCTTCTGATTAAGAGTCCAGTTTCAGCACCCCCAGTGCCACACAGATTGTACAGGGCATTTGTGCTTGAAACTACATGAACCCTAAGTAGCTGTGCAACTGCATGTCAAGTTAAATGTCCCTACCGATCCGCAAAATGATTATTTTTATGCGTAATTGCAGTAACTATGCATGCAGGTTAGGTCCATAGCATTGATTTTACGTGCCTGCCCTGGTGTTATTACAATACTGATAATTTGAATCTAATTTATTCTCATCGTTTATACAGCTAACAAGATGCCGTGTGCGTACACAGTGGGCTGTGAGCTAAGACTGTGTCTTGCTCTGCAGAAATTGCAATCGAAACAAAAAAAACTGCGCACTGGAGAGCGGATTGGTCTTCACTCCGCTGAGAAACAGAAGGGAGGAAACAAAAACAAGCAACAAGAGATGACAGGAACGGTAAGGCAGAGGGATTGGGCAGTGCGCAACAGAAATAACCAGGCACATGACATAAAAGTTCATAGCAAAGGTGAAGACCTGAGACTTGGAGACTTCGGGAGGTACATACACTGCAAGGCTTTGAACAGTGGGACTGCGGACACATTTCACATCAGATTTCCATTAATAAAAAGGGGTTTTCAGTGTTTTCCTACTTCAGGAGAACACCGAGAAGATAGATACAGTAAGGAAAAAGAGGTGGTGATGAAACAGTGGCAGTAGAGACCACAGCTGTGGGCGTATCTAAGGCAGATTAAGATAGGATTCTGGCAAGTTAGGATAAGAGATCTGACTAGGATGCAGTAGAAGATGCTAAATAAGTAAGAAATTCTCTCCCTTCTACCCCAGACAATGCCTGTTCCCTCACCTACTGAGACCTCTCTCCAAAGAAAACAGGCTATAGGGCCCCATTTGTGACACAGTGCTCTTTCGAAATCAGGTTGCCTTTAGCAGGCTTTGGAGCAGGCACATCTGAGATGGGTGGTCTCATCAAGCACAGTACCCTCACCCGGGCATCTTTTATCTGCCAGCCCCCATGTTGTGGAGCCTGTTCTCCCAGATGCTTTATCCCATCATTTAAATGCTGCTTTAGACAACTTCTTTTTTCCCCCTCCTTTTGATTGATGTCCAGCCCAGCACATTATCCCTTCCTTTAAATTGATGTCACTTTCTTTAAGAGCCCAGGCATTACTCTAAACTGTGTTTTAATTGCTATTTATATGTCCCTCAAGTGTGCAGAACCATGAATTGTTCAGCAAAGGCCAGGACATTTTATAAATAAAATCCTCGCTTGCTACTGGGAATGATAATATTAGCTGGCAGCATCTGGATACACTTTCAAAGTGAAGATTTTACTTTTACAAGACAAGGCTAAAAACACAGATGGCATAAGCTAGGGTGAAACCTGCAGAAAGCTTTTTCCCCCCCTGTTCTTCGAATACCATCGTAAGTCAGTGAGTAGGAGGAAAGTTAAAGCTTACATACATCCCAGCATGCCAACCCATGCCCTACTGAGATACTTGACTGTCTAGCGCTTCTAAGCAGCTGGAAAAATGTCAAACTGTCATCACTGATTAAAATAGGATTTTATAGAAAGCATCGTACATATTGTCAGAATTCTAGACTTATTTCACATGATGGAAATACAAAAAGTTGCTAATTTTGCTTCAAAACAGATTTTGCTCATGTTTCTCTGTATTCTACTGGTATGTACTCAAGTCTGTACGTACACAGTAATTATGGACTCCATCCTATTTTGGAGAGTTGGAGATTTACCCACCATGATTTTTCACTGGAAAGCCTGTACTCCTCCTAAACAGTCTGGAATCACGCAGGTGTCTGCACATCAACATTTATGCCACTTGCTGTCTCCAGGCTTATTCCTGAGATCGAGTGGAGCTGATGCTGGTGATTTTGATCTCCACAGCTCACCTGCAGTTCCCTGCCTTTCCCTCCTTCAGCTAAGGAAGGAACTAGCTCTGTTGTAGCAAACACCTTGTTGGAGATAAGAGGACCACATTACCAAGGACGTACTGTATTAGCCTTTATTATTTGACACAGACTTTTGGATTGACAACCCAGAGCCATTAGACTTCTTTGTCCTCTTGCCGTCATGAGGTCTACCATCATTTTGATTTCCCTAACCTTGAAAGGATGGGAATGATAGTGTTCCACCTGCACTCTCTATTAGGTGGCAAACTTTGTGTGTCATGTGTAATCCCTTCCTATGCGTGTGCAAAGATGGCACCAGCCAACCGTGCTGACACTCACTCACCAAAACCTCCACGTGAACAAGACCTAGAAGATACTTGACACTGAGCGTGGAAAGGGAAGATCTGAGAGTCAACAGCAGGGAGGAGATGGCACCTGCTCCCAGTGGTGTTACAGAGGGGGACAACTAAAGCTTCTGCCCCCCAGGCCAATGCTCTACTACCAGCCTAAGACTCAGCTGGCCATGCTGGGGCAACCAGAACCTGCCGATAACACGAGGGAGAGTCCAAGTGATGCTCCACACAGCCCCCAGCTGTGGTGCTGCCCAACCACCAGCCCACACTCGCTGCCCCAGGGCTGCCCACAGCAGGTGCCCGCTGTAACGGTGTCTTGTTAAAGGATCAATCACTTATAGGTTCAGCAAGTTCGGTGCTCCTCAGTACCACCAGAAAGACGGCATTGAGCCTGCAGTGCCAGAAAGCTGCTTGTCATTTTATGAGGCAAAGGCACTTACTGGCCATGTAGTGGCTGCAACAGGCACCTGTCCCATCCCTGTGTGGCCATGCTTCTTCCCCAGCTACAGCCCAGCCCCAGCAGCAACTTCCCTGCCACCCGCAGCGACAGCCCCTTCTGTGCTGGGACAAGTTTTCCTGCTGACAGAGGCTCCACGGCCTCTGGTGTGCCACCAGGCGCAGTAGCACCCAGGAGGGCTCCCACGCACACACTACCCCACACCCAGGCAAACCCTCACCCGCACCCAGGGCCACTGCCAGCGGCACTGAGGGGCCTCTCCTGGGTGGGCAGTTAAATACCCTGGGTGGGGCTGGGATTGGCCAGGGGCGGGACTAGGTGGAAGCAGAGGATTGGTGGAGAGCAGCTGTCTGTGTGGGGATTGGTTGGCAGTGGGGCGGTGGCCGCCGCAGGCGGGCAGAGCCCTGAGACCTACTGGGGGTCTCTTGGGGCAGCCCCGTGGGGTGACGCTGTCCTCAGCCCTGTGGGGTGACCCCGTCCCCAGCTTGGTCCCCATCCCCATGGGGTGACCCTGTCCCCAGTGCAGTCCCCAGTCCTTTGAGGTGACCTCATCTTCAGCCCTGTGGGGTCACCCAGTCCCCAGTCCCACAGAGTAACCACATCCCCAGCTTGATCCCCAGCCCCTGGGGTAGCCCCGTCCCCAGCACAGTCCCCATCCCCACAGGATGACCACCATCCCCACAGGGTGACCCCCATCCCCAACACAGTCCCCATCCCTGCGGGGTGACCCAGTCCCCAGCCCCGTGGGGTGACCCCCAGTGCACTCAGGGTTGGGGGGGGACCCCAGCCCAGCCCCGCAGTGCCTGGGGCTGGGGGCTGACCCGGGGTGTCCCATCCGGGGCAGGCACCCCCCAGGCTTTGCTCCTCACCTCTCAGCCAGGCGCACGCTGTAGCTGCTCCAAGGCAGGCCACCAAACCCAGCCCTGTGGCGAGGTGGGCACCATTAGCCTTGTCTCTGAGTGCAGCGTGGACATCGGTGGGAGATAAGGGTTCGCGCAAGTTCAAGCACGATGAGCTGGGTACTGAGCCAGGCTGTTCGGATCACAATTTTGGCCTTAAAAAGCTGCCTCACCTGCACCGATGGCCCAGACCAGGTGCCTAAGTCTTCTTCTAAAGCCTGTCTTCCTTGTGCTTCCCTGAGCTCCCCATGAGCCCCTGAGCAGGAGAGCTCCCAGGGAGGCCGCTGCCAGCTCCCTGCCATCCTCCTGCCAGGCTGAACTGCAGTCGGGAGGCCCAGGAGGATGGTCAGCCTGCCCCAAAACAGATCCCCCTGCAATCACCCACACTTAGGGTTCTGCAGAGGGTATCTATTCTAACGCATTTGGCTCACAAGCATGACAGTGCGTCGAGCTCATCCTGGGGGACGTGAAATGGAAACAAACTTGGATTGCTGGACTCTCCACTGACATTTATGCCGGGAGGTCATGGAGATAATCAGTTCATCTTGGAAGAAATGGGGCCAGTTGGTAAGGGGGCAACTGACAGGGCATCACAAAAATATAAACTCTGCCATAGCAATTATTATTCCATTTTTCTTTTTAGCCAGTCACCGCATCGCTCCGAGTGATAGAGGAAAATAAAGTGACCTTGTTGCAAACCCTTTCAAACAGAACAAACCGGTGTAAACAGAGCCCTCCCCACAGTGCGCCTGCAACCCTCTACGCCAGTGGTTAAACCTAGATCTCTGGACAAAACAGAAGGTTAAAAAGTTGTTTTTTCTCACCTGGACAGCTCTGGATTGTTTTTAACCTCCCCCAGGACAGACTGCAATCAGGCAAAGGCACAAACAGAAATAGCTGCAGATTGACCATTTCTCCAAACAACTAATCACAATAAATTCATCAGAGGAAGAACCCTTGAAATACCACAGGTATTCAAGCCTGCTGTAAACAAAGAGTTTCCAAATATAACAGCCGGAAAGATGACATTCAACCCCTTAAAGCAAGCACGCTGATTGCAATGTAAAATGAGTACTTAAAACTTACACAAAGCTTTTGCTCCTTTCCAGCAGTGAGCCTGCTGAATCAGTAAGAGGTGGGCAATGCTGTGGTCCCGTCCGGTCCCTGGGAGCCTGAGCCAAAGCTGAGAGCCTCAAGCACACGGCCATGCTCCCAGTTCACTGTGTGCCTCTTGTGGGAGACACCTGCCCTGGATTTGGGGGAGATTTCAGCGATACCCAGCCCTGCGTAGCCCGTGCATCCCACCCGAGGACCCTGCGCTGCCCCTTTTTTGGACACGGTATTTTTAGTGGGTTCAGCCCACCAAGGTGGTTCAACGAGACAGCCCAGGTGCTTTGGCGCGCCGAGGTCCATGGCAGCGTGCACAAGGCTGTGCTGCCCAGCCCAGCCTCCACGGAAGCGGGCAGAGGAGTTTGGAGCCCCATTAGGACATTCTGGGTCACACTCGGTCAAAGATGATTCCCTGGAGTCAGAAGGGGTCTCGTAGGAAAGGGAGGTGCTCTTCAGTGAGATTAGGGGCACTAATTTGTCCCAGAGATATTTTCGGTCTAAAAGCATATTTTCAAATCTGCGGTTCAAGTTTTAAGACTCAGTCGTAAACCCTCAAATAAACAAGAGCGAGATAGCACTCTGTCCCCGTGAACATGTCCCTTCACAGAGATTTTTACCCAATACGTCAAACTGACCATATGCACTAATCAAAATATCAGCAGATAAAGCTTCTTGCCCGTATTTTCCTAAACTGTACACCTTTAGCACATTTGCTGATACTGAAGTATTAACCAACCACTCTTTTATAACTGTGAAAAGCAAATATTGACTGAGCGTGGAGGTACGGTAAATAAATTACATTTACCCTGACAAAGTGTTCATTGCCTTCCCTAATTACACACAGTGAAAAACATTTAGTCTGGCCATTCGAGAGCTGGATAAATAGGCTTAACAGTTACCAAGACAGCTAGCACTATGAAAAATAAAAATGCATCTTTAAAGATTAAAGAGGAAATAGTGTTATTCCATCCATACATGACTGTGATTGTACTCAATACAAGGAGTTGTCATTTGAAATGATAAATAATTGATTGCTATTAGGCAGGTTTACAAGCACTAATTTCCTGGTGCTATTCAATCATATTAAAAATATCTTTTAAATCTCTTTTGAAAAGAGATGTAAGTGTTTAAAGAGGGAGGCAGGGTGTACTAAGGCACAGGAATGAGCAAATTCGTGACGTTTTTTAGTAATAGCAGCAAAAGTAGAGCGTAAAAACCTACTCAAATGGGGATGAGGGGAGAGGAGCGAGTTCACCTTACCCGAGCCAGTCCTGCCGGAGAGGCAGAGTGCACGGCTAAGTGAAGGGAAATCATTTGAAATCCCAGCTGTGACTGGACACTTAGCTATCTCATATGTTTCACTTCCTTTCCATCAAAACTGCTGGGAATTGACCATTTTCATGCAACAATGCAAAAATCCTCATTACCATCCTCTAAATATGCATGAATAAAATGCTGAATAATGGCTGCCCAATTGTCACCTAGAGACTGGCCTTTTACTGTCCAATAAGCCAACATATTCATCTCGCCGAGATATGGCATATAAAGAGGGACACGCAGCCCAGATTTTTTTTTTTTTTTTCCGAGGCAGGTGAAAATAAGGGGATTTTGAAATGCTAAATAAAAAAATCAGTCATGTTGACTGACATTTTTAAAATCCATGCATCTTATCCGGGGTGAGATATTATTATCTGACTGTCATGGAATATGACATGACAAATCCACAAGCCCTGGGTAAGTAGGTGGATAGGGAGTGCTTAGCACTCAATGTGTGACAATGTCGCATTAGCTTTGATTTTTTTTTTTTAA
>VZSZ01005008.1:12727-42218 GCA_013398815.1 Ibidorhyncha struthersii | reverse complement strand
AAGCAATTCCTTAAAACGATCAAAGTTAGCCCTCCTGAAGTGTAAGGTTTCAACCCTACAAATATGTTGACAACACATTTTACCCCAAAGTCTTTTGCTGATCACAGTTAGAGTCAAAATTCTGGGCTAAGGGCACCTTTGATTTGACTCAGAGCAGTCATGTGCAAGACAGAAGCATGCTGTCATAACTTGAGCATTCGAAAAAAATGGGAGCAGTTTTAAACTCCCTTCTTGTACTCTGAAGCCATGTTACCAACAATCCAGCTGCTAAACTGCAAACCTTAACTTGTTCAAAACTATGGCCTCATCCATTGAAAAAGTAGAAGTCTGTGGAGCGGCAACAGTGAGATTTAAATTCTTTTGATTCAACGAACTTGTGAAACACCACTGAAGTGTCTCCAGCTGCAATGGTGGTGCTTTCAAAGCTTTTTCCATTCACTCCTGGGGCACATTGCCAGTTCTTTTCTCCTTTTCGTAAACTGTTAGAAAGTCATGCAAGTGTACAGTGTTTTATATTTACTACAAGGTAACAGTTAGGCAGCTGAAACCCTTTGAACAACAAGTTTCATCGTATTTATCACAATTAATTAAAGGGAAAGAACAGCGGAAACATGTGTAACTTTCTTCAGGTTCAAAGATAGTAGGTTGATGTTTCAAAGATTTTCTTACTGTACTGAAAACCAGATCATAGGTAGTTCAGAGAGAATTAAGATTCTTTTCTTAATAACAAATGAGAGATTTTGAAGCTGTATTTTAGCCACCTGTCAAACCCCAGTTCCCCTCCCCAACTTTTTCCTCATAATGCTTAGCACTTATAAAGCACTTTTCATCTTCAAAGAGCTTCACAACACATTAACTAATTAATCCTTTGAGCACCCCTAAGAGATTAGTAGAAAATGATGTGATCTCTGGCAACCGTGTGAGAGCCTTGAGCAAGGCAAAGAATACTGCACCCAATAGGGATTATAGTCAAGGTCTCCTGAAGTCTGCAGCACCCTGGACTTATATTCTGTTAAAAACTTAAAGAAATGTAAAACTATTTAAAGAGTAAAAAGCCACATTCAAAAAGGACAGGTGGAATTGAAGGACAAAGTTCAAATTTACAATCTGGACAAAACTTACTTATTACTCCCTAAGCAGTACCTCTTACTCATCCTATAAAATCTATATATTCATGTAATAGGATCTTTAAATACCTGTAACTACCCTGCTTGAGAAATAAGAGTCCTAGCATCTAAGCCCTGTTGTTTACATTTACAATAGTAAAGTAAACAGGGCACGGGTACAGGGTTCAGCACTGGTGGGTACTTCTCCATAATGCTAAAATCTTTGTTCGATGCTTGCTGGCCTTTTTTTCTAAGGCCAACACACACTCTCACAATAAAACGCAGCTTTGGTGACAGCAACAAAGTTTGAATGCAACTGTTGTATTCTGAGAGGTAAGAGAGTTAATTGTGTAGGAATAAGCATTTCCAAGCCTCAAGACTAGAGAATGAACCCTGATCCAATTCAGTTATTAAGATGGATGTAGTCATTATTTGCAAAAGCATAACAATGCCATAAAAATGGCAAAGATCCTGAATGCCTGAACTGATGCTGAGAATATTCTCAGTGTACTTCAAGAGGGTTGCTTCATAAGAGGCAGTCATAGCTGGAGGAGTGGCAATCCACCTTATAATAGCCTGACCACCTGGTTTTGCAGTCATGCTTATCCCTACATGATCTTTTCTTATTTTACAGGAACATCAAGAGAAGTAAAGGAGATAAGTGATTTTCCAGCATACTCAGTAAAGTGGTGCTCATGGAGCACTTCTAAAACACCTGAGTTTTAAACAAATCTGGGTTTATAATTCCCAGTTCTGGCATGAGTGTTCTACATTAAAAATATCATCCTTTTCTTTCTTGGAATAGTGTTGGAAATAGTGAGTCTTGAACAAGTCTTGCAGAGCAAATTTGTAGAATTTTGTTCTGCAAGGGTTTGTTCTCAACAGTGAATTTTGAACTAAAGTAAATTTTTCTTGAAGCCTCATTTCTTTGGGTTGTAGTCCCCAGAGAAAGGCAGGAACTTGCATTTCCTTCTGTGTTCAGTATTTCCTGCTGATTATCTCTAGAAAGCTCTCATACAATCATCTCACCCCTCTGACATGCCTAGCTCTTCCCATATATTCTCCAGGGAAATTTGGTGACCTGCTTTCAGGTTTTGAGTTCAGTGCTTAGGGACAAGCACCTACCATGTCAATATGTGTTGCCCGATGACTGCTGCTTAGTCATCACACAACTTCCTGTGCATGCAGGTCCAACTAATGCTAATGTTCATTGTGCTTCAGTTTGTTCAAGGGACTAGAAACTGCTAAGGAAGATGTTGCCTCAAACTGCTAAGACTATGAATACCATTTGAAGTAACACAAATTCAGAATACATTATACTCAACTCTGTGGGTTTATGTTTAGACATGTACTTTTCTTATATTCTTTTCTTATTTCTTTATCTCAAGGCATTGTATTTATTTATTGGATATAAACTATAATTCACTCAATGGTTTTAAAAGAACATAGTTTCCTTAATTCCTACCAAAAATCACACCATCATATCACACTACACCATATCATAAAAAACTTTTTATGGTGAGAGTGGTCAGACACTGAAACAGGTTGTCTGGAGAGGCTGTGGAATCTCCATCCTTGGGGGATATTCAACACGTGACCGAGCACCATTCTGAGCAACCTACTCTAGCTGACCTACTTTCAGCAGGATGATGCTATTTCCAAGATGACTTCCAACCTCAGCTATTCTGTGATTCTGCTTACAGTTTAGAATTCAAACTGGGCACTTTCTGAAGAAAAGGAGAGCAAAAGACTGCAGCATATTCTATCACAGAGCTTAGTTCTAAATTTTGGGGTTAAGGTTTTTTTTACATATCTTTTTCTGGTCAAGTATGTCTGCTTTCAAATAAAATAAACTCTATTGACTGCAAATGCAGTTCTTCGCTGAGTGTAATAAAAATTTAGACAGCACACACAGAGAAAACTAAATTGTACACAGAAAACTTGTTTTGGCTACTGCTGAGCAGTGCTCACACAGCATCAAGGCTGTCTCTCCAACATTCCTCCACCTCACCAGTAGGCTGGGGGTGGGCAAGATGCTGGGAGAGCACACAGCCAGGATAGCTGACCAAAGGGATATTCCATGCCATAGGACATCTGCTCAGCAACATAACCTAAGAGAAAGGAGGAGAAGGGGGGTGCATTTGTTATTTATGGTGTTTGTCTTCTGGAGCAACCACTACATATACTGAACCTCTGCTTACCGAGAAGTGACTGGACATCTCCTGCTGGTGGGAAGTAGAGAATAAAATCTGTTGTTTTCCTTTGCTTCTGTGCACAGCATCCACTTTTGCTTTATTAAACTGCCTTTAACTTGACCCTTGAGTTTTTTTCCATCTTATTTTCTCCCCCTCCGTTCTGATGAGGAAGGGAGTGACAGAGCAGCTTGGCAGGCACCTGGCACCCAGCCAGGGTCAACCCACCACAATACTTAAATCTGGAGTTGAATTTCATATCAAGTGTTGAATTAATCTTCTTTTCTGGAACTAGACTGAATACTGTCACAGAATCAGACTATAAGCATCTCTTTTAGGGCCAACAGGTTTTTATTTTAATTACTTTTACTGCTCATACAGACTAGTGAATCATACTCTGTACCCCACTAATCTGTAAGAGTAAGAAACCAAACTTACTTCACAGTAAAAAGTATAGAACACTGACCTACTTCAAGAACAAAACTGGTTTAATGAAATGTAAGCTATATTTTAAAATTCAGTTGCTGTGTGTTTTCGGTGCTAGTCCACTCTTTTTACAGAAAGAAAAGACAAAAGCTTAAAGTTTCAACAGGTCAACAAAGATTTTTACTGAACATTTCTCAAAATGAAAAAAAGATAATATCCACCCAGCTCTATGGTAGACTGCTTAAATTATATGCAATGACAAGGCAAAACTTTATAAGCCAAGAAACTGAGATATAACATACATAAATAATTTTTCAGATAAGGTTATCTGATAAATTCTATATTTTTCCCTCCTGCCTGGCCAAGTTTGTTAAAATTTATAGTCTTATATATTGTGCAGTGCAGCAACAGGCTTATCAGATAGTATTCTTATCCTGATCAAACAACAGGTTTTTATGTGTTTAAATAAGGTTCTTGAACTATTTTTTCTCACTTTTCTCCTGAGAAAGAAAGCTACTGAAACATCTGTCAGGTCAGTTTGGTTTATTTGTTTTTAAAAATATATTTCACTGTATTATGCTATTGATTACTGGAAGAAACCTGTTTCATTTTAAACTAACTCAGATAATATTTTAGGGTTATTAATGGAGCAATTGTCCAGCTCAGTCTCCAAAAGGCTTATACTGAAACTGGGCAAAAGCCAGGAATATAATTAAAACTAAACTGTAGTGAAATTTTTAGCAGAAGTACTTGATCTTTTGTTAAAAATAGATTCAAGGCAACATCAAATATAAAAGAAGTCCATATGTGAGTTTCAAACTCCAGCACTTTAAATTTTGCTGAGGTAATTTTGTTCACATTTATTCACCTCTTGGACTTCCTTTTTTTTCTCCAGCATATATATTTTTTGTTTAAATACAAGGAATGGATCTTACTAGGACATCAAAATAAAACAGACAAAGCAAAAAACAAAAACAACCCCCTTTTTTTTTTTTTCTATCTAAAAGCAAAATATTCTCTCTTTCTGCAGGTAAACCGTATGTCTGTATAGTTGTCCAAATCTCCATAATGGAATACTATCTTTCTCTTCTCAGGACACAAAATCCTGTCTCTTCCTTTTCTATTTCTTTTTGCATCAGCTGGTGTTTTGAAACACTGCATTGGGGATATAAATTTAATAGGCAGATGTCCATTGGTTTAAACACTGAGTTAGAATCCAACATATTAAATTGCTGAAAAATACGATTACAAAAGCATAAAAGCTTCTAGATAACTCTGAAATTCCCTTTCATCGTCTGGATACAAATACAATGAATTTGGATCCGACATGAAGGATGATATTTCTAATGTTTATGGCAAATTAATTCACTCCGGGAAGGTGAGTGACAGTGTACTCCCAGTGCTCATGACTTCCTACTCAGGGCTTCCACTTAATATCTTGTTTTATTTCTTAATAAAAAGAAAACTTCTTATCATTTTGTGATTATGGTCCCTCCAGGGAAAAATATTAAGCCTTTCTGTCTGTTTAATAAAGAAAATAACAAAATGATTGTTAAATATGCACAATTGCCTTCTATCAACTAAATAAAAATAATTTCCAGGCAATTGTTTACTACTAGTTTGCATTTATTGACTGCAGTACTCTCCCTTTCTCATGTTCATTGTGTGCACACGTCTGCATGGACACATGGGTGTCATACTCAACTTATATACACCTATACTTTCTATTCTCCTGTCGTGGTTTAGACTGGACTGGCCACTCAGGCAGAACAGGAGATGCTCTCTGCTATCTCTCCGAGGAGAGGCAGGAGAGGGAANGGGGAAGTCCCAGACTGGACTCAGTGATGGACGGGAACTGGGTTCCAGATCTGCATTCAGGGTTGGGATCAAAGGCAGATGAACAGAGTCCTCCTTGGACACCAGCCATTGAAGAAAGGGAGAGAGCTGACCCTTTGATCCCTCAGCTTTTATACTGAGCATGAGGCAGATGGGATGGAATACCCTGTTGGTCAGTTTTGGGTCACCTGTCCTCTCCACTCCTCCCCACAGGTGGGACCCCTCTACTCTTTTCTGCTTCCAACCCTCCAACGAGGCATATAACAAAGTCAGCTGGCCTCAAGTGTTACAGCAATAAGTATAAGCAAGAGCCTCTCTGCACACCATGCCTTGGCATCGACTATAAACATCGGTCTTATCTCTCTGAGAAAGCAAACAAAGTCTGCAAAATATGTTGCTAATTTCAGTAGTTAGGAGAGGCCTAACTGCAAAGTAAAATTACTGCACGTAATTGGCTCTGTTTTACTCAAACCAGGACATACGAATATGTTTTTAAGGACACATAGATTTTTGACTCCTAATGCAACATGAAATAGATGCAGTAACATTTGAATGCGCATTACAGATAATTATATTCTGAGAAATTAATCACAAATGAACAGTGACAATTTGTAAATGGAAAATTATTGACCTCCTATCTTTCTATTCCTCCTTAAAGGTATATCTGTTCTTGTTCTCCATTTACATTTGAAGGACTAAAATGACTTATGAAATACCAAATAACACCTTGCCAAATAAGTATGAAATTAAAAAAAAAAAGGGCTTTATGGTAAGGCACTGAAATATGATTTTGAATTCTGTCTGCTGTTGGAAATAAAGTGACTCTATGTTTTTGTCATTTGGTACTTTTAATAAAACATATGCCTTGTCTGGGAATATCCCTGCCTCACTGCTCTCCCCTGCTGTTATCTATAACATCAAAAGAGGGGGAATTTGTAAAAAAGCAAAACAAAAGAAAATATAAGAATATACGGGACACCTTTGTGTTCTGTAATCAACTAATTTTGAAACCCATAGCCACTGTGAAGTGAATGATAACCTATTATTGTTATCAGTTACCTTATGAACTTAAAGGCTGGAGGTCTGAATTTTGGACATATAAGAATATAAATAAATAAATAAATACTTTGGAAAAAGAAGTCCTAAACACTTACTCTGGTCACCTAATGTGGGTATATGGATTTCAAATTAAAATATAAAAATGTTATTGGTAGTATTTGACTCTGTGTAATGGCCTTGGGTTAATAACTGTTGCTCATTGGGTACAAAACTTGAGCTCAAGATTCACCACAGTTTATGACTAGACCTACAAATTCTGTTAGAAGAATCATAGAATGGCTTAGGTTGGAAGGGACCTTGAAGATCATCAAATTCCAGCCCCCTTGTCATAGGTAGGGACACCTTCCACCGGACTAGGTTGCACAAAACCCCATCCAGCCTGGCCTTAAACACCTCCAGGGATGGAGCTTCCACAATTTCTCTGGGAAACCTGTTCCAGTGCCTTACCACTTACAGAGTGAAAAATTTCTTCCCAATATCTCATCTAAACCAACCTTCTTCCAGTTTAAAGCCATTCCTCCTCCTCCTATCACTACACGCCCTTGTAAAAAGTCCTTCCCCAGCTCCCCTGTAGGCCCCCTTTAGTACTGGAAGGTCACAATAAGGTCTCCCTGGAGCCGTCTCTTCTCCAGGCTGAACAACCCCAGCTCTCTCAGCCTGTCTTTATAGAAGTGCTCCATCCCTCCAATCATCTTTGTGGCCCTCCTCTGGACCCACTCTAATAGGTCCATGTCGCTCTTATGTCAGGGACTCCAGAGCTGGATGCAGTACCCTAGGTGGGGTCTCACCACAGTAGAGTAAAGGGGCAGAATCACCTCCTGCTGGCCACGGTTCTTCTGATGCAGCCCTGGATACAGTTGGCCTTCTGGGCTGCGGGCACACATTGCTGGCTCTTGTTGAGTTTCTCATCCACCGACACCCCCAAAGTCCTTCTCCTCAGGGCTGCTCTCAATCCATTCTCCGCCCAGCTTGTGTTTGTGCTTGGGATTGCCCTGACCCACATGTAGGACCTTGTACTTGGCCATGTTGAACTTCATGATGTTGGCATGTACCTACTTCTCCAGCCTGTGCAGGTCCCTCTGGATGGCATCCCTTTCCTCCAGCGTGTTGACTGCTCCACACAGCTTGGTGTCATTGGTAAACTTGCTGAGGGTGCACTCCATTCCAACATCTGTGTCACCAACAAAGATGTTGATCAACACTGACCCCAGTACCGACCCCTGAGAAGCACCGCTTGTCATTCTTTCCACTTGGACATGGAGCCATTGACCACAAGTCTTTGTGTGCCACTGTCCAGCCAGTTCTTTATCCATCGAGTGGTCCATCTGTCAAATCTAAGTCTCTCCAATTTAGAAACAGGATATCATATGCGACAGTGTCAAATGCTTTGCACAAGTCCAGGTAGATGACATCAGTTGCTCTTCCCTTGTCCACTACTGCTGTAACCCCCTCGAACAAGGCCAACAAATTTGTCAGGCATGACTTGCCCTTGGTGAAGCCACGTTGGCTGCTACCAATCACCTCCTTATTTTCTATGTGCCTTACCAGAGTTTCCAGGAAGGTCTGCTCCATGATCTTGCCAGGCACAGAGGTGAGACTGACTGGCCTGTAGTTCCCTGGGTCAAGAAGAGGCTGCAATGTGTATCTCATGTCTTTGAAGAAAGTAATGCAGAGAGGAAGCAGTAAGGGTCAGTCACTGGGCACTCTCTCCAGTGCTGGAAATCTGCAGAACACCTATTATCCAGTGAGGATTGCTACTTTTCTGTAGTGGGTCTGTAATGTTATCGGTATTGCCAAGGCTCACTCAGTTTTCTGAATGCTATTCTTGCTGCTCTTCTGTGTAGGTACAAATGATACTGATAGGATCTGCTTGAGAAAATCAATGGCTCTGAGGACAAAAAGGAGAGGGTCGAGGTCCAAAGTAATCACATCAGTCCTTTCAGTCAAGGGGAAGGACACAGGTAGGAGCAGACAACAATCAGCAGACCAACACTTGTCGGTATAGCTGTTGTTACCAGCAAAAATTCAGCTTCGTCAAACATGGTGTCTCATTTGAGGAAGAGGAAGGGTTGCTTGGAAAAGGTGAAATTCATCTCAACAAGAGAGGAAAGAACCTTTACAAACAGGATTGCTAAACTGGTAGGAGATGTAAAATCCACTCATGAGGGGACAGGAACTGAAGCCCTAAAGTAAAAGAGGAATAACTGTACCTGTGGGGGGAGGTTCATGAAGAAGGTGGCTACAGTGAAAACTTTTACATTTCTCCCTAGAACTGAGGATGTTTTTACATTTCTTCTCAGAGCAGCGGATGTTCAGAAGCTTTTAGTGAGTGTCTGTATGCTAATTCTTAGAGCACAAGCAGTGAACAAGAACTGTAATTTCATGTACTGTTGCTGAACTGGCATGATCAGAAGCACAAAGACTTGGTAGGATGGCAAGATTGCAGAATTGTCATGGATAGGTGTAAGCTATTTAGGAAAGTCAGGCAAAAAAGGAAAAATTTTAGTTCTTGACCCCGTTGAGCTTCTGAGCTCCATAGTCCTGAGACTATGAACTGGAGATGTGCTTGCTGAAATCCTCTGGTCAAGGTGAGAGAAGGAAGTATCACTGGTAATGTGATGAGGTTTGTTCACTTCATCTGATCAAGATTAAATAGTAGATACGGTGCTTTACAAACAAATAAAAATCTCCTGATACCAGGCCCTCATTCTCATGGGCGATTTCAATTGTCCAGACACCTGCTGGGAATTAACAGAGTATTGTGCAATTTAGGAAATTCCTGGAGTGAGTCAGTGACTGGTTCCTAATGAAAATTCTACAGGGGACAAAAAGGGGTAATATTCTACTTAACTTGCAACTCAGAAATAGAGAAGAAACGGGTGACTGTGGTCAGAGATGGCAGCTTGGGTGGCAGTGACTGTGAGATGGTAGAACTCAAGATCTGGAGGGAGGCTGGGGTGATAAACAACCTTGGTAAATCTTCGGATTTTAGGAGAGTCCACTTGTGCCTATTTAAGGAACTGCTAAGCAAAATCTCCTAAGAAGCTGCAATGATGGGGAGAGTGGACTGACTTTTAAAGAAAACTTTCTGAAACCTCAGGGACAAACCATCCTGTTGTGGAAGAAGATGGAATTTGGCACTTGTCTGATCAGGAAGAACTGAAACACAAAATGTGAACATGCGTCACGTGAAAGCATGTACAGGAAACAAAGGGAAAGAATAAAAATATTGCTTTGGTATTTAGGGACAAAATCAGGAATAAAAAAGCCTCACTGCCGCTAAAACAAACTGAAAACAGAAACAACAGGAAAGGATGCTACAAGTGTCTTAGTCACAAAAAAATAATTCAGAGGAAATGCAGGTGCGCCAGTGAAAAGTTGGTACAAATTACTGATGGGCAACACAAGAAAAAGCTAAAAACATCAACAGCTTTTTTTTCTTCAGTCTTCATGCACAAAGTGTGATCCCAGACTTCTGGGGATATCAGTATGGTTTGGGAAGGAGAGGGAAAATCAACAGTGATGGAGACTATTTGGGAAAGCTGAGTTTATACCCATCCATAAGGCCAGACAAGATGTATCTGAGGATGCTGAAAAACCTCATGGTTTGTGAAATATTCTGATTAGAGGAGGTGTCTGACATCTATGAAAGGCTATAAGATATGCCTGTCTTCAGAAAGAGCAAGAAAGAGGAACCGGGAAGCTGCAGGCCACTCAGCCTTAGCTCCATTCCTGAAAAGATAATGGATATTTTCCTCTTAGAATACATTTACAGGCACCTGAAGGAAATTGACATGGGAAAATCAGTCCAGTCTTACGGATAGTCCTGGTTCAGTCAGGAGGTAAGACTAGATGATCTCGCCCAGACAAAATTTCTATGACTCTATGACCTCAGGTTTACTTCTCTTCCAGTCATAAATAGGTTAATTAACTAAAGCAGGCTAAGATAACTCATCTTAAAACACAGAACACAAGGTGATTACTGCATTGGGGTAGCAGCCTTGAGTTCATCCATGATTATCTATAGCAATTATTCATTTATAAATACATTTATTTTACATTTTCTTTCTCAGAATTTCTACCAAAAACTAAAAATCCTGTTCCAGAAAAAAAAAAAAAAATTTATATATATATATGATTTCCACATAAATGTATTCAAAAAGAGACCATACACTCACATTCCATTTGTCTGATTATTTTCTTCCACAAAAATTCTGCTTTCATTGTCCCTTCTAATATTTTTCTTTTGTTTTGCATTTGAAAACTCACTAAGATACCAAATAACTCATAGAGTATTATGGGTCTTATTTTGTCATGTCTGTATGAGCATGCACCATGGAGATAGTATTCAGATGATTAGAAGAGCTCATTTTGAGCTGTGTCTTTAGAAAGGCAAGTATAACAACACTCAGCTATTTAGTATGCACGATATTATGACATATTAGATAGAATGCTTGACTTGTAGTTTCTTGAGTGCTGCAGATTTAATGTTCCTTAACTAATACCTCTTCTGGGACATAATATCTTTTGTTGCCTAGAAAAACTACAAATTTTTGGGTGCATTTTCTTTTACTTCACTGTAATATCAGAAACAACAAGCACAATCTTCTGCCATTTTAAAGACCACTGGTTCAGGGCAAGGCCATTTGAGGATGATTCCAAATCACACGTTTGGGGCTGTGAATGCTAATCCCACATTGCTATTCAGGCAGTCTGCAGAATGTTCAATTGCTCTTAGCAGTCACTAGTGTAGATATGTTGTATGTAATGTGCCAGCTACTGTGAATTCTGTGAAAGAGATCCAGAAATTAGTTTTACTCCTCTCTTCATGCACTTCAAATCCATATTATTGCATAACTAAACATCTTTTTTCTACTTAAAAAAATATATTTAGTCATACCACTTTCTACCTAGAAAGCTCAGAAATGATCGGAATAAAGAATTTAAATCTTGGGTGTTTAAAATTCTACAATGGATTAATCTTTGAAATATTCTAAAGCCAGTGCTTATGAAAGCATCCTATGGGATTTACACTCAGCAGGTATAAACCAGTCATCTAAGATAGTTATTATGAATTACGCCAGCTAAGAATTTTTCACTATATTTTCAAAACAGTGTACAAACAAACACTCACCTGCTAGAAAAATAATCTGTAATATCCCTGTACTCAAACACAGACTGAGCAGAGCTGCCAGACTGAAGTGCTGAGTGTGAGACCCGTACAGCTGATCCTGTCTTTCATTTCCCCACACATCCAGCTCATGCAGACTAGCAGAGTGATCTCTTCTGCTCTGTGTATTTTTGTATGAGACAGCCAGTCAGAGAGTTTGTATCTGAAATAGACAAAAACAGGAAACAAAGAATTACAGGAGCTCTGGCACTCTACTTTGGCAAGGGTGTCCTGCTCAGAGAAGAAAACAGAACAGAACTTATATCTAAAAAAACCACTACATTTTGCCTCTGTCTTAAATGCTTACCTCTGATGATCAAAATATGAGTTCCACCTCTGCCATCGATCTCTTCTCATACATGATGCCCAGGGTCTAGTGTACTTAATATTTTTGAAACCCCAGTGTAGTTAAAGAAAAATCTTTTCAGATGTAAGCCTGAGGGTGCTGCTCAAGGATATACAATAACTAGTACCCGGGAGATTATAAATTGACATATCAGATGCTTGGATATAACTCACTCCAATTATCTATAAGGATCATTTGTTAAGTTAAACGACTATGAAAATCAGCAAATTTTACAAATATGCAAAGTTGTTTCCATTTGGCAAAAGAGAGGACATCTAAGAGAGGCAACAGTAGCAAGCATATCTACCTGCAGAGGGCATTGATGTCACAGACTGGGCCTTTCCTTTGATGTTGTATCTCTGAAATAGAAAAATCCATTGCAGAAGAAAAGGGCAGAACCTGACTCTAGCGGAAGAAAAGACACTGGGATAATGACAGTCATTATATCTCCGGCCTAGGGATCTGTACCTTGAACTATCTGATACTACTGTTTTTCTGTTTTGTTTTTGTGGTGTTCTGGGATTCTTTTTTTTTTTTTTATCACAGCAAGAAGAAAATACAAAGAAGAAAATGTAGCTGCAGAGACCAAACTTGGTAGTGTCAATTCTACTCTCCACCCGCATTTATCTTCAGATAGAAGTTCTAAATAATATTCAAAGGCTTTGTCAGTACTTGGAAAGGGATAAGTAGACAGTGAAAACATTTTATTTCCTTGCTTTCTACCAGTCACATCTTCCTTACAAACCACAGAATTTTAAATAAATTCTTAAGTTAGGTAAAAATAATTCCTAATGATCTATTCATACTTTGCCTAAACCAAAGGCTTCCTTCAGGGGAAACTTGACCTGCTTTGTATGGTCCTTGGACAAGGAATAACACAACTTGTGGCTCACTTCTGCAACCCTTACTTGAATGTGACTTACATCAGGGTAATGGCAAAACCCACTCAACTTCAATGAAACAGGAACAACACTCCTAAAGATCTAGCCTCTTAAGATAGATAGTCCATCTAAAATCCCACCACATTATTAAAGCTTTGACTGTATTCATACTCAGCTATGCAATTTTTCACTTCAGTAATATTGTTACTTTCTCTTCTTGAACTTTTCGAAAGTTGCAAAACAGCAATACTACATCTGCTCTTACACGGTATTTATTATTGATGAGCATTTTTTTAACTAGTGTTCTCTTAGTTGTTAAATCTAAAAATCAGTTATTACTGATTTTTGGTACTTCACTATGCTATCAAGCTTCTATTGTCAGTAGCTGTCTTTTTAGCTGAAGTACAAGAAACTGTACAAAAATTTTATCTCACCAACATTAAATAAAACATGTACCCTACTTTTAATGGTGATACATTTCGGTTGGTCCTGTAGTGAAAAAGTACAATGCTATAAATGTTTGATTTTGAATACCTTGTCATTATAAGTTTAGTCAGGATTTTTAGAGGAAAGTGGTTAACATTTAAGAAGATGCACAGTGTAATACATGCTAGAAATTACATCTCAGTTTGAATGAAAAAAAATAACGTTTTTAACATCTTTCTTTTAGCATCTTCATTTTGCTTAATAAACCATTTCACAGTTTAATTCCTTTTAATAATGAATTATAACATCAGAAGCTTAAACATACAAAAAGAAGATTCTTGTGGCCAAGGTTAGCATGTTGGACACCATTATCCAAATAAAAACCTCAGAATTTATTTGGGTATTCTCACCTGTTTTGTAGCTAGACTTTCCAACAGATATTTCACAGTGGCTGAAATGTTAATTTTTATTAATGAATATAAACCTAAAATTATGAGCTTCCAGATTCACAGAATGAAAAATAAATAAATAAATAATCATATAAAGAAATACATTTAGGGTCATTAATTTTATGTATTTGGTAATGCTCACCTACAGTCAAGAGATGCTGGAAAGGATTAGAGAAATAGAAAAGACAGAGACAGTTTTTCGCTCAGCAAAAGGACCAGCTACTGGATGTGGCCATTTGTGTTTGCAAACAATAAGGGATATCTTTGGAAAAAAAAAAAAGGTTTACTTCTTCAAGTCCATTCTGCTGTTTCTGATGGCATCAGAAATAGTTCATAATCCAGCTGTTAGAAACCTCCCTTGATATCTCTCTTTAGTGCTTGGAAGGAATTCCTTGTTCTACTTGATTATCTCAGGGACTTAAATCCTTTCTTTCCGTACAGTAAATCAATGCCTTGGGGTAGGTGTCCTTTGAAGCTGCTCCAGTTTGCTAAAGCAATTAAAATTTAGTAAAGTATAAAATATTATCAGGTTTTAATAGCATAAATTATTGGGAAAACTTGATAAAAGATTCTAATAGACTCACCATCAGTGAAGCCACAGTGTGCTTTGTTCACATGTTGTGGTGTAGAGTTTTTACCCCTATGGGAGTTGAAATGTTCAGGCTGGAAACCAGTTCAGCCCACAGAAGCTCCACGTTAGGGTTTGACTCAGTTGCCTTAATTGTCAAGCAGCATTAGAATCGGGCACACAGGCCTAGCAAAAACAACACAGGAGCTACAAAAAACCTTTACAGACTCATGGCTGATTGCCAGTGAAATCCTTTAATCATTTGAAACAGTACATCTGTTTTCAGCCAAGGAGCACATTTTAAGGCAATTGAATTGAAACCTTCCTTCATAAGCAAACACATACATTAGGCACTTCCAAATTTAATTTTTACAGTCTGGAAATGAATCTTAGACTTTATGTTCATGCTGCACATAAAATGTTATCTTCTATTGTATGGAATGCAAAATATTTAATACAAAGAGAGGTTCACATTCCATGTATTATTAATCAGTTATTTTTAAATTATTCTTATTTTCTCAGGTATGAAACAAGAAGTACATACTAGAAGGCAGGTTTTAACATGAAGATGTAGCCCAAATGAAAATTAACTGTGGAAACATAGGAAAAATGAAGTATTCCAGTTCCTTTTGAACAGTCAGCAATCAGAGGTACAAAAATACAAAGTAGCTTACGCAGGATAAGAAATAATTACAGAAAGTTAGAAGTAAAACTCAACAATTAACTCGGAGGCAACTTGAAATTTACTAAAAAAGTATATTTCATATTTTTCAAAAATTATAAAAAGTGTTGCTAAACATCAACTTGAGTAAACAAAATAAATTTGAATACTTAGGAACATGGGGAAAGAACCTGGTGACGGAGTCAGGATTTCAAGTTTATATTGATTTGTATAAGCATTTCAAGAACTCATAATGCAAAATAAAGAGATAAATCAAACACAAAAACTTGCTAAATAAGGTATATGATACAAAAGCGTTTCTTGAAGTTTCAGTATTTTGTGCTCATGGATGTCATTAATTTCCTGAGAACAGAATTTTGGAGTCATAAAAACATTTTTGATTAACTGAAAATAAAGAATTAGAGATGCAATGGATGGAAAAAGCCAATTAGTCAACATAGCCAATTCTTTCTAATATTCTACTTAAACATGAAGGCTACCAGCCTTCCTGGATTAATATCCCACAGATATCCCACAGGTCCTCCTGGACCCCTTGTGTCCCGGACCATGATGTGACAGTCTCACAAGGGCAGAGTAGAGGAGCATAATCACCTCCTTCAACCTGCTGGCCATGGTTCTTCTGATGCAGCCCTGGATACAGTTGGCCTTCTGGGCTGCGAGCACACATTGCTGGCTCTTGATGAGCTTCTCATCCACTGACACCCCCAAAGTCCTTCTCCTCAGGGCTGCTCTCAATCCATTCTCTGCCCAGCTTGTGTTTGTGCTTGGGATTGCCCCGGCCCACATGTAAGACCTTGTACTTGGCCTTGTTGAACTTCATGATGTTGGCATGGGCCCACCTCTCCAGCCTGTGCAGGTCCCTCTGGATGGCATCCCTTTCCTCCAGCGTGTTGACCGCTCCACACAGCTTGGTGTCATTGGTAAACTTGCTGAGGGTGCACTCCATTCCAACATCCGTGTCGCCAACAGAGTGGTCCATCTATCAAATCCATGTCTGTCCAATTTAGAGACAAGGATGTCATGCGGAATGATATTGAATGCTTTGCACAAGTCCAGGTAGATGACATCAGTTGATCTCCCTTTATCCACCAACACTGTAAAGCTGTTGTAGAAGGCAACCAAATTGGTAAGGCACGATTTGCCCTTGGTGAAGCTATGTGGGCTGTCACCAATCACGTCCTTATTTTCTATGTGCCTTACCAGAGTTTCCAGGAGGATCTGCTCCATGATCTTGCCAGGCACAGAGGTGAGACTGACCAGCTTGTAGTTCCTCAGGTCTCGGTTTTTACCCTTTTTAAAAAGGGGGGTTATGTTTCCCCTTTTCCAGTCAGTGGGAACTTCACTGGACTACCACAACTTCTCAGATATGACGGATAGTGGCTTGGCAACTTCATCCACCAGTTCTCTCAGGAGCTACAGATGAATCTTGTCAGGTCCCATGGACTTGCGCACCTTCAGATTCCTCAGATGGTCTTGAACCTGGTCTTCTCCTACAGTGGACAGTATCTCATTCTTCCAGCCCCTGCCTTTGATTTCTGCAACTTGGGCTGTGTGGTTAGAGCTCTTACTACTGAAGACTGAGGTAAAGAAGTCATTGAGTATCTCAGCCTTCTCCATTTCCTGGGTCACCAGGTCTCCCGTTTCCTTCCTGAGTGGGCCCACGTTTTCCCTAGTCTTCCTTTTGTCACTGATATACCTATAGAAGGCTTTCTTTTTGCCCCTGACACCCTTGGCCAGATTTACTTGTATCTGGGCTTTAGCTTTCCTAACCTGACCCCTGGCTGCTCAGACAATTTCTCTGCATTCCTCCCAGGCTACCTGTCCTTGCTTCCACCCCATGTAGGCTCCCTTTTTGTGTCTGAGATTGTCCAAGTGCTCCTTGTTCATCCATGCCGGCCTCCTGGTGTTTTTGCTTTACTTCCTCTTTGTTGGTATGCATCACTCCTGAGCTTGGAGGAGGTGGTCCTTGAATATTAGCCAGCTTTCTTGGGTCCCTCTTCCTTCCAGGGCTTTATCCCACTGTACTCAAGCAAGCAGATCCCCGAAGAGGGTAAAATTAATTTCCCAATTAATTTGTGAGTTCAATAGTATTATGACTACATTATTGCTTGATGTTGCTTGTACAGTGACATCAAGACTTTTTTTCTTCATTGCACCAAATACATTTGCTACATGTAATTGATATAACATCACAGTATGATGGGTAATTTCTGTGAACAAAACTATTCATTCTCTACCTTTGGAACACAGTAAGGGAGAATGCTGTCTGGTTTTGCTAAGATTATGTTCCAGATCCCCAGGGTAGTAAAGAAAAGGGCTTTTGTTCATTCATTTTACCATATTTCTAAAATGATTAGGTTGAGAATCCTATTTTAACCTGAGTTACATAAAGAATCCAGAACTCCCTAAATGACCATACTTCCCTGGCATAGTTTAAATACAGGGTGAAGTAGAACTATGTGGCAATTGCATAGACTCCCCTTATCCATTATGTAGAAGCATATCAAGGGCACTGTGATAGCATCCGTACTTGCAAGTGTACCTGTCATCAACTGGTGTAACAGCCGGTTGAAATGTGATGGCACTTTATTAGAGTAATCCATCAACTTCTCTGTTTCAGCAGACCCTTCTTTCTTCTAGCCTGGAACTAAGGAAATTGAAGGAAAAACAAATATTACATTTTGTTGTCATAAACAACCAAGAAAAGATAACATTCCTTCATTTTGCTGTCCATAGTAAAAATTAAAGCTTCCTTATTATATAATATTTTAGCACTGCTGTTCAATAATTTCAAACAGCAAACAGAGCTCAAGCTACATTGAAGATAATTTTTAGTTTGTCTCTTTGCAATTTTCAGCAATATCTTTCCCCGGACAATATTGATGTTGGACCCTGGAAAACTGCAGTTTCATTAGGATCTATTATCCTATTAGCACTAGCAGTGCTTGATGAGGCTGTGTGAGAATCATTACATTCTCAAGGCTCCAGTGGTTTCATGGAACTTAAAGAGTGGCAATGGGATTGATGGGAACCTTCTACTCATGATGGAATGTTTCTTTGCATTATTTAAATTTTGATTTACTCTTACATAATTGTGTATTTCACAGTCAAGATGAATCAGTGCATTGAACAGATAAATGTCAGACTGTAGCTGGCAAATATGTTTTGTAACAAAATAGAGACAAGCTTTTAATTTTAAATTACACTGAGTATGCCATAAGAACCATCTTCAACATTAGAATCCTGTACAATACTACATTTATATTCCATTAATGTGCTCATATAACAGACAAAAAACATCCCCAAAATTAGAGCGGGGAGAATGACAGGGACATCTGTGTTTTTGTTGTTAGGTACAGTAACAAGAACAGAAGCAAAATGAATAAGAAAAAGTGTGACAAAATTAAAATATAGCATGAAATAATGAAATAGCATTGAACAATTGGGAAATGTTTTCTTTCTTTTTTTTTTTTTTTTGTCCAATGTTGGAAAAATTGAAGGAAGACCTTCCTTTCAGGATGTTCAAATAGACAGGTATTGCATCCTTTCAGGATGTGTAAATAGACAGTGAATCTTTATGAAAGGAGTTACTTAAATTCATGATGAAACTGGAGCTCATGATGTAACCTTTATAGATAAAGACCATATCTTTTCCAAACCATCTTTCCTTTTAAACCATGTTATTTGTCTAGAATCCCTCATTACCCATCACAGTTTTAAGTTCTATTGACATAGGCATATGCTTAAAGTTATTTTTTTTAATTCAAGACCATTTTCTCCCCTTGTTATGTAGTAAGAGGAGTAATAGAATTTGGCCTCTGCAGCTTTCCTTACTTCTTGGGATGTTGTCTCCACAGATTTTTCCTAACTTCCTCAGTATTAAAAAGCTGGGTTTATGTTGAACTGACAGACTGGCTCTCAGCTCCAGAAGCCAGTGGAATGAGATAGTTCTATCTTCTCTTTATTGCTGACAATCTGCCTCAAAAACTGAAAAAGTTATGCTCTGGATACTCTTTACTGCACATGTTCTTCTCAAAACTACAGAGAGAGACAAAAAAAAAAAAAAAAGAAACAATGAGGGTTTAGACGAACAGGAAAGTGACATCTTTCTCTTTACAGGGGTCTGTCCTTGCACTCCAGAAAATTCTGGACAGATTTTTTAGTTCCATGTTTCTGATACTATTTTCAGGTTTGAGATACAGAATTTTAACTGTTAGATGTTGATTACTTTTATACTACATGACTGGCAGCAGCTACTACAGGTACAACTAAGTTTTACTTTTTTTGTGTTATGGATCTTTAGATATCTATTAGGGGGTTTTCCATGAATGGAAACCTTGTCTTCAACATTTACAGTGTAAGCTGGTCACTTAAATAGCATTATATGACAAAGTCATGATTGACTTTCTTATGTCCCTCTCCCTGGAGTGTTGTATTTTTCAGGCTTCATTATAGCTTAGACAGGAAATTCTATGCAATATTTTACTTTCTTCTCTCTTTTATACTAGGCAAGAGGTAATCTAAAAAGTCAGAACATATTTTTTGCAGAAAGAATTTGGATGGAACCAGGTTATATGGGAAAATACAGTTCTGTTGCAATTATTGCCCCTAGGAGAAAACAAATAAAAAGGTTTCATTAGAACTGTGGCCATTTCCAAGACAGACACAAGACATGTGGTGGGAATATCAATTAAGTCAGTCTTGCTTGTAGCCTTCTGGTGACTTGTAGAGAGAAGAAAAAATCTAGGTAATTATTTTGTTGCCTGAACAAAATGTTTAGGGCCATTTCAAACGCCATGGGGTATTTAAGTCATCTGCCCAGGTGTGAGTCGTGTGTATTTACATAAGATTTTTGATCAACCCTAGCTGCATAATAAGTCAGTATTTCAGTTAATGTTCCAGCCTCTGATAGGAACTGATTCTCCCAATCTGATAGAAAACCATACAGGTTAAAGGTCCTTCCTTTGCTATACATTAGTACACACTCTTTATAATGGGTAGTAAAGAGTGACTCAGGAGATTTTTTCAAACACTTTTATCTTTTTAATGAGCAAATATCCCTCAATGGTTGTTTACATTAGAATGTCTAAGAGATGGCATGTCTGCTTCAAATTCTACGCTTATTTGCAAAAGAGAAAGAAAAAACTTTCTTTTTCCATGGACACAAAAGTTTATTTTCAATAAAATACATGATTTATTAAATTTTACACAGAAAATATTGAAACCTTGAAATCTATCTTTGGAATACCTTTTGAAATTATAAAAGTCACCTCTAGCATCGTTTCACACTTGAAATACAATCACAGAAATCCATACTTAATAAGATGTTTCTACTGCAGCACACGGTCAGTTTAATGGGTGGTTATTTGAAGTAACTTTGATAAGGTTAGGTCATAGTTTGAGTGAGTTAATCTGAGTTCAATGACAAATGAACATGCTGTGTTAACTGGTAGGAGCATGGGAAAATCAGAGCTAATAGACATTATTTTAACAAATTGCCATTTTAAATCACCTTCCTGAGGGTCTTTAAGGAGGATTTCATTAATTACATGCTTACAGCTCACATTAGTGATACACATTAAAAAATTTCCCACATGAATAATTTAGAAAAAAAATAGACTATCAAACCCCTGTGTGAGTTAGCTCTTGTCTATTTAAGCAAAGTTTTCCTTAAATGATGCATGACATGCAATATTTCAAAAACATTCCTTCTGAGATCATGAAGACAAGATACAGAGAAAAAAATGTCCTTGTAATGGTTCTATATTCTTTCATGTGCCTTTTAATTTTCCTGTTGTTCAGCACCTTGGCATCTTTGCTGGTTTTGTTATTTACTTCTCAGGACTGACTCGGTTAAAAAATCTTACTTTCCAGTAGCACTTATTTTCTTTGACATTTTCTGCAAAGCGAATGGAGGCACAATGTCTCTAATAAATCAATAGCATAAGAATTGTGGGAGTTGACCTGTTCTGTCAAGTAACAGGTGATAGAACAAGAGAAAATGGCTTCAAGTTGCGCCAAGGGAAGTTTAGATTGGATATTAGGAAGAATTTCTTGACTGAAAGGGTCATCAGGCATTAGAATGCATTACCCAGGGCAGTGGTGGAGTCCCCATCCCTGGAGGTATTTAAGGGTTGTGTAGGTATAGTGCTCAGGGACATGATTTAGTGGTGGGCTTGTCAGTGTTAGGTTAATGATTGGACTAGATGATCTTACAGGTCTTTTCCAATCTAGGAGATTCTGTGAATGAAAAGTGGTAGGAATTTTTGTCAAACAGTTTTCAGTAGAAACATGTCATTTAAAAAAACCTCCACAACACTTGTTTTTCCTTTAATAACAGCAAATTTCAAAAAGTACCTGGAAGAGACTAAGTTTTACACCATGTGAATGTAGCTTTTTTTCTGTTTTTCTTTAGAACAAATTTGGATTATTTCACAAACTTTCTAAGAAGGAAAATAAAAACCTAGAACAAGTAACAAAGAACAAACATTAAAGATTTTATCAATTTATTTGTGCAGATTGCATTTAGGAAACTTGAATTAAGCTTCCTAGTGTTACTGATCCAGGAACGAAACCTGCACATGTCATAGCCAGAAGTTTCTCATTTCCCTAAGTTAGTCGTTATATCCTGACGTGGATCCTCATTTGAAATAGTAACCTATGAGAGCTTGTTTCAGGAGTCCCAGAAAGAAACTGAGTCTATAACCCTGCATTTTAGAGATTTAAGGCGTTGTGGAAAGATGTTGAACATGGGGAGTGTTTGCTTTAGATACTTTGGCAGGACGGGGGAAGAAGATTCCAGGCTAAGAAGAATATTCAAACTGTATCTTTTCACGTTGAAGCTCAGCACTCAGACATGGTGACACCTAACCTTTCAGGCTCTCCATAGCTTCCAGGATGACATCCAAAGTAGCAAAAAGACACTTAGTCCCAGATTAATTTCTAATCAAGGCACAAGGATTAGGAGCTCAAGGAAAGAAGCGTTATTGCCACAAGGGAAGAATCGTTACCAGAATGCCATCATGCAGTGATTTATGTGAAGGTGCAATAAATCATTGTCTGTAAGGCTGTCTCTCCATTCACTTCAGATAAAAGGAGCTTTTCACAAGTGTACTTCTGACTTCTTTGCCTTACTAGATTCCTAAAGATAGGGTTCAGTTTAATTTCACCTAAAGTGCTATGTAGAAGTACACTTGATTGGGAAATGAGAATCTTGGGCCTGGAGGAACAATGGGTGAGAAGAAACTTAAATCTAGTTTACTGGTTATATGATTTAATTTGGAATGCGGAATCCTCACTTTCTGTTGTCCACTTTTTTGATAGTTCAAATCTTCTTGTATATTGAAGTGAGTTATGTATATGAACCCTCTACATTATTAAAATTCAAAGTATTTTACATATTCCCCTCAGTAGAAGCACTGGGCGCTTACCTGGAAGCAACCTGGATTTTAGCTACATAAATAACAGACTGTTGGCTGTGTGCAAAGATCAGTGATTTCTGGGCTTCAGCCTTTGAAATGAAAGTTGGTCACCTATACAGCATTCTATAGTGAGTCTTGATCAACACTCACTCAAATGTGGGTTTTTTGAGATTCATTATAATTTAACTGGGAAAATCCATTGAATATTTCATTCATGTTGTCAGTATTAAACACTGATTGCTTTTGGTGAATTTAGCAATAATAAAACAGTTTTAATTACCATGGCCCAATGAGTAATGTTTTATGCAGTAATACATTATGAAAAGTGAAAGATTAAATAAGTTTTGGCGATGATATCCCATTATGTATTTCTGTTACTAAAGTAAAATAAAGAGATAAAACAACTTCAAAAGTTTTTTTTTTTTATTAAATAAAGCATTAAAATAAAATTTCCATTTCATATAGAACTCCATAGAAACTGGTTTTCCATTGTAAAATGAAAACATGTTGTGCAATGCCATTATTTACTATGAAATGAAAACCACTTAAATTTTGATCAGCATTTCTGTGGGTTGTATATCAGGTGGTGGAGGGTATTTTATTTTGCTTATTGCTTTTTAAGTCTTTTTACACAGGTTTCGCTTAGAATGATTGCTAAGATTCAGCCAGCAGATATGGGGGAAAGTGTTAATGGAGGAAGAAGACATTGCTTCAGACAGTAACTTCTCTGTCAGTACATGTGGAAATGCAGGTTCATTACAGCGGTCATTTGCATTTTCCTGCAGAATTCCTTGAAGAACCAATTGCTCAGAGTTGCTGCAGGAGACTTACTCTACCCTGCTGAGATTCAGAGAGTATTCTGAAAAGTAAGTGAATTCACCTGGCGTTTGGTAATCAGAATGATTTATATCTGTCTCTTCTGGAGCTTTAATACCATCCTGGATATGGGTGTATAACAATAACAGGTCAACAGCTACCATCCATACAAGTATTTAATTAGCTATGTTTCTTGCTGTATGAAGATGATAAATCATTACTAAATACATATATTTATTTTTATATATACAAAATATACATTATCTATGTTATATTATATGTAACATATAGCATAATATATTTTATATATTATATGTGACATATTATATGTAATATATTATATATTTTATATATATATGTATGTATATATATACTGGATACAAAGTGACAAAGCTCACACCATTCTCACACCATTGCAACTAACTGGGAAATAAGCCAGGTGAACCAGAGCAGCAACAAATGTTCCTTAGTTGCCTCCCAAGATGAGAAACAGAACACCAACCACCTCAATTGTGTGTATACCAATGTATGCAACCTGGGGAACAAACAGGAGGAACTGGAGCTCTGTGCGTGGTCAGAAAGTTATAATATAGGAATAACTGAAACATGATGGGACAACTCACATGACTGGAGGACCGCAATGGATGGCTATTGGCTGTTTCATAAAGACAGGCAGGGAAGAAGGGGAGGAGGAGTTGTACTCTATGTTAAGGAGAACCTTGAATGTATAGAGGTCAGTTATGGCAATTGTAGAAGCCCTATCAAATGCTTCTGTGTCTAGATCAGAGGGGTCATCTTCAAGGAGGATCTTACAGTAGGCATCTGCTACCAGCCTCCAAAACAAGACACAAAGGCCAGCGAGGCAATATTTTGGTCATTCAAGTAAGCTTCGGGTCCACAAAACCTATTTCTTATGAGTGTCTTCAACTACCCAGACATTTGCTGGAAGAACAGTGTCACATGTCATCCATCAAGTTCCTAGACTGCATAGAGGACTGCTTCCTCATACAAATGTTAGATGTGCCAACCAGGAATGAGGCACTGCTGAATTTGCTATTTACAAATCAAGAAAACCTGTTTTGTAATATCTCAGTTAGTGATAGCCTTGGCTGCAGCGATCACAGTGTTGTGGAGTTATGGATAATGCTGAGCATGCTGAAGCTTAATACTAAGACAAAGGTTTTAGATTTCAGAAAAGCAAACCAGCTTACTCAGAGCTCAGTTGGGAGGGATAGGAGTTGGGAGGATAAAGGAGTTAGCAAGTGCTGGGACTTTTCCAAGAATGGTTCCCTGGAAGCACAAAAACAGTTCGTCCCCTTTAAAGGTAAGGGAAGTATGTGGAGCAAGAGATCCCTTTGGCTTAACTGCAAGCTTCTGAGTCTGCTGAAAACCAAGAGAGAAGCATGCCAGAGGTGGAAAAGTGGACAAATAACTGTTGAGAACTGCAAGGGCATTGCCAGGGTATGCAGAGATGAATGAGAAAAGCAAAAGCTCAGCTTGAATTGAAATTGGCCAGAGATGTCAAAAACTACAAGAAAGGGTTCTTCAGATATATAAACAACAAACAGAAACAGCAGGAAAATATTAGCCCCTCAAGTTGGTCACATCATTGTAGTATACCTGCTGTCACTTTTCATTAAATAAGAATCATAGAATAATATCCTGAGTTGGAAGGGACCCACAAGGGCCACAGAGTCCAACTGTTAACTTAACACAGGGCAACCTAAATGTTAAACCATATATCTAAGAGCATTGTCCACTTTTTGAACACTGACATTCTCTTCCATGTCTGGAAAAAAATTATCTCTTTCTGTGCATTAATTTAGAATGTTGGCTACATATTTATTCCCTGTTCCTAGTCTCCTTATCTTGCTATTCTTTGTGGAAGTCCTATTGTCTGCTTCTCTCTCTTTTGCTCATCTCCTCTCACATTGAAATCCAGAACCTTGTTACACCAGTGCACGCTCAGCTGGTGTCAGGGAAAGAATAGTTACTTTCCTTTCAGCAAGTTTCATCTGACCAAGAATACAGTAGCTAAGAAACTGCAAGTAGCTGCTTTCTGTTTTGCTGCCCATCCGAAGCCTTTTGCAAAAATGTAACATAGTCAATTCAGAACAAACAAGGCAGAACATATACCATCAATGTGATGGGTTAATCATGTAAATCCAAATACATAATTTTCAGGCTTAGCCCAGTAATATTTCTGAGAAACATGTATCAGCAATCTTCTCGTCTATATACATAGAATAAGAAGTACCTCACAAAATATATAATGGAGCAAGCATACATCAATTTCTTAAAGTTACTGTACCAGAACGAGCATTAGAATAATGATGTTGGTCATAAATTTATTACCATTTACATTTTGGTCCCAGAAGAACCCTTCATGGATTGACAAATATTCGTATTAACTTCTTTTTTTTTGCTTGCTGCCTTTCCCCACTCCCCCTTGTTCTGGAAGTCTACATAAAGAGCTGCTGTTAGCAACAATGTGTCTGACATCTTCACTTGATAATGACATATGGACAGGTCAATATTTGTTCGGCACTATTCACTGAAATTGTATCTTCAGGTAATGAACTATATGGCTAATTAACAGTTTAAATAATATTAAGAATGTGCAGTTTAAATCCCACATTAAAAAAAAAATAGAAATGGCACATGTAGACAGCTACGATCCTGTTCATTTAAAATTTTCCCCTTAGGAGTCTTTAAGTGGAACATGGTGNAATTTTAATTTAAGTTCAATTTTTTTATACTACTGGTAGTGTCACTGACCATTTCTATGAGCAGTTGCTTATCTCAAATTATAATATAGCTTCATAACCGATGGATTTCAATTTCTGCATTGTTTGGAGTATAATGTGTCTTATATTAAAAATATTTTGTTTTCTTCATCCTTATCTTCCACTGCCTTTTAAGAAATTCAATATTTTCTTCAAGATAATATTTAAATATATATGTATATGTTCTATTATCCTTAGTCTACAGAATTATATTCTCATAATCTGTATATAGGTACTGATATGAGTCCTCGCTCTGTTATGCCATTTATATAGTATCTCATATAGGGATGTAATGCAGCTCTTTTGGACATATCATGTTTTCTGTGACTTTCCATCTTCCCTCAGGGCTGGACTGCAGGGAAGTCACAAGACAAGAACACATTTTTCCAAAGGTTACATGCAAAGGAACGATGGAGGAAGAGACTGAAGTATCTTACTGGGTGTGGAGACTAACTGATGAAAAGAAAGAAGGTAATGTCAAAGAAGATAGATGATTTCTCTTATAAGCTCTCTATCTCTTTTCATGTGTGCACTGAATTGTATAAGTTCTCATACAATTGCAGCCTAACTTCAGGTACCTTCTTGAGCAATACAAATCAGAAGCCTAGCTGCCTTAGGTTTGATGTATAATCAAAAGTACCTTTAAAAAGCAATTTAATCTTGAATTTCAAACACTCTTGTATCCATATTAAAGATAACATCTAAGCTACATCACTCTTCATTTCATTCCTTAACTTGGTCTGGCAGCAATGCTGGACAACAAGGAAAGTTCAGCTTGAAGAGGTATTTGCTCCATCAAGCCCTAAAGACTGACAGTGCAATTTCTGGTGTGAGGTTGGCATCTTTCCTTTGCCTCCAATTCCATCACATAGCCTGTGTATGTTAGTATAACTAACAATGAGTTAGCTTCATTCTATGTGTGACTCATGAAAATGTGGCACAGACCAGAGCACAGATTTGTGATGTATCTTTTAAGGAATACCTGGATATAATGCATCCTACTGCATTACATCAATTCATATCATGACACATTCATTATGAAGTAATACAATACAGCCAGCTTTGTGTCTGAGGTATCATAAAAAATCAGAAAGACATAAAATACCAAAGTTCTGAAGTATTTAAATTGCTTTGAATTTGCAATCAACCTCACTCATCAAACGCTTAAATTACTATGACAAAAATTTAAGTGAATAATTCTAGAGAGTAACCATCAATGATGGAATAGTTAACTGCCTCACCAGCCAATAGATTTAAATGCATTAAGAATGGGTGAATTTTGAAGAAGGGACCAAGATCCACCTTAATGAAAAATTAACACTTACTTGAGTAATTAACCTAAATGAGGCATTGAAGAAAAGATGACAGTGGCTAAACAAAGTTCACTAGATTATATCTGCTCTGGATTTCAACGAGTACACCAGAAAGGCAAAAATAGCATCACCTGAACTACAAGAAGGGGTTGATTCTGACCATAAAAGGCGTTCTGGAAGAGTAACAGGATGAGAGAATACAAGCTTCCATGCGATATATGCACAATTTACAATAAACTTAAAGATCTTATTTCATCGTGTTTTATTTTAAGTACTTTACTTAGTTACTCCTGTAATCTGAATCATGCCTTTAGTTAGGTTACGTGATAAAAAGGTTTTCTTCACACACAAAAAGGAGCACAGAGGAACGATGGCAGGTGAGGTAGTCTGCATAATACCCTCATCTGCCTACTACCAGGTGCACCATGGGAGTAGCCCAGCCCAGCCATGTGATCAACCCATAAAAGACACATCTCCACACACACAAGGAGCACAGAGGCACAGTGGCAAGCAGGTTAACCCCAGCATCCCCTTTTAGAAAGAAGCCCCTGCCCAGCCCCTCCTAGGGCTGTCCATGGAGCGTGAGACCCACCCCATAATTCACTGGGAGCAGCTCTCCAGAGCACCTTTGGGACTGAGGACCATGGAGCTCCTCACAGGATGCAGGGGAGTGTACAAGAACAAGAGCATTTAGGGATTGTACAAGGTCTATTATGGGATGTCAGGGGAGGAAACGAAGGCAAGGAGAAGATTATGCCATGTGACTTTCTATGGTGGAGTAACAACATCAGTCGACAAAGGAAGAGCTACAGATGCTACCTGGACTTCTGTAAGGTCTTTGATACGGTCCCTCACAACATTCCTGTCACTAAATTGGAGAGATGCGGGTTTCAATGATGGACTGTTATATGGAAAAGAAACTGGCGGAATGGCCATGTCCAAAAAGTCGAATCATAGAATCATAGAATTGTTAAGGTTGGAAGGGATCATTGAGTCCAACCATCAGCCTAATACTGCCAAAACCCACCACTAAACCATGTCCTTCAGCACTATGTCTAACCGTCTTTTAAATATCTCCAGGGATGGGGCTTCCACCACCTCCCTGGGCAGCCTATTCCAATGCTTGATAACCCTTTCAATGAAAAAAATTTCCTAATATACAACCTAAACCTCCCCCGATGAAACCTGAACCCATTTCCTCTCGCCTTGTCACTAGGGAGAACAGGTCAGTCTCCATCTCTCTACAGCCTCCTTTCAGGTACTTGTAGAGTGTGATAAGGTCTCCCCTCAGCCTCCTCTTCTCCAGGTTAAACAGCCCCAGTTCCCTCAGTCATTCCTCACAAGACTTGTCCCCTAGACTCCTCACCAGTTTTGTTGCCCTTCTCTGGACACACTCCAACACCTCAATGTCTTTCTTGTAGCGAAGGGCCCAGAACTGAACACAGTACTCGAGGTGGGGTCTCACCAGTGTCGAGTACAGCGGGATGATCACTTCCCGACTCCTGCTCACCATGCTATTCCTGATACAGGCCAGGATGCCGTTGGCCTTCTTGGCCACCTGGGCACACTGCCGTCTCATATTCAGCCGGCTGTCCACCAACACACAGAATCACATAGAATAGTCAGGGTTGGAAGGGACCTCTGGAGATCATCTAGTCCAACCCCCCCGCCAGAGCAGCGTCACCTACAACAGGTTGCACAGGACAGCGTCCAGGCGGGTTTTGAATGTCTCCAGAGTGGGAGACTCCACAACCTCTCTGGGCAGCCTGTTCCAGTGCTCCACCACCCTCAAAGTAAAGAAGTCCCTCCTCATGTTAAGATGGAACTTCCTATGTTCAAGCTTGTGCCCATTACCCCTCGTCCTATCAATGGGCACAACTGAAAAAAGACTGCTCCCATCCACCTGGCATCCTCCCTTCAAGTATTTGAAAGCATTAACAAGATCCCCCCTCAATCTTCTTTTCTCCAGACTAAAGAGACCCAAATCCCTCAGCCTTTCCTCATATGAGAGATG